>JAJPUD010000674.1:419625-545237 GCA_023553655.1 Myrmecobius fasciatus
TGTGTGTGTGTGTGTGTGTGTGTGTGTGTGTGTGTGTGTGTGTGTGTTTGAAGCTGACCCTTTACCAATTATCCTTCTCTACACACATACACCCCATTTCCACACACACACACACACACACACACACACACACACAGAGCTAATTTCATGGAATTGCTGATTTGGAGTTGGAAGGGACCTCAATGGCCAGCTCGTTTTACGGATGAGGAAAATTATTCCTAGAGCTGTCATTTACATAATATGAGTCAGAGGCAGCATTTAAACCCTTTCTTCTGACTCCAGTCTATCCTTCCACTGAACCACACTGCCTCTTAGATTGTTATTCAGTTGTTTAATCATATCTGACTTTTCGTGACCCCCATGAACTTTGTCTATCGGGTTTTCTTGGCAAAGATATTGGAACAATTTGCCATTTCCTTCAACAGAGTGTCCCCATTTTACAGATGAGGCACTGAGGTAAATGGTGTTTAAGTGACTTGCCCAAAATCATTTAACTAGTAAGTGTCTGAGGCTGTATTTGATCTCAGATTGTCCTGCCTTCAGGCCTCATACTCTTATCCACTCAATCCAATTGCCTCCTAAGTAGTAACTACATTTAAAAACACTTTTTATCCTTCCAAAATTCATGATTTCAATCAAAATTTTGTGTCCAAAGTACTTTAGTATTACTCTGAATCAAATTATATAGATTGTAGATGAAAGAGGAAGGATTTGTGTTTTTCAAACTCAATCTACATGTATTCATTTAAATTGCTGTTGCTTTCAATTTTGGCTGTCTTCTAGCAATTACCTTTCTGTATTTAAAAAGTCAGGATGATAGGTACTGATAAATTTTGTACTAATGACATAAAAAGAACAGTTAAAAGAGGCACGTTGGTATGGTAAAAAGAGTTCCATATTTGAGTATTTGGGTTTGAATCCTAGGGCAACTTTGAAAATATTTCTTAAGACTTCTAAGTCTTGGTCTTCATGGCTATAAATGCCATAACAGTGATTGTTCGTCTGTCTCACAGGTTTCTTACCTTCAGTTTCCACTATTATTGAATCATTCTATTGAAGTGGAAAACACACATTTTGAAAATTCCATTTTTGTTAATTTATTTTTTAACTTTGCAGTTGAAAAAAGTATATTTAATGATTTTAGGAAAGAAGTCACTGAATAAAATGTCTGTTATGGCATAGCAACACATAGCAACCATGAGGTAGCTATGTGGCACAGTGTGGTAGAACTCTGGCTCTGGACTTGGAATCACAAAGACCTGAGTTCAAATTTAGCCCCACTTTCCTGAAATCTGGTTCTCTTTCTCTGGTTTCATTCATATTTCATTGATAATTTTTTGTACAGCATAAAAAAGTAATCCTGTGAATAAGATGTTATTAATTTAAACTTAATCTAATGCTTGCTTATTATATCTTTGATCCCCTTTTCTCTCATTTTTCATGTAGTTCAGAAACTCTCTTCATCTGCTGATGGAGACCCTCAATGCTACAACTCCTCATTATGTGCGCTGCATTAAACCAAATGACTTCAAGTTTCCATTTACGTAAGTTTATTTTTTAACTTCTCAGTTGAAAAAAAAGCATATTTAATTTCTGGGAAAGAAATCATTGAGTAAAAAGTCACTTGAAAAAGAAACTACCTTGAGGCAGCTAGTTGGTAAAACTTTAGACTTGGAATCAGGAAGACCTGAGTTCAAATTTAGCTCCAGACACTTATTAACTGTGGACTCTGGGCAAGTCAGTTAATCTTTGTCAGCTGCAGTTTCCTCATCTGTAAAGTGGAAATCATAGCAGCATAGTCCCAGGTTGTTGTGAGGTTCACCAAATGAAATGACATGTAAATTGCTTTGTTATTCTTAAAGCTTTATAAACATACTAGCTATTGCTATTATTTTTTAAAAAAAGATTCAATTCAACTGAAGGAGAGGATGAGAAAAAAATAGCAGGTTTTTCAAGATTTTAAGTCAAAGCAGAGCAAGGGTGTGATTACTGTGGCTATAACTGAGATTGAGTGCAAAGATATTTGGAAGGATTAAATTGTCTTTTTAGACAATTAGAAATATGATCCTGACCCATGATCAGGTGTATTTTGGCACAAACCTAACTTTGTATGTCCATATTCTCACTGTTAATCACTAACCTGCCTTCACGACTAGTTTTCTTTCACTACTGTTGCTATAACTTTGGGACCATCAGTTCCTTTTTCTTTCTTTCATAATATCATATTTTACCAGCTAATTCTTATGGAATAAAATAATGGGAAGCAAATCAATTGTAGCTGTAGTCACAATTATGCTTGCTATACTAATGCTTCTTATATATTAACATGTCTGCATTTTCACCTGCAGGTTTGATGAAAAGCGGGCGGTACAGCAGTTGCGGGCATGTGGTGTCTTGGAAACCATTCGAATTAGTGCAGCGGGCTTCCCCTCCAGGTAGGCCAGGTATTAAATCAGAGATTTTTTTAAAGTGAGAGATGTTCCCAAATGTTTAACTAAGCTTTTGTTGATTTCTTTTGGCAGGTGGACATATCAAGAATTTTTTAGTCGTTATCGTGTCTTGATGAAGCAAAAAGATGTACTTAGTGATAGGAAGCAGACATGCAAAAATGTATTAGAGAAACTGATACTGGTAGGAAACCTTTTTATTGAACTTTTGATTGACAGATTTTTTCTTAAGAATTTATTTGATTTTGATTGCTAACTTTTCGTTCAAACTTTTGCTGGAGAAAAGAAGTCTAGTCTGACTTAATGTAAAATTAGAATTAAGAAAGACAGCATAGTTAGGCAGTTGCTTGAGGATTCAGGCAAAGCAGAGAGTTATAGGTTCAGTAATGGTAGGAAGAATTGACCAGAGTTCTGAGACAGTGTTATGTGACCTGGGAGTGAAACAGAAGCTGTTTGACAGTTGGTCAGTACCCTTTAGCCAAATGATTTTCACCTTATCCTTTTTTTGGAAAACCAACAATAATAAATGCCTAATTGGTTTCTTCTATGTGTAAGACACCATCCTTGTCACTGTGGGAGATAATTAAAAGTACATCTTTCACTTAGTAGAGCTTGGTGCTTATAAGCTAATTAAGATAATAATACATATACTTAGGGGAGAAATAATAATATGAGACCATCTTGTTGAAGTTATAGGAGAAGATTCCCACTACATCCAGGGCCATCTCTATCTAAACTCTACTCTATATCTCTATATTTTATGACTGGACTCTATAGCTCTGGAGGACAATGTGAGGCTGATGGTTTTGCACAGTGCACCCTCAATTAAATCCCTCCCTTGCATGCCATGTCAAGGTCCCCTTTGAGAACAAAGGACAAACAACAATAACAATCAGAGAAGGCTTTAGCTAAGAGGGAAACCTTAAAGTATGGATAGAATTTAGACCAACAAAAAAGGCGGGGCAAACATCCTAAGATCTAGATTGTAGGAACAGGAGTGAAGGAAATTATGACCAAAAGGAAAGGTATGTTCTTGGCTCAGTGAGTAGTCCATTTTGGCTGAAATTGAGCCTACATATATGGACAAGAGATAACATTCTAAGATATACCGAAAGATAAGATTACCACCAAAGCTTAGACATCCTGAATTAAGAATTTGCCTCTAAGGCACTCAGGAAGGTACTTAAAAGTATTGGGATCTATTTGCTGTTGTTCTCTTGTGAATGATTTTCCTTTTCTTTTCTCCATGCAAATAATCTTCCAAGCCTGGAATGTTTTTCCTCCTTACTTCTTTGCATCCTGTCACCAACTCCCTTTGAAGTTTGGCTCAAGGGCCAAAGAGACTCTGTCAAGAGACTGTAAAAGTCTCTTTTGGATCCCTCTGATTGTTAGTTTTTCCTCCCTCTACCTTTCAAACAACAATAACAGTGTATTGTTTCGCCCACTGTAAAATCTAAGCTCCTTGAGTGCAAGCAATTATTTTCTTTTTATACTGGCACAGTAGGAGTGCTAACACATAATGAGTATATAACCAGTGCTTGAATTTGATTGAAAGTTTTGTAACACGGGAGGGTCATGATGAAAGTCTCAATAACACTATAATTGGAACCAACAGTAATGCATTTAAAGGACAACTAGCTCAATATAAATATATCAATCTTAATTTTCTCTAATTTTGTGCACTTTCAGATTTATCTTATTATTGGTGTTTTTGTCCCCTCAGCTTTCACCTGGAATACAGACATTTACAGCATGAATCAATCAAAGAGAATATCAACATCTCCATTTCCTTGAGATGTTTAAAATATAAACAAGCTAACAAAAAACCACCCCAAATCCCACCATCTTTTGGCTTCAAATAATTTTCTCCAGGTAGAAGAACTCTGGAAAGTATTTGTCATTATAGCCTTCCTTAAAATCCCTTCCACTTCCTCAATCTCACTAATCCTAGAAATTTTGCACTGAAGTGCCTAGGATCAAATTTGGTTCCATTAGTTAATTGCTGATTTAGCAAAAATGTTAGATGTAGTTTCAACTCTTCACTGATTCTGCTTTTAGACAATCTTTGTTTCCCTTTCTGTTCGAACATTTTATTCATATTACCATTGATCTTGTTTCTGAATATGCATTTTTCTCTGAAAATAGGATAAAGATAAATACCAGTTTGGTAAAACCAAGATATTTTTCCGAGCTGGGCAAGTAGCTTATTTGGAAAAAATAAGGGCAGACAAATTGAGGGCTGCCTGTATCCGTATCCAGAAGACAATTCGGGGCTGGTTGCTGCGAAAGAAGTACCTGCGTATGAGGAAGGCAGCTATTACTATTCAGAGATATGTTCGAGGCTACCAAGCACGATGGTGAGCAGAACCATGCCATCTGATTTTAGAATCTCTTGAGCAGGATAAATCCTGCTGGCCTCTTTCTCTTTTCTGTGCTATGCCAGCTATTTGTTTTCCAGGAGAATATCATGTCTCTTGTGCATAGCAGCTTGTCTCTCTTAAAATGAAATTCTTTTCATGGTGTTACTGCTGAAAAACCATATAAGCTAATGAATAAAGCTGAAACTCATGAAAATTTTATCATTCACCTAATTCCACCATCTGTTTGATTTTCATTTCTTAAAAAACATACCTATAACATGCATTTTGGATATAGTAAATACAGTCCATCTTTATTGTATGAACACTCAGTATTTAAAAAGTAATCTAATAATCACTCTCATTCTTGTTAGTGTTAAATTGAACAAATTGTGTGCTCTTAGTGTTCATCTGCTTTCACAATGTGCTTTTGCTTTGTGAAAGTGAAATATATAGTGCACCCATAGTGTATGTTTTTGAAAAGATGATGGATTCAACATCTTGTTTTCATGTGAGCAGATTATAAAGATTACCCTTGCTTGATATGGAATTTTTTTTATTAAAACTTTTTATTTGCAAAACATATGTATGGGTAATTCTTCAACATTAACCCTTACAAAGCTTTCTGTTACAAATTCCCCCCCCCCACTCCCCTCCCCTCCCCTAGATGGCAGGATATCCACTACATGTTAATTATGTTAAAATACTTGACAAATCGAATATATGTATAGTTATTGCCACACATCATTTTTGTGCAAGAAAAATCATATCTACAAGAAAGAAAAACCAGAGAAAGGAATCACAATGCAAGCAAACATCGATATAGAGAGCATGAAAATGTTATGTTGTGGTCTACATTTCACATCCCTCTCTCTGGGTGTATATGGCTTTCTTCACTGAACAATTGGAACTGGTTTGAAACATTTCATTGTTGAAGAGAGTCATGTCTATCAGAATTGATCATCATATAATACTGTTGTTGCCGTATACATTGATCTCCTGGTTCTGCTCATTTCACTCAGCATCAGTTCATGCAAGTCTCTCCAGGCCTCTCTGAAATCATCCTGCAGGTCATTTCTCATAGAACAATAATATTCCATAACATTCATA
Source organism: Myrmecobius fasciatus (assembly GCA_023553655.1). Lineage (NCBI taxonomy): Eukaryota > Metazoa > Chordata > Mammalia > Dasyuromorphia > Myrmecobiidae > Myrmecobius > Myrmecobius fasciatus. The sequence goes on from JAJPUD010000674.1 coordinate 425,540, forward strand.
TACCATAATTTATTCAGCCACTCTCCAATTGATGGGCATCCATTCAGTTTCCAGTTTCTAGCCACTACAAAAAGGGCTGCCACAAACATTTTTGCACATATGGGTCCCTTTCCCTCCTCTAAGATCTCTTTGGGATATAGGCCCAATAGAAACACTGCTGGGTCAAAGGGTATGCACAGCTTGATAACTTTTTGAGCATAGTTCCAAATTGCTCTCCATAATGGCTGGATCTGTTCAGAGTTCCACCAACAATGTATCAGTGTCCCAGCCTTCCCACATCCCCTCCAACATTCATCATTATCTTTTCCTGTCATTTTAGCCAATCTGACAGGTGTGTAGTGGTACCTCAGAGTTGTCTTAATTTGCATTTCTCTGATCAATAGTGATTTGGAGCACCTTTTCATATGACTACAAATAGTTTTAATTTCATCATCTGAAAATTGTCTGTTCCTATCCTTTGACCATTTATTGATTGGAGAATGGCTTGAATTCTTATAAATGAGACAATTCTCTATATATTTTAGAAATGAAGCCTTTATCGGAACCCTTAAATGTAAAGATGATTTCCCAATTTACTGCTTCTCTCCTAATCTTGACTGCATTGGTTTTGTTTGTACAAAAACTTTTTAACTTAATATAGTCAAAATTATCTATCTGGTGTTCAATTAAGCGTTCCAGTTCTTCTTTGGAAATAAATTTATTCCATCTCGCTGTGGAATATTTTTATACAAGAGCATGAAAATTGTTTAGTTCGCAGTAAATTGAAAATGTAGTCTTCTAAAACTGTAAGATCATCTCACACAAGTATTATGTGGATTTTCATTTTCTGGACTGGAACATCTTAGAATTGCTTATTTCCTATTTCTTCTTAAAGATATAAAGAAACCAAGTATAGGTGAAAAAGTTGCATATATATTATCATGGTCTTATTAGTAATGATTCCATGGAAGTGTCTTCTTGGGAAATGAGGTAAATGGATCCTGAAAAAGAGAACTATTTATATTAATCAGATTCTACATGAGATAATCCTTAAGGGGGAAAAAAAAGTTGCATTTATGCCGCAGTCAGCTGATTGTTAAACAATTTTTTGGTGACTCCATATATGAGTGCAAAGCAAGCTTAATAAAAGATAGTGGCATATTAAGATATATTAAAGAGTGAATATATTATATTATTTGCATATTATTTGTGGTAGAGAGGAAAGAGTATCAAATTTGGATTCCTTGATTTAAACATTAACTGAATGACTTACTCTCTTAAGGAAGATCTGTCTCCCTAAGTTTTCTTATCTATAAAAGTAGATAGTAAGCTACCTTGCTACTCTGAATTTCTGATCCTATGATTCCAGAATTTGTATCTCTGTGTGTATAATATCCTATTGAAAACCTTATATTTATGAGAGGTCATAAGACTTTAATGTCTGAGCATTTCTAATTCCTGACTCTCTATCATTGTTTACTTTGAACAGCTATGCTAAGTTTCTTCGAAGAACCAATGCAGCCACTATCATTCAGAAGTACTGGCGAATGTATGTGGTTCGAAAGAAGTACCACATCAGACGAGCAGCCACTATCATTCTCCAGTCTTATTTACGAGGGTACATGGCTAGAAATAGATATCGTAAGGTAAGAAATTATGTTCAGACTCTTTGATTATCCGTGTATTGATAATTATGAAGGTCCACAGAATTATGTGCACCATACAAAATACCCATAGAAGACATCCTGTTAGAGATGAACACCAATTTAAAATTTAGATGTCTAATCTTAAATAAATTTCACACACACACATACACACACACACACATACACACACACACAGAGGAAAATTTTGACATCTGTCATCTGTAGTATAGAAAATCAATGCAGAAGTTCTTTTGCATTATAGTCTGGTATTTCTATACCTTACACAGTACTGATCAAATAACTTAATATCAAAGTAGAATAAAATATATCTCAATCTTCATCGCTACCAGAGTGATGAACTTGGTTGCTCAGAGGGAATTGATAAATGTAATCAGTCTATGAATTTATTAGGGTTTTGAATCTCATCTCTTCTAATTTTTTTAAATTTATTTTTTTCTGAGGCAATTGGGGGTAAGTGACTTGCCCAGAATCACAGGAAGTGTTAAGTGTCTGAGACCAAATTTTAACTCAGGTCTTCCTGACTTCAGGGCTGGTGCTTTATCTACTGCACTGACTAGCTGTCCCCATGGTATTTTCTTAATAAACTGAAAAACTATGTTATAGAACAGGACAGTAAGTATATAACTATTTAAAGAGGCATTCATAGAAATTTTAAATGTTTGGAGACAGTCAAGTAATTAGATTCAGGTGTGAAAACTTACTTTGATCTTTAAGTAGCATCATCATCGATTATCATGATAAAATGAAACTATATCATTTAGTTGTTAGATAAAAGCAATCTAGGCATGGAACATCACAATTAAAATGGCCTTGGTAAGTTAAACCAAGTGGTAAGAACTAATAAAATGAAAAAAAAAAGTGAAAATACCATGTTGTGATCCATACTCTGTTCCCACAATAAGCCTCTATTTTCTAAGGTGTATAAAAACATATGTTATAGCTGTGTCTGAAGGAATTTAATGAGACTCGTCTTAGATTATTTTCCCTTTCTTCCTAATTGCTTTGAAATTCTTTCTGTGTATCATTAGAATTGCCTTGAAAAACTAGACATATTTTTGCCTTTTTGAAAAAATAAAAATAACTTTCCTTAAGGAAATGATGCTGTAGAACCATCTCAAGCTTTTCTCTCAATTTGGAATTGCCAGACTTCTTCCCCACAGCATCTGAAAGGGAGCATCACCTTTAGTTTGGAAGTTGAATTACTTAACTAGAGTGTTATATAGGAAAAAATTAAGTTAGAAATATAATGTAGGTAGAAGATGAGTCAGGAATTCTCTACTTATGTCTTCTGTGTAGTCACAAGATTATTATTTTATCCAGCTATGTTTCAGATTATATATTTTTCATGGTGGTTTCTTGAGACTTGACGGGAAAGCAAATGGCCTTCAATGTCACTTACTCAATAGTAGAAATGAAGTGCAGATTGCAGTGTTTACTAAAATTACCAAAATGAAGATAAGCATTTCAAGTTAATAGAAAGGCAGAAATGAGGAAAAGAAATGAGACTAGAAAAATAAGCACTAATTGCTTTCCAGTCTATTCTTTGGTGCTTAAAGCTTAAAATACTTTAATTTGTAATTGTTCCCTCATATTTGTTTGATGATCAGATAAGTGCAATTCATCTATCAGAATTATATTTAGGAAGAGGCTTATAATACCTGACATCATAGTGAGTTCAGATGATTGAAAACAGGCACCAAAAACCATGAGACTGAATTAGTTGGAAAATGGCTTTTAAAACAGGTTAATTTTTGCCATAATTTTCCTGCTTGTGAGATTTTGGGTGTAATTTTTCATTTGAATTTTATTTTTTTGGTTAAAACATTATTTGTTTTGGACATTTTTTTCTTTTTAAATTTTAATTTCCAAATTTTTTTCTTTCTTCTCATCTAGAAGGTAGAAAAGTTGACATTGATTATACATATGAAATAATGCAAAGAATATGTCCATATTAGCCATATTTTTTTAAATCAAGAAAAATAAAGCAATAAAATTATACTTCAATTTGCATTCAGCATTCATCACTTCTCTTTCTGTAGTTGGATAACATTTTTTTCATCATGAGTCCTTTGGAATTGTTTTGGATCATTGTTGATCAGAGTGAAGTCTTCTTCCATCTTTTTTCTATCCTCTGAATTTTAGAGATTTGTTTAATTCTTTTGAATATAACCAGAATGTTATATTTTTTCATTGTACTTAGTTTCTCACTTATAAATATAAGCAGAGGAACATATTGTTTTCTTTATACCACTAAACAGTTAAATCTGAATTGCTGCTTTAAGAAGCTTTGTACATTTTGACTTCTCATATGGCATGTAGTGATTATAATATTTGTTACCCAACCAAAGAACTTTCTGGGCTCTGAACAGTAGAAGAAAAAGTAATAATATCCTTGAGTTCAAATGATCAAATATTCATTTTAAAAATAGTTTATATACTGAAGAAGTGATTTCATAGAATCTTAGATTTTTTAAGAGACCTTAGATAACATCTAGCTTAACATTTAACACAATATAACATATATATGCACATACATACATGCGCACACATACCCCTTTTATGATGACTTCGGCAGGTAATCATTTATACTTTGCTTGATTTTCTGTAATAATGAGAAATTTGGTTATTAGCTTTAATTGCTGGAAAGTTCATTTGAACATCATGATGGATTTTTAAGAATATAAAGTGACAATCAAAAATATTTTGTATTACAAGCATTAAAGATTTAATTTTATTCCTAGTTTACTTGTTAATTTGTCTAGTGTTTGATAGACAGGTGTTGTGTAAAATTTCTTCTGTGTCTTTGTTCCTTCTACTTTTGATTGTCACAAACTAATTTTAGTTCCATTTGATATAGTGCTAGTAAAATCCTGTTTAGGGAGATTTTCTTAAGGATGATCAATAGCAGTGCCTTTTAAATACTTGCAAAAAAAAAAAAAAAAAAGCCCCCTCTCCCTGCCTTCTCAGTAGTAGATCCATTGATATCCAGTCCTTATTTACAAAATGGGGATAAGAAGAAAACCTGCCTTCCATGATTGTCTTAAGGATGAAATTAGATATATTTGTAAAGTATTTTGCAAGCTTTAAAGTGATATAAAGAAATTTTAGTTATTTCTATAAAGCATTGTGAAATAATAGTAATAATTAATCAGGGGATAATCTGTGTGTTAAATAAGAAGTGATTCTTTGGATGCCAAGTTTTATTATGTTTGAGTGTCAGCCAATAAAAAGAGGCTAAAAGAATCATCCAACAATAAGAAGTAGATGCCAAGATTGAGTTATTATTCCCTTTCCTTTTTAGCTTTCCTTCCATGATCATATTATCCCTTTGTTTTATTTTTAAAGATATATAAATGTTATTGCTTTATGTACATAGATCATATTTGCAGAACTAGAATATATAGCATTTTTTAAAGAAAATTTTAATAATAGCTTCTTATTTTCAAAATACATGCAAAGATAGTTTTTAACATTCATCCTTACAAAACCTTTTGTTCCAAAATTTTCTCCCTCCCTTCCCCCTTCCCACCTCCCCTAGACAGCAGGTAATCCAATATAGGTTAAACATGTGCAGTTCTCCTAAACATATTTCCACATTTATCAAGCTGCACAAGAAAAATCAGCATATCCTTATTTAAACCTTCTACCTGATTTTTAAAGATGATTTCAATCTGCATATGCCATCAGCATATAATAATTCATGTTTCTTGTGTTTTTTGCTCCTTATGTTCATCAAATCAATTCATTATTGCTATGAAACAGGTGGTCTGTAGAGTATGGTATGATTCACATTTGTCTTGTTTTGCAGATCCTCCGTGAACATAAGGCCATCATCATCCAGAAGCAGGTGCGTGGCTGGCTCGCTCGGCTGCGCTATAAAAGGTGCCTAAAGGCCATTGTCTACCTGCAGTGTTGTTTCCGTCGAATGATGGCCAAACGAGAGCTGAAGAAGTTGAAGATTGAGGCTCGTTCTGTTGAGCGGTATAAGAAACTGCATATTGGCATGGAAAACAAGATTATGCAGCTGCAGCGCAAAGTTGATGAACAGGTAGATACAGGCCACTTCCACTTGACTTTGGTATAAAGAAAAAATTTCAGACTCAGGAGATTACTATGTTTAGGCAACTAGGAAGCTAAAAATCATGAGAAGTTAATGGAGGAAAAAATTTATTTAATGAAGCAGAAAGTTATTTCAAGGAGGCTTACTAGAAGATAGGAAGTACATCAAAAAGTGGCCAAATTTGTTGGCATTCTTAACTTTGAGTAACCCTTCAGGTGTTGGCAGGTGTTTGTATCTCCTTTAAACAGATAGAAGCTGTTATAACATCTGTGAAGTTAGCCAGATGTTGTCTTCATTTTTCAGATGAGAAAATTGAGAGACAAAGGGAACCTTGACTTGCCAAAGATCACACAGCTAATTAGTAGCAGGGACAGGAAATTAAATTGAATTTGCATTTTCAAAGTTTGAACATAGCAGTAAACCCTGAGGAAAATCTAAGCGAATGTGGCCCCCTTGCTCCTGACACCCCAGGTTGAGAGGAACTTGGATGAAGGGAAGCCCCAAACAAGGTTTCCTCTCAACAGGGTTGCCTCTTGCCATTGCTTTCTGCTAAACCTTGTAAAGTTTTAGATTCTATTTTCCTTCTCTTGTTCAGAAGAAAGAATTTTGGATTTGTGGTCAGAGGATATAATTTTGAATCTCAACTCTGCTGCTTATAGTTCAGGTTACGTAGGCCTAATTGGCAGCTTCCTCATCTATAAACTGAATTGGGTTAGACTAGATAGCTTCTAAGGTCACTTCTTACTCCATATCTGTGATTAGATTTCAGAAGTCCATGACATCTGTACTGTTATCATATACAGCCTTTACTCTTGTGTGTTTCCTTTTCCTATCTCTTACCCAGCCAGCATCATATGGGATATTACTGAAACTCTCTTTTATCCAAATTGATGCTGCTGCTAACCTCTTATTTTTCATAGTTGATAAACTGGAGAATCAGGAAGAAGAGTAGGATTGAGTGTTACTGCGTCAGAATGTGTCTAGTGATCCTGAAAGAACTCTAGGACATTTTGACTTCTCATATGACATATGAGATCTTCCTCCAGGTCTCATTAAGTTAGAACTACAACTTAGTCTCAGGGTTGTGCTACTGCTGCTACATTGGGGGAAATTTTCAGTAACAGAAAACTATTAGGAAGGGCAAAAAAAAAATATTTTTTTCAAGTTTTTTTTTCTTTTAATGTTTTTAGTACTCTTTTCCCTTTAGTAGTATTACTTGGTCTGCTATTATTTATTTATTTGTTCCCCATCTTCAATAGTGACTTTGCACAGAAATGCAGATCATGAGCACATCAGGATCCAAAGTAATTTTTCATTTTTTTCTATCAAAATGTTTTGGGTTTTTTTTTTTTTTAATTTTGTTTTGTGTGTGTGTGTGTATGTTTGTGTGTGTGTGTGTATGTATGGGAAGAGTTTTTGTTTTTTTGTTGTTCACAGGAAGCATTTAGTTGAAGGTTTTCCTCCCCTCCCTGCTGCTCTCTCTTTCCTCATTCTCTTTTGTTCCTTTCTCTCTCTCTCTCTCTCTCTCTCTCTCTCTCTCTCTCTCTCTCTCTGTCTTTCTCTTTCTTTGTCTTTGTCTTTCTTTTTCTCTTTCTCTTTCTCTTTCTTTCTCTTTCTGTGCCAGTAAATAGTAAAAGTCACTGTACTATTTCTTGCTTCACTCCCAAAGAGATCCCCAAACCAGAAGTTAACTGGGCCCTTCTGGTTTTCCTAGGCATACTGGGACCTCATGGAATAAGTTTCTACGGTTTCCTTGAGTGTTATATTTGGAAACCTGGGAGCTGTTTGCATTCAAACTAAAGATTTGATTCAATTTTCTCCCTCAATTTGTGCTACATTGATGTCTTTCTTTACTACATTCTCCTCCTTCACTTCCTTCCCTATTACTTTGTCATGACTTGCCTCCTACCAAAGGGTACCATTGGACAGAGTTAACAATTGGGGCAGGATCAACTCAGAAAAAGCAGGAGTAGTAGCAGTTCCTTACCGTACTGTGAGCTTTAGCAATCTCCAGAAAGTCTTTTTGTTCTGGATGCCTTTAAAGGGGAAGAGCAGTGTTCTTGGTTGATCTAGCAGTGCAAAGAGGATGAAAGGGAGGATAAAAATGAAGAATAGAGGAAGGGAAAGGAGGGAGAGAGGGGAAGAGAAAAATGAGAGTTGTTGGTGATGGCAGCAGATTTAGTTTCAACCAGTAATCAATTCAAGTGTCACTCATTAACTCCCATTCTATAGATTGCTAGTTGCTATGAGAACTGACTAGTTACCATAAACAATTTGTGTTAGCAGTCAAGCACATTTTTGTTCCTTCCTCTTTTTTGGATTTGTGTCAAAGAAGGAAGAGGAAAATATGTGAATTTATTATAACCACATTTAGATATTTTAACTGGACTTTATCTTTTAGAAGATCATCTAGAAGATATTATCTCTTCATCCTGCAAACTTTTTGGTGATACTATAGCAATGGTTTTCATATTTTTTCTTAAAATCATGTTTATAGGGTCAGTAGGGTTAAGCTATTCTTAAAGGGTAATATTGTATTATTTTAAATTTTCCTCCTTAAATTTCTTAAATGGAAAGATACATACCTTTTCATTATGAAAATATCAAAATTATTATTAATTCTTTAAATTAGCATTTTAAATTGCAAAATGATATAAATGAAGCCTCAAATCTGCAATTATAGGACACAAATATAGATAAATGGGTTTTTTGGGTAAAATTGAAGGTTTCTTTGTATTTAGTAGGTATAACTTCAAAGTTCTAACGTGTAAAAAAAGGAAATGTATTTATCTTCCCAAGAATATTTTTTTAAAGTTTGATTGCATTTAAAACATTACGTATAAAATGTAAACAAAAGAACTAATCAATTACTGTAATAGCCTCATCAGAAAATCAGAAAGACAATCCTGTTTGAGGAGCCTAGGTTTAATTAGAGGGAAAATATTTCAAATTATTTGAAAACAATTACAAATTAAACTATTAACAAGTGTAAAGCTCGATTTTCTTTTCTTTTTTTTTTTTTTTTGCTTTTTGCTGAGGCAATTGGGGTTAAGTGACTTGCTCAGGGTCACACAGCTAGGAAGTGTCTGAGACCAGATTTGAACTCAGGTCCTCCTGACTTCAGGGCTGGTGCTCTAACCACTGCGCCACCTAGCTGCCCCTAAAGCTCGATTTTGTTAATGGAATACATAAATGCTTAGGTAGAGCAAAGTAAAACAGTGATCAGAAAGTACTTGCTTTATTTGACATTCCTGTGTTGGTGTTGAGTTGGGGGTAGGGGGCACTCAACATGCTAGCTATCTTAGGATAATTATGAGCCTTGGCTTTCTGATCAAATAACTGATGTGGTGTATCTTATTTCCTTTTTCCTTCCTATCCTCCTTCATTTTTTCCTGACCATTTATTTATTTGTTGCTACTAATGCAAAGAACAAAGAGTATAAATGCCTACTTGAGAAGCTGACCACCCTGGGGAGTACATATAACTCAGAAACTGAGAAACTCCGTAATGATCTGAGTCGCCTTCATCTTAGTGAGGAGGAAGCAAAGATTGCCACTAGTCGGGTTCTTAGTCTCCAAGAAGAAATCGCCAAACTCCGGAAAGACTTGGAAAGAACTCAGTCAGAGAAAAAAACAATCGAGGAGCGGGCAGACAAATACAAAAAAGAAACAGAGCAGGTAAGAAGTAGCTTCCTGAATTCTGCTACTCCCTACAAAGAGCATTTGTTGATTTTTCAGTTTGCTCTACTTTCAACCATTGCTTGCCAAGTAAAAATAAATAAATAAATTATTGGCTCAGTATGCTTTATTAGTACTTCTTAGGCTTTTTCTCACGTTATGCAAAGCTTTAAACATTTAAATATAATTAGGTAATGAATAATGATAGTAGAGACAAGTACAAGTATTTTTAGAGGGAAATTATTAACTCAGTACAAGTCTTATTTCTCTTATGATAATGTTTTAGTCAGAATGGAATTGAGTTTAACTGACCTTGTCCCTCCACATAGATTGTGGTACTTAAGAAATTACTTTGAGTAAAATAGGCTGAAATGTATTGTCAATAATCAGTAAATGCTCATGACCCATACAAGAGGGATACTGATAGAATCCTGCACTGAGAGTTGCAGATCAAGTTAAAAACTAGTCATGACCAATGCTGAGTTCAAAGCTAAGCATAAAAAGTCTTTGAAGACTATTGCTCAACTAAAAATTCTGTGTACCACTGAAATATTTGAGATTCAACAATACTTTTATAGTGCAACTGAGGGGTTAAATGAGGGGGTGGGAATGGGTAAAAAGGACTCAGAGAAAAATACTCTTATTCCACTTGAAGAAGGAAGTAGTTATTTGTGCCAAATTGCATTCTGAATTGCCATGATTCTGATCAAGATTTTGTCAGCAAAAAAACATAACAGTTGTCCATGCTAACTCTACCTTTTTTTGGCTTTAAAGTAGTAAACTAGTTGGGCATATGAAATATCATGCTATTTCCTTAATTTTCCATTCATTAAAAAGAAGAACCTTTGTAGATATTCAAACACAGCTTCCTACGCCCTATTTAAAAACCCTGTAAGGTATACTATCCATTTCTATTGTTTACAACAGCAATGGGAGCATCTTCAAAAACTGGATGAAAAACCATGCTCAGCCACGTTTTTCATTCTCAATGATAGAGTCCTCCTATACTGGTTATTAAACATCACCAATTACTCTTAATATCATGGCAGTTTAGAATGCAATTTAACACAAATAACTGCTTTATATTAGATTCAGGAAAAGTTGAGCAAATAAAATCAAGATTTCCATAGCACTCATGAACCTGAGAAGACATTTGTTAGACTTGGGTTCTAGAAGCTAGAAAGTAAATTTTTTTATCAAAATAGATGAAATTAATTCAAATTATAGGTGAAAGTAATGTTTTATCTTAATTAGAATGGGTTATCCTGTTTGACATATGTTTAATTTTTACAGCAAGAGACCTAGAAATCACATATAACAAAAACTGTTTTCAAAAAAAACAAAAACAAAAACAAAAAACTGTTGCAGCACAAGAATCTCAGAACATAAGCAATAAGTCAGAAATAAGACATTTACATTCTCCAGTTTAAAAAATCAAACATAGTCTTCAAGGACAGTTATATAGAACACAGTACCAACACAGCATTAAACTCCAGACCAAACTGCAGTAACATATTCTAAGCTCTTAAATGATACAGAAAAGTACTAATATTTTCACCCACAATGTTGATACCAGCAGCTTGAACAGTTTGGTTGTCATCTGTTGATCTTTATCTGACAAAATAACTGATAATGAGCTCTTGGAACATTCATATTCTTTATAATTGAAGTAATTGCTCATCACAGCAGGCATTTATTGAGATATCTGTATTTTGAGAGAATGACAATAGATTCTCCAAGAAGATTCTGTATGGACAGATGACACAGGATAGCTTCAGGCACAGAGAACAAATATTCTGAAATAGTGTGGTATAGTCCATGGACAGCTAAATACATCAACATGACATTTGATAGTAAGATATAGTATATGTCTTTGCTTAAGACTTCTGGTATGACATTTCAAATATGGGAACAGTAGTTTAAAGACATATTTTGGAGAACACTCTTCATATCTCATGGAAAGACCAGACATGCAAATCCACATATGTTAATCTTTTTTTCCCATGCCTATTGAAAATAAGCACCATCAGCTAATGTCAATCAGCCAAGTCCTTTAATGAGAATATATTTATAGTTTTACTCTGAAAGATAATTGTATATTAACTTCTATAAGTTCATCTCCTTCTTGAAAACCATTCCTTAAGATATGCATTTATAGGGGCAGCTATGTGGTGCAATGGATAGAGCACCAGCCCTGAATTTAGGAGGACCTGAGTTCAAATCTGGTCTCAGACACTTAACACTTCCTAGCTGTGTGATCCTGGGCAAGTCACAACCCCAATTGCCTCAGTGCTCCCCCCCCCAAAAAAAGATATGCATTTATATTTCCTTTATCTTATACAATTCATTCAGTTTATAGCCTCTTATAGACTTGTAATATTTATTTTAGTTGATAGAAATATAAAAACCCAAACTAATTAATCAATTTAAGAAATTATCAGCCAAAATCTTTATTAAAGAAAGGGGATTTTGTAGCATTTCACCTGTTTAATGTGCACATATTTTTAATTAAAACAATCTTGTTAAAATAAAATTTCTTCTCCCCTTTTATAGATCCTTCTTCATCTGTTTTAAACTAATAAATAAATGATTTTTAAAATAAGTTCAATCAACAAGCATTTGTTAAATGCCAGCTATATGCCAGGTACTTTGTAAAGCAATAGGAGTACAGATACAAAAATAAGATAATGCCTGCCCTTAAGGGACTTGTGTTTTACTAAGAGGATCAAATATGTTCACACAGAAACAAATATGGGATATATATGTATATGATAAGTATAAAATAAAGATGACATACATATGTTTATACACACAAAATAATTTGGGGAGAGAAGACACCGCAATTAGAGGAATCAAGAAAGATTTCTTGAAAAAGATGGCTCTTGAGCCTTGAAGTGATTGAAGGATTCTAAGAGTCAGAAGTGATGCATTCCAGACATGAGGCACAGTTGATCCAAGGAAATGAGATATAAAATATTGTGTCATGGGAAATTTAATTGGCATATATGAGGGAGTGTTGTGTTATAAGTCTGAAAAAGCCTTGAAATAATAACAATTTGTATTTTTATCCCAGAGACAGTAGAAACTTCTTGAGCAGAGGTGTGACTTGGTTGTATCTGTACGATAGAAATATTACTTTGGGATCTTTGGACAATGAATTGGAGAAACGAGAGAAAGGTGAAGAGAGACAAATTATAATGGTATTATATTTGTCCAGATAAGAGATGATGAGAATATATACTAAGGGGATTGTGGTATGAACAGGGAGAAAGGGACTGATTCAAGACTAGTTGAAGATATAGAATCAAGAACTTTAGAACTGATTATATATAGTTTGCAACCTACTAGATTGGAGACTAGGTAAGGACTGGTGCTCTGGACAGACATAGGGAGAAGAGGAGGATAGATAAAAGGGAAAAGATGATCAGTTTGTGTTGGACATATTGTTTGAGAATATACAGGTAGAACTCTAAAGAAGATAATTGAAAATGAGGGACTATAGCTCTATAGAAAGATGAGGGCTTGATATGTTAATGTAAAAGTCATCTGCATAAAAATGATGATTGAATTCATGGTAATTGATCAAATCTTCAGAAAAGAATGCAGAGAGGAATAAAAACAAAAACAGCATTAGAATACTCATACACATAGGGGTAAGATAAGGATGAATCAGCAAACTGAAGGATTAGTGACATCAGTCAAGTAGGAAGAGACACACAATTGGGCATTGTCACATCTGGAAAGAGGGGAAAGTTTATGGGAGATAATCAGTTCTACTTTGGACAAATTGAGTTTTAGGTACCTGCAGAATATTCAGTTTGAGATGTCCGAGAGATAATTGGTATGATATGGCACAGGAGTTCAGGAGAATAAGGCTCAATATATAGATTTTATGAGATCACCAAGATAATACAGAAGAAGTGCGGAGGTCCAGCCTCCACAGGGAACTAGGTTCTTGAATGGAGGGTTGGAGTCGGCGAAGTGGAACAAGAGACAGCACACTCTATGTCGTGGTCATCAAGTTCGATTTATTGGCAAAAGCTTGTTCAAATTATTCAAGAAAGCTTGTGATTTTTATAGTCTTACAAAGTTAGGGTTGATTAGAGATAGGACAATTATTTGGCTAGGATTACAAGATTTTCTTGGGGCCCAGAAATTCCCAGGACCCCAGGTGCAATGCTTCTTAGAAAAAAAGAATGTACAGAATAAATTCATCAAACAATATAACAATAGTGAAACTTTAACTAAAGATAAATGAACCTTGTGGTCATCACGTCATATCTGGCAGAACATGAGCTTCTCTTTACTTATTCCAAGACTTATACAATGCTTTTTAATTTTTTAACATGGTCATAAGATTTTTTAGAATAGAAACATTTTTTTTTCTCAAGAACTTATTTCCCTCAGCCCATTTATTAATCACTCATACAATAGCTTGTTTTGTGTAGGGGTCAGTAAACCATGCAATGGCCTGCTTCTCTTACTTTTTTCCCATGACTTACTTGCTACCAATGTGTCCATCTATCACTGATGTTTACTGTTCTTTTCATCATATCATTATTTATGTAAGCTCTGCATAGGGGAGTGAAGAACCAGGTTGATTGAATTTGGAATTGTTTCAAACAAGAGGGAGTAACTGGAGATTTCTTTTGGAGTTTTTGGGGAAAGCTATCAATTTCCCAAGTTTCCCAGTCTCTAAGTTTGTTTAATGCTTCACTAGTAAAGAAACCTTTCATGTTTAGGCAGAAAGTACAAAGGGGCTTTTTTGGGGGTGAAGGGCTTCATGCTCACCTCATTGTGATGGATGGGTATATACATATAGCTATGCTAAGAATTCCTAGGACAGAAATTAAGCAGATGATCATTAACCAAATGTATCACTAAATGCTTAGTTCTGTAGGGGCTTCTTCATGTTGCTTTGCACATGAGGGTCAAGACCCTGTGGAGACCTTGTCATTCCACGCAGGGTTCTTGGCCTTGCACACATGGGGGGAGGTGGAGATCAGGCCCTGTGGAGACCTTGTCATTTCAGGCAGGGTCCTTGACTCCCAGCATGCTCCCAGCAGAGAAGAGGGCACGGGATAGACCCTTGAGAGACACCAACAGCTTGGGGACAAGACTTGATTAAAAATACAGAAAACTAAGGAAAGGGTTAGATGGTAGGAGAGGAACTAAGAGAGAACAATCATGTAAACTTAGAAGAGAGACTTAATCAACAGTGTCAAATACTATGGAGATTTCAAGAAGAGTGGGACTTGAGAAGAGAACATTAGAACTGGAATCATTGTTAACATTGGAGAAGGCAGTTTGAACTGAAACTAAGTTGCAGATCCAGTGACTGTAGTTGACTTTGTGGAGTTTATAAGGTCATAGGGTTTTTTGTTTTTAAGAATAGGGAGACTTTTGCATCTTTGTGAAAAGTAGAGAAGGAATATTGTAGACTTTCAGAGTTTCTCTTTGCCCTAAAAGAAACTTCTTTTTGACATGCTTCCAGATTTTGATATGGTACAAGTATTGTTTTAAAATATCAACTTTCCAGACTATGTAGGATTTTTAGTAACAGTTATGCTTGCTCTTCATATTTGCTGAATTATAAAAGATGAAAATCTCTGTTTTTTTTAAATAAAAAATTAAGTATCAACTGTCGATTAATTTTCTAAATTGTATCTAAATTAATTTCAATGTTTATAATGTTATTAACAGTTTTTAGCTCCTCCCTCTAAAACCTTATCAAGATTCTCTGTCCATTCATTAAACATGACTTCATAGCTAAAGTTTTTACCCTGGGAATGCCTTACTTTGAGGAAAGGATTAAGCTGAAGATCTTACTTAAAGGATAAACTTTTTGAATTTTGCATCTAGTGCATTTGTATTTATCATGATGATATAGGTATTTCAAACCATTAACATTAATAATTTTATTTTACAGTTGGTATCAAATCTGAAGGAAGAAAATACATTGCTGAAAAAAGAAAAAGAAACACTCAACCATCTTATTTCTGAGCAAGCAAAAGAGATAACAGGTTAGTTCCTATTTAATTTTGTATTTCTTCTCTTTAAAATAACCTTCCATGCCTCAACCTTGCACATTCCTAACCTGTCAGATGCCATATCAAATTTTTAAAAAATCAACTTTGTTTATATTAATATAGTGAAAAATCATTTAAAAGTTATCTGTATTGTATTTTCCTAACATGGTTACTTATGCATCGGCCAACACTTTTTTTTCAGAGATTGTTCCCAATGCCATGATTGTTATATTTCTTTTATTCTGAACATTGCCAGAGGAGAGGAGGCAGCATAAGCTATCAACAATAAAAGAAAGAAAAAGAAAATAGCCATTGATGCTTTTAGAACAGAAAAGGGGTGGGGGACCCTACAAGAAATGGTGCTAATAAAGCTTACCTTCTACTTTACATAGAATCAATAT
Organism: Myrmecobius fasciatus; assembly: GCA_023553655.1. Taxonomy (NCBI): domain Eukaryota; kingdom Metazoa; phylum Chordata; class Mammalia; order Dasyuromorphia; family Myrmecobiidae; genus Myrmecobius; species Myrmecobius fasciatus. The sequence continues at coordinate 441,353 of JAJPUD010000674.1, forward strand.
AAAAGAACTCTATAATTACTCTAGCAGGAAAGGGAGAAGTCAGTCCTTAAAAGTTGTCTTGTATAACCTAATGTGAATCCCACAAAATAAACATATATTTAGTAGAATGTAAAATGCTTGAAGCTAGGAGCTATTCCTTTTTTGTCCTTGTATGATCAGATCATAGTACAATGGTCTTGTAGAAAGTAGGTATTTAATAAGTTTTTTTTTTTGAATGAGTATTTCATTCATTTGTTAAACTTGAGAAGCTTCTAAGGGAGGGCACCATGCAAAGATCCCATAGAATCAGCCAAGCACCAAATTATTTAACCCTTTTCTTCTTAGTTGGAGGCCCCTATAAGTTTTTGAGTAGAGTTTTAATAAGGAAGACATTTCTAGTAACTGTAGGATGGATTAGAATAAGGGAGAAATTGGAGGTAAGGTTAAACTATTGAAAAGAATGTTACAATAATTGGTAGCAGGCTACTCTTAAAAATATATGCCATAGAGCACCAGCCCTGAAGTCAGGAGGACCTGAGTTCAAATCTGGTCTCAGACACTTCCTAGCTGTGTGACCCTGGGCAAGTCACTTAACCCCAATTGCCTCAGCAAAAAGCAAAAAAAAATAAAAATAAAAATAAAAAATATATATATATGCCAGTATTCTCTACCAGAACTGTTAATGATATTTTTTTTTCATGGAAATGTTTCTTTGACACACATTCTTGTGTTCACAAGTCTTGTTAAAAGTTCTTTTAGTTTGGGCACTTGTACACCTTGGTAGATATAATGAACGACTCAGATTCTCAAAGGTCTTTCTTTGAAAATAAAAGTTTTAAACAATAGGAACAATAGCAGTCATCAATGATGTCCATTTATTATGGGTAGGAATTGGGCCTATGGTTTTAATGATCTAAGAAACTTGTCAGTAAGAAAATTCTTTCTCCCAGTACAAGTCATCATCTTCTCAGCAACTTAAAAACTTAGAAAATTGCCTAGAGTACTAAGAGGCTAACTGACTTGGCTAGGATCCAGGCATGATTTCATCATTGGTCTTCTGACTACAAGTCAACTTTCACCCACTGTATCTTGCTGCCTTCCTGAAAATGTGATGGTTCTGGTGAAACAATAGCTTTGTTTTTCTTCTTGCACAAGAGATCCCCTCTGGAATCTGCTCCCTTTTTCACTTTTGACCTCTGTCTTCCTCTCTCTGTCCTGTGCAGTGCTGCCTATCTATTAAATCTAAAAAGTGAAAACATACATTGATTTCTTTGTGGGAAATATTGGCTCAACAATAACTCTATGATGTGTAAAGTTTTTGTAGTGGGTACTATAGAGGCAAAGACAAGAAAAAATAGACTCTTGTGATTTCAGGAAACTTTTTTTCTGGGTAGAGGAGAATACATGATTAGGCAGAGAAATCAGGAGGGCTTACTGCAAGAGTTAGCCCCTGAGCTGAACCTTGAGAGGTACTTGAGAAAAAGATTTTTAGAAGCTGAGGTAACACAGGATTATATTCCTGTCATGTAGGTCAATGCAAATATGCAAATCATTATCCATCAAAATGAGAATTCATTCAACTTAAGCATTTTTCATGAGAAGTTCAATTTCCATGAGGATAGTTTTTAACATTTTTACATACCATGTCCAAATAGACATAGCACGTAGAAAAAGGAAGATGAAGAAGGAGAAGGTTCATGGAAAGAGGAAGGGCATGAAGTCTGTACTTCTGCCCCGTTTTCTCTCTGGGTGATTGCAAGTTGATGGGAAAATACTTCCCTGAGGTTTGGACAGTGTAATGAAGATACCTCTGTCTGGTTACACTGAAATTTCTGCTTAGGCACAAAGAAACAGGAAATGTAGATCTCTTTGTCCTCCAGAAGGGTAAAAGCTGAGAGAGATACAGAGAGGGGAGGGTGGTGAGGAGAGAGAAAGAGAGAGAAAGGGAGAGAGAGAATAAATGAGAATATGAGAAAAATATGACAGAATGCCTCTTCTAGGATAAATGCTGTCTTCACTTCCAGTAAACAGATTGAATCTTGAGTTCTTTTCCAAGTTAGGGAAAAAAAAAAAAAAAAAAAAAAAAAAAACCTTACCTGCTTTTATTCACTTTAATTCGTGGAGTGATAAGAAAGGAAACCTAATTTAATTGGATTAAGGAGAAAGTAAAAAGTCAGGGATTGCCTTTTTGGACCATTTGATTAGAGCAGAAGGAGGGAGTATAGAAAGATTAAAAATGATGAGTGGGGATAAATATAAAAGCAAAATTCTTCATGAACCATTTGAGGATAACATTCAGAGCACATTCTCTATGATCTAGCCACATTGGCATTTTTTGTTTTTCTTCATGTTGAACATTTCATCTCCTATCTCTGAGGCTTTGCATAGGCTATGCTTTTGATGTACCCATTTCTCACTTCCATCTTAACAAATCTTTATTTCCTTTAATGCTTATATCAAACATCACTTCATACATAAACATTTCTGAATATTTTCCCCCTATCATCTGATTCCTCTCTAATCAAAATTACCTTGCATTTATTTTCCAAATAAATATATATATACATACTTGTGTGTGTCCACACTTATATTTCCCTGTGGTCCACTCTTTTAGTACAGGAACAGTCTAGCACAAAGTCGTTATTTATTAAATGCTGCTTATGTTTTTATGATGTCAAAGTAGATATTTTATATCTTGCAAAACTTAATGTTTTATATGTTAGCTATTAATATTTCTATAGGCAATAATTTTAAGCCAATATGTTTTTTCATGGGTTGCCATAGCAAAAAAATAATAATAATAATTCATCACCAGATGATCTGTCTGTTGATGATATGTTGCTATACGGATAGTTTGTGCCTTAGAAGACAGATCTGGTCAGATGCTCAGGGAAATTTTGAAGTCTTTTCAGGATGATAGAACATACTGGAGTTGTTCCTTTGATATTAAAGGGAATATCCACAGTATGATGGGGACATAAATACCTATAAATACAAAAGGGCTACAAAAGGTAGAATATCTTGGGATTATTAAATAAAGGAGGAAAGAATAACTCCAGACAGATGTGAAATGAGAATGGAAGTTGGGGAAATGTATGCGTGATGTTTTATCTATTCAATGCATGTAGTTGTTGGGTTTCAATGAATAAATGAATATTTATTCAGCACTGTGCTGACACATAATATAAATATAAAAGTCAGTCTTTGTTTTCTAGGAACCTGCATTCTAAATGGGGAGCTAACTTATATTGAGGGGTGATGGTAAGGGTTGAGTTGATCTTGATTTCAGAACAGGGGAGGTGAAAATGGGGGTAAGGTGAGGAGGAAAAATTAAGTGCATTGTAGCAAGGTGACTGAAGATTGACAAAGACAAGGGACTAGAATGAAGCATGGCAGAGGCCTACCTACAATTGTGGCCCAGTAGTAAGAGTTTACCAATTAGGAAATGAGCTATATATTCCTTCCTCAAGGATTATAGATAACCCTTTTGGGTGAGGTGACAAAATTGTCAAAAGTGAGCTGGGAGTAGAAAATCATGGCTCAGGAAAGAAAAAAGAAGTTTAGAGAGATGAAAGTTTCAAATGCCTAATTTGAAGTATGAACAAGGAATCAATGTCTTTTCTTCCACCCCAACCAGAACTTTTTGGTTCTGCAGTTTTTGCCCATATATTCAGCAATTCAAGAATAGAAATCTAAGAAGTGATAAGGCTTTATCCAGGGGTCAAAATTAGGGAAATAAAAGAGAATGGAAGAGGCTACTGTTAGAGCTGAAGACTGTAAATTTGAAGTTCAATTAAGTCTTACTGGTATTAGTGATAATAAAACCTTAAGAGAGATCTGAGAAACATTCCCTTTTTTAGAGTACTTTTACCTGTATTAGAAAAGATTTTAGAAAGACAGCTTTCATAATGAGATTTATTCTTTAAGCTCTACATAAAAACAGTAAGAAAAAATTTATCAGGGATTTTACTTTTACCATAGATCACACTGCAGTATGAAGTAATTGACATCTTTTCATTCACAAAATAAAATGATTTCATTTCCCTTCTATAATAATGAGAATTTTTTTTTTACTAAGTTTGTTAGGGTATTTCTATAACAAAGATGCCTTTCTCTTTTAGATTTAGTAAATGTTGCCAATATTTTAACATAATTAACATGTAGTGGATATCCTGCCATCTAGGGGAGGGGTGGGGAGTTGGGGGGAAAAATTTGTAACAGAAAGCTATGTAAGGGTTATTGTTGAAGAATTACCCACACATATGTTATACAAATAAAATTTAAAAAAATGAAAGGAAAAAAAAAAACTAAAACTAGTAGTTGGTAAACTACATAATCAGAGTTAAGTATTTAAAAAATATTTGTTTTTGCAATGTTCTCTACATAAATTCATTCAATTCTTGCAAGGTTTCCCTGAAACCATTCCTTTTATCATTTTTATGGCATAATAATATTTTTATATTTATATTTTAAAACTGAGGAATATACTCCTCAGTTAATGGGCACTCCCTTAATTTCGATTTCTTTGACACAATAAAAAGAGCTATAAAAAAAAAAGATTTAGTAAATGTAATTAAATAATAAAATTGCTTTTCTCATTTAGAAATGAAGAAATAATAAGTATTTATAAATTTATGTACCTCAGTTGCCAAGACTAGGCCATTTTGCTTCTAAAATATCTCTTGTATCTGTCTCCTCTTTTCTGCTCATATCAAAACCACTCTAGTTCAGGTTCTTATCACCTCCTGCCTAGACTTCTGCTGCAGCTTCCTAATTAATTCTTGTTTTTATTCTTCCTCCTTTCTAATCTACCCTTTACACAGCTGCCAAGAAAATTTTTCTAAAACACAAATCTGATTGTATCATTCTCCCCTTCAAGAACCTTAAGTAGTTTCCTATTCTTTCCAGATTCCTTGGTTTAAGATTTAAAACTCATCACAGTCTGGCCCCAGGGCTTCTTTTCCAAAATTACCTCATTTAATTTCCATTCCAGGCAAAATAGTCTACCTACTATTTCCCTAAGTTTGACGCTCTAACTCTCATCAATGTACTTTAGTGTAAAACTGTCATTCCCCATTTCTTACTACAAAGCAACCTCACTTCCTTTAAGGCTCAACTCACTGATTCATCTCTAGTAGAAAGCCTCTGAGTTGTTAGTGTTCTCTTCATGCTCTTCCTGGATATCATACATGTCTGTGATAATTTGGGGAGCAGAATATGTGTACATATAAAACACACATACATATTTGTCTGCATGTGAGTGACATCCTTCTCACCCACCTCCAAGTAGTATGTAAGTTCCTAGAGAACAGAGCTATTTTTTTCCCATTATGAAGCTCTAGAACCTACTTTCTAGATTAAATTGGATTTTTAATATTTGCTAATGGTGTATCTTTTCTAAACTTTTCCTTATATTTTATTTGTCAGAGACTATGGAGAAGAAGTTAATAGAGGAAACGAAACAGTTAGAACTTGATCTAAATGATGAAAGGTTGAGGTACCAGAACCTTCTGAATGAATTCAGTCGTCTAGAGGAACGGTATGATGACCTCAAGGAAGAGATGACCCTAATGGTGGTAAGTTACTTGGAGAAGGTATAATATTGATATTCAATTGAATAGACTTGAAAACTGTTTTGTTTCATGGGTTCACTTCCATCATTGCCAGGGCACATTTTATAAATTTAATTATTTAAATCAACCTCTAAAAGAAAACCTGACTATGTTTTCAGTTGCAAAAATGGGTCTTTTCACATGATTTTTTTTGCATATTTACTATTCACATGTGTGTGTTAAAGTACAATTTATGGTTATCAATGCCCATGGTTTCAAGTTCTTACTGATTCTATGGGATTAGTTATTTAAACAGTCCTATTAATTATCCAGATTACAAAAAGAAAATGAAAATTGGAATGTAATAGGGAAGAAGAAGTTGGGAATATATCATATCTTGAAATCTGTCTACCATCAGAGAGAACAGTATGTCCTAGGTCTTCTGAACCCTGAAGAAATAGGATTTATATTCATATACAAATGAAGGTTAAAGAGAGAATATGCCTCCTACAATGGGAGGGAAGATAAATGCTTAACATTTTCCTAACCAAGGCCCTCGAGATAAGAGGAAAGGGTCATGTTGTGATGAAAATGAAGAAAAAGAGAAGCAAGAACAGCTTCTCACATGAGCATTTTCCATACACAACTATTCACTGATCATATACTGCAAAGAAGCTGCCAGGAAGATTAATGATTCTGAAGGAAATAAGATTGACAATCAATAATTGCCATTCCAGAAGCTCATAAATAACTGTATGTGCCTTACTTACTAATAAGGATCATCCTATTTTCTGCTGTGCTTGGACTAGTGTTATAAAAAGGGAAGTAGGTAACTTAGTCTGTACAGCATCATATCTACCTGACCTCCCTAGCCTATAACATGTACTCACTCACCCTAGAGACAATGAACTGGGGAAGAAACAAACTGCCTATTTTCTTATAAAAATCACTTCCTTCTACAAAGAACACTTTTTTTTTTTTTTTGAAGAGAGTTGATAATTTTTTTTCTATTAAAATATTAAGTGCTTTTTTGTTATTAATAATAAATAATATACCACTTTGAGGTTTGCAAAGTTAAAATTAATGTGCTCTTTCTTGGTCTACGTGTTGCTACTTCAGGTAGTCCATTTTTCTTAATAGGCTCTCTAAGTAGTATGCATGACTAATATCCAACTTTATTCCTTCTTGGTACAATTTCCATGCACTCACTTCAGCTGAATTAGCTGTTAAAGGCTTAGTATTTTATTTTTCAAAATACCAGCAAAGAGAGTTTTCAATATTCACCTTTGCAAAACCTTGTGTTCCAAATTTTTCTTCCTCCCTCTGTTCCCCTTCTCCTAGATAGCAAGCAATCTGGTATAGGTGAAACATGTATAATTCCATATCCATATTCCAAACATGTACATATTTCCATATCATTATGCTGTACAAGAAAAATCAGATTCAAAGAGGAGGAAAAATACGAGAAAGGAAAAAAACAAACAACAACAGAAAGTGAAAATGCTATGTTTCGATCCACAGTCTCCATACTTCTCTCTCTTTCAATGTGGATGGATCTTTCTATCACAACTCTATTGGAATTGCCTTGATTTCACCTCGTTGTTGAAAAGAGCCAAGTCCACCACAGTTGATTTTCACATAATCTTGTTACTATATACAATGTTTCCTTGATTCTGCTCATTTCACTTAGCATGATTTATGGGAATTACAGGCCTACTCTTGTATAACACACAGTATTGATCACAAGAGACACAAAAAAAGTGACACTAAAAAGTCTTCAAGACACTTAAGAAATCTAATACGGGTAGGAAGAATATGATATAACTACAGATATGTTTTATACAAGATCAAGTGTGATAGGAACAAAGGAATGACCTAGATAAAGCCCTCTTAGAATATTTGAGGAGGGCAGCAATCTCTTTCTGCTGAAGGAATAAGAGGAGGCATCATAGAGAATGTGGTCCCTGAGCTGAGGCTTGAAGGAACAGAAAAATGTCAACACACAGAGATGATAAGGTTGAGAGTATGGAGGTAGGACCATGTAATAAAAGGTAGGGTAACTGTTTGTTGTCTAGTCTAGCTACAACATAAACTGTATGAAGGAGAATGCAGTGAAAGAACATTGAAAAGATGGGTGGGATCCAGTGTATCTAGGACTTTAAATTACAGGCTACAGTTTATATATTTGCATTTGCATATTCCACAGGCTATACAAATAGCTAGCATTTATATAATACCTTTAAGATATAAGTATAAAGTATAAAGCACTTTATATACATTATCTCATTTGATCCTCAGATGAGATAATCTATGAGGAAGGGTCTGTTATTATACCCATTTTACAGATGTTACTAAGGCTGAGAGAGTTTAAGTGGCTTGTCCAAGATCACATAGCTAGGCAATGACTGAGATAGGATTAGAACTCAGGTCCAGCACTCCATATACCTCGGGAGCTACTAAAGTTTTTGATACATAGGTCACATCTTTATACCATGAAGATTATTTTGACAGTTGTATTAAGAATGGGGGAATATTTGAACTTGAAGAATTGAGAAGAGGCCCGGAAGAGGCCTATTGTAGAGAATATAGTAGGGACTTAAAAAGATCACTATAGTGGGTGGGGACCCCAGTAAGATTGGTCATATAGCTTTATGGTGATCTCAGTCAGCATCGTTTTGTGACTTTCCTGAGCAGTGCTCAGAACTAGGAAAGATCATCATAGCCAATCTCTCTCTCTCTCTCTCTCTCTCTCTCTCTCTCTCTCTCTCTCTCTCTCTTTTTTTAATATCCAATCTCTTTAGTTTACAATTCAAATCAAGACCTAGAGAAGTAGTGACTTGATTATGTTGACATTGTATTCAATGGTAGGGGCTAGACTAGCAGTAGTTTCCTGATTCCAATGAAGTGTTCACTTTCTATTACAATATGTTGCCTTTATTCCTCTGTCTTTCTCTCAGCTCATTCTCTCTTGTTCCTACCTCTAAACCTCATTAATTTCCTTTTCTGAAGGAGGGAGAGAAGTATTTTCCCTTTAACAGTTTCTTGAACACATGGGTCATGGGTGCTCCTTTTTTTTTGTTTTTTGGGGGGTTTGTTTGTTTGTTTCTCTTATTAAAACTTTTTATTTGCAAAACATATATATGGGTAATTCTTCAACATTAACCCTTACAAAGTTTTCTGTTACAAATTTTTCCCCCTTACTCCCCTCCCCTCCCCTAGATGGCAGGATATCCACGATATGTTAATTATGTTAAAATACTTGACAAATCGAATATATATATACATATTTCCACACTTAACGTTTTTGTGCAAGAGAAATTGTATCTACAAGAAAGAAAAATCAGAAAAAGGAAACACAATGCAAGCAAACATCAATAGAGAACATGAAAATGTTATGTTGTGGTCCACATTTTACATCCCTCTCTCTGGGTGTATATGGCTTTCTTCACTAAACAATGGGAACTGGTTTGAAACATTTCATTGTTGAAAAGAGTCATGACCATCAGAGTTGATCATCTGTTGTTTTGTTGTTGCCATGTATAATGATCTCCTGGTTCTGTTCATTTCACTCAGCAACAATTCATGCAAGTCTCTCCAGGCCTCTCTGAAATCATCCTGCTGGTCATTTCTCACAGAACAATAATTTTCCATAACATTCATATACCATAATTTGTTCAGCCTTTCTCCAATTGATGGGCATCCATTCAGTTTCCAGTTTCTAGCCACTACAAAAAGGGCTGCCACATTCTTGTACGTATGGGGCCCTTTCCTTCCTTTAAGATCTCTTTGGGATATGAGGCCAATAGAAACACTGCTGGGTCAAAGGGTATGCACAGCTTGATAACTTTTTGAGCATAGCTCCAAATTGCTCTCCAGAATGGTTGGATCCATTCACAGTTCTACTAACAATGCATTAGTGTCCCAGCCTTCCCATATCCCCACCAACATTCGTCATTATCTTTTCCTGTCATTTTAGCCAATCTGACAGGTGTGTAGTGGTACCTCAGAGTTGTCTTAATTTGCATTTCTCTGATCAATAGTGATTTGGAGCACCTTTTCATATTGCTACAAATAGTTTTAATTTCATCATCTGAAAATTGTCTGTTCATATCCTTTGACCATTTATCAATTGGAAAATGGTTTGAATTCTTCTAAATAAGAGACAATTCTTTATATATTTTAGAGATGAGAATGAGTGCTCCTTCTTGTGAAAGTAGAGAGTTCTAGCTTTTTTTTTAGGCCCTTTAGGCCCTTTGGGGGTGCTATACACAGTGCCTATTCCATAGTAGGCACTTCACAAAAGTCTGTTGATTGATTCAGGTATAGAACCAAGAACCTTCAGAAGAACCTCAGAGCAGCTTTAAATTAATTTATTTGAACCACTTACTAATTCCTATCCTGTGCATCATATAATGAAGCAACATTCATGCATTTAATTAAATAGTTCAGATTTACTTTGTATAAATCTCATTTGATTATAACACCAAATTCATCTTTACTCAAACTTTATCTCATTTTACTCATGCAACATGATTATCTACTTTTTAAAAGTTTAGAGAATTTAGCTATTACAAGCACTTTTCACTAGGGTATACTGTTCCTGGCTTGCCATTCTGGTTTTGCATGATTATATTTTTGAGGAGCATTCAATATAGTAGAAGAAAAGATATCTTCACCTTCAGAAGATTGGATATCATATAGGTAAAGTGAATCCTGTATTAATTGGGTAATAAAAATAATAATAGTGGGCATCTATATAATACTTATTATTGTGCCAGTTACAGTGCTAAGCTCTTTAGAAATAACATTATTTAATGTTTATAATAAACCTGAGAAGTGGTTACTTTGTTATCCCCAATTTAAAGTGAGAAAATTGAGGCAAACACAGAGGCTGAGGCACGTGAGGCCAGATATGAACTTTGGGCTGCTGTCAAGCCAACTGTTCCATCCTTTGTACCACCTTACTACCCCAGTACCAGTGTAGAAAGAAGTCTGGGTGGGATTGTCATCAAATGGAACTAGTCTCTATCACTCATTTTTTAATTATATTGCTTTTCAGCATGTACCTAAACCTGGACACAGAAGAACTGACTCTACCCACAGCAGCAATGAATCTGAATATACATTTAGCTCTGAAATTACAGAGACTGAAGACATTCCATTGAGGGTGGAGGTGAGTTTTATAGAATTGCTCCTACATTTTCAATAAAGAGTAGCAATGCGACTACTCTTGTTCACATGACAATTTTTATTGCTGAACTAAGAGCCCTTGCAGATAGAATAACCCATAATTATTCCATCACTTAATGAATTGGCATATTGATACTTTAATAATAGTAGTCCATACTAAAGTAAATGAGACTACAAGGTTTATATATTGCTTTCCTTAGAATGACCTTGTGAGATAGGTAGTACAAATAATCTCATTTTGCAAAAGATAGAACTGAGTCAGAAAGCTAAAGAATTTCAGAGATAATAAATCTCAGACTTGAACTTGGATCTTCTGATCATAACTTCAATTTTTTTTCTACTATACTAAAAATTATATATATTTTAATCTGGTTTTTATTTAATATGAAAGAAAAATCCTTTCTTCTTCTTAGACAGTGAGCTGTTAGAGAACCGAGACTATCTTTTGCCTATCTTCTGCAGTTATCATAATGCCTGGCACATAGTAGGAACTTAGCAAATGCTTGTTTATTAAGTTTATTAATACTTGACTGACTCATTTACAACTTCCCATTCATATTCAGATTTTGCATTTGAAAAAATTTGGCCTGTGAGGTCTGTACCAAACACAGTTAATTTGCATATCATTCACAAATGGAAACTTAATATTTTGAAATCACATCCTGAAAATAGTGCTGAGCAGCTTATGCTTAAGTACTCTTTATTTGGCTAATAAAGCAAAACAATTAGGCTAACAAAACCATTGAGTCTAATTTGATGCCATATAATTTTGTTCCATTGCAATGATTGGGGGAAAAAATTATAAATTTTTATTTTTGTTTTTGTGTCTTGTATCATGAAAAGTGAAAACTGTATTGGGCTGTTCCAGTGATGTATCAATCCCCTCCTTTTCAGACAAGCTATTAGATGTACAAGTTCAGTTTTTCTATTTTTATATTTGATTTGGAGAAACTTCAGAATCAGAAGAACATCAGCTCTTTTTGAAAGTATTTCTAGAACTAATGTTCTAGAATCTAGTAATCTCTTTCTTTTCTTTTGTTACTTTTACCCAGAAGTAAAATGTTGCTATCACATTATTTTGTTTAAAATAGAGAAAAAAGTCTTTTTTTTTTTCCCCCTTGCTACAGCAATTGGGGTTAAGTGGCTTGCCCAGGGTCAGGGTCACACAGCTAGAAAGTGTTAAGTGTCTGAGGCCAGATTTGAACTCAGATTTGAATCAGCCTCCTGACTTCAGGGCTGGTGCTCTATCCACTGTACCACCTACCTGCCCCCAAAAAGTCTTTTTAAAACAAGTAATTTTTCTGTAAAATAAGCCTTTAGAAGTGGTTAATTCCTTGTCCTAGAAAGGATAATCATAGTCCTTGTAAATAAGCATAGTTCTAAGTTTGTGTCATGTTCATGAAGTTGTATCAGTCCCCATAAAGATTGTAAAGAGTAAGTCATTATACCAGTCTTCAAAGACTGGTATATAGTTGAACAGATTCATTATTGTGGATGGATAGAAAGAAAATCTAGGATAGTAAATGATGACCCAAACTCATCAAACAGATGAATCAGGATTAATTATTTTCATGGCAAAAGAATTGTTTGTATTATAAAAAGCTTTTAAAAATTAACTAACACCAGGCATTTGTGTACAATTATACCTTGCATGACCATAAACCCTGCTTCTCTTATCTGTCCAATTTGGACTGTGCAAGAAGGACTTAGGGAAAAGCTGGAGGTTTAGTTATTTGTGAGTAAATGATCCTATGTCCTGAAAATGTTCCATGTTTAACTTATGACTTTTTAAATCTAAATTATATTTATTTTATATTTATATTATATTATAAACAGTTATTAAAAATATAAAAAAATAAATCACAATACATTGCTTTTTAATTGAGGATGTTGGTAGTGCAGGAGATAGAACAATAGGTCTGGCATCAGGAAGACTAGACATTTATTAGCTTTGTGACCCTGCATAAGTCAGTTAATTTCTTTTCACCTCATAAGTCAAAATATTTTAAAGATAGTACAGAGATATTACTTATCTCAAATAAGAATTTTACATGATAGGGTATTTATGTATAGTGATATTCATACTATATTGGATATACAATTTTATGTATTTCAAGTATAAAGTGATATAAAAATCTCTGATTTCTGTGGCTTACACTGTTACATATATTGTTAATATCACTGTGACTTGTTAACTATACTTTTAATCAAAGGGAATGCTAAATTTCAACTAGAAGTTAGTAGGGAAAATGTATTTTTTTCTATCCAAAATCATAATCCACCCCTAAAGTTTATTGTCCATGGACCTCAAGTTAAGAACCACTGTAGTAGATTCTTTTTATGGTGTTCCCAAGCTTCAAAGGCCATTAATATTATGGTTTTATATCTTGTTCCCTGGCCTAATAAACGGTTACAACCTTAAACACAAGAACTTCATCCTTTTAACCTCTGTATCTATTTTATTTTTTTTTATTTTTTATTTTATTTTTATTAAAAGCTTTTTATTTATATGAGTGATTTTTCTACATTGACCTTTGCAAAAAAAACCTTTTTTTTTTTGTTCCAAGCTTTTCCCCTCCTTCCCCCCACCCCCCACCCCTAGATGACAGGTAATCTAATACATGCTAAATATGATAAATTATATGACAAATCCAATATATGTATACATATCTATACAGTTATCTTACTGTACAAGAAACATCAAATCTAGAAGAGAGAAGAAAAAAAACAACCTAAGAAGGAAAACAAAATGCATGGAAATATTCACAGAAAGTGTTAAAATGCTATGTTGTGGTTCACACTCAGTTCCCTCAGGCCTCTCTCTGGATGTATATGACTATCTTCATCGCTGAACAATAGGAACTGGTTTGAATCACATCATTGTTGAAGAGAACCATGTCCATCAGAATTGATCATCATATAGTCTTGTTGCTGTGTATAATGTTCTCTTGGTTCTGCTCATTTCACTCAGCATCAGTTCATGCAAGTCTCTCCAGGCCTCTCTAAAATCATCCTGCTGGTCATTTCTTACAGAGCAATAATATTCCATAACATTCATATACCATAATTTATTCAGCCATTCTCCAGTTGATGGACATCCTTTCAATTTCCAGTTTCTTGCCACTACAAAAAGGGCTGCCACAATTTTTGCACATGTGGGTCCCTTTCCCTCCTTTAAAATCTCTTTGGGATATAGGCCCAGTAGAAACACTGGTGGGTCAAATGGTATGCATAGTTTGATAACTTTTTGAGCATAGTTCCAAATTGCTCTCCAGAATGGTTGGATTTGTTCACATTTCCACCAAAAATGTATCAGTGTCCCAGTTTTCCCACATCCCCTCCAGCATTTATCATTATCATTTCCTATCATTTTAGCCAATCTGACAGGTGTGTAGTGGTATCTCAGAGTTGTCAATTTGCATTTCTCTGATCAATAGTGATTTGGAGCACCTTTTCACGTGATCATAAATAGTTTCAATTTCTTCATCTGAAAATTGTCTGTTCATATCTTTTGACCACGTATCAATTGGAGAATGCCTCGAATTTTTATAAATTTGAGTCAATTCTCTATATATTTTAGAAATGAGGTCTTTATCAGAACCTTTGAATGTAAAAATATTTTCCCAGTTTACTGCTACCCTTCTAATCTTGTCTTCATTCATTTTGTTTGTACAAAAACTTTTCAACTTGATATAGTCAAACTTATCTATTTTGTGATTAATGGTGATCTCTAGTTCTTCTTTGGTCACAAATTCCTTCCCCCTCCACAGATCTGTGAGATAAAGTATCCTATGTTTTTCTAATTTGTTTATAATATCATTCTTTATGCCTATATCATGAATCCATTTTAACCTTATCTTGGTATATGGTGTTAGGTGTGGCTCAATGCCTAGTTTCTTCCATACTAGTTTCCAATTATCCCAGCAGTTTTTGTCAAATAGTGAGTTTTTATCCCAAAAACTGGGGTCTTTGGGTTTATCAAACACTAGATTACTATTGTCATTGAGTATTTTGTCCTGTGAACCTAACCTATTCCACTGATACACTCCTCTGTTTCTTAGCCAGTACCAAATGGTTTTGATGATCACTGCTTTATAACATTTAACTTAAAACTTTCTTCTTCAGAGCTCATGTCTTTATGTGGATTTTAGTTAAGCAGCACACGGGCTTTTCATACATTTCTCTGATAATTGTTTTTGTTTTTGTTTTTTTGCCATATTGCTAAGGCAATGGCAGAGCAATAGATACATTTCTAGAAGGAAGACCCAAGTTCATATCCTACCTTGAACATTTATTATCTATGGGACCTGGGGCAAATCTTTTAACCTTTGTCTGCCTCATTTTCCTCAACTGTAAAATGTAAAATACCGTAATAATAGCACCTACCTTCAAGGATTGCTGTAAAATACAATGAGATAATATTTGTAAAGTGCTTTGCAAATCTGGAAGGCCTATATAAAGTCTAGCTGAGAATAAAAATTCTTAATTGATAGCATGTTGCAGCCTATTTGCATCCACAGTATATCTTTCCATTGATCTTTAGGTGTCCTTCAACTTGAATTCTTCAGATATTGTGGCATATCTAGATACCCCAAAAATAGAACTACTAAAAAGCTGGAGTTGACTGGATCACTTTGGTCATTTGATCTAAGTAGTTATCTTTAGATGTTGGTTATGTTTTTGTTTTTGTTTTTGTTTTTTTGCTTTTTGCTGAGGCAGTTGGGGTTAAGTGACTTGCCCAAGGTCACATAGCTAGGAAGCATTAAGTATCTGAGACCAGATTTGATCTTGAGTCCTCCTGACTTCAGGGCTGGTGCTCTATCCACTGCACCACGTAGCTGTCCCATTGATTTTGTTTTTAATAGAACAAGAAATTTTTATAAAATATTTATAGAAAATTTCAGGAAGAAAAAAATTTTTTTTTAATTATTAAAACTTTTTATTTGCAAAACATATGTATGGGTAATTCTTCAACATTAACCCTTACAAAGCTTTCTGATACAAATTTTCCCCCCTACTCCCCACCCCTCCCCTAGATGGCAAGAAATCCAGTACATGTTAATTATGTTAAAATATTGACAAATCGAATATAATGTATACATATTTCCACACTTAGCATTGTTGTGCAAGAAAAATCATATCTACAAGAAAAAAAAATCAGAGAAAGAAACACAATGCAAGCAAACATCAATAGAGAGCATGAAAATGTTATGTTGTGGTCCACATTTCATAGCCCTCTCTCAGGGTGTATATGGTTTTCTTCACTGAACAATTTGAACTGGTTTGAAACATTTCATTGTTGAAGAGAGCCATGTCCATCAGAATTGATCATCATATAGTCTTGTTGTTGCCATGTATAATGATCTGGTTCTGCTCATTTCACTTAGCATCATTTCATACAAGTCTCTCCAGTCCTCTCTGAAATTGCCCTTCTGGTCGTTTCTCACTGAACAATAATATTCCATAACATTCATATACCATAATTGATTAAGCCATTCTCCAACTGATGGACATCCATTCAGTTTCCAGTTTCTAGCCACTACAGAAAGGGCTGCCACAAACTTCTTGCACATGTGGGGCCCTTAACTTCCTTTATGATTTCTTTGGGATATAAGCCCAATAGAAACACTGCTTGGTCAAAGGGTATGCACAGTTTGATAACTTTTTGAGCATAATTCCAAATTGCTTTGCAGAATGTCTAGATCCGTTCACAGTTCCACCAACAATGTATCAGTGTTCCAGCTTCAAGAAGAAAAATTTTAAGAAAATATTTAAAGAAAATTTATATATATAGATATATTCTTCACCCCTCCGTTAAATTATTCCCCTCTACATTAAGGGAAAAAAATCTTTTTTTTTTTTTTTTTAAAGGAGTTTGGGGAATATTTGATGGCTCCAAGATACATAGTTTCTTGTTAGTTTTTTCTTCCTCTTGTCTTCTATTCACAATTTAGAACTCAACCTCAAAGGTTGCTCCCTAAATGATCTGCATTGCTCTTTTATTTTTCCAATAGATTAGATCCTGGAGGGATTCAATTATGTTTTAATTTAGCACTGTGCTGCTGAATTACACACACTTATTTTCCCATTGATTTTATTATATATAACTGGGTTTAGGGAACCGTTTCTGTTGAGCATATTGAAGGATATTGTTTTGGCTGATACTGTTTCTATTTTCCTTTTTTTTTCCTTTTCATTAACCTTTCTCCTGATCTTCACTGATGATAACATGTTTTGTGGTATAGGAGCCAAGTGAGAAGAAGGCACCTCTGGATATGTCCTTGTTCCTCAAGCTCCAGAAGCGGGTAACTGAATTGGAAATGGAAAAACAAGCCATGCAAGATGAACTCGACCGAAAGGAGGAGCAGATACTCCGAAGCAAGGCTAAGGTATTAATTTTCAGTTGACCAATATCAACATTGCCCATCCATACAAAAGAATAAACTCTTTATCATTAGATTCTTACTTGGGTATCTCTCATCTTCCTCTAAACAAACATTTCAAAGAAATATACTTTTACCACCCCATCCCCCATTAATCACCAAACATTAATCATAGAGATTGGTATAGAATTCTTGATAAGTAGCAAATTATATCCTTCAGGATAAGTAAATATACCAATAATTATGATTAGAGATAAAAGATAAAATTATTTTATTTCATTTTCTCCCAGGAAGAAGAAAGACCTCAGATTAGAGGTGCTGAACTGGAATATGAATCCCTCAAGGTAATTCTGACAGCTTTAAAAGCAACAGGAAACTACTGGTAGAAGAATAACAAGATTTTGTATTTAATCTACTAGCATTTATTAAGTGTTTTTTATGAATCAGATGCTGTGCTAAATGGTAGAGGTCCAAAGAAAGGTAAAAATACTCCATGGTTGTAAAAGCTTACATTCTAATGAATGGATAGCTACATACAGATTACATGCAGAGAAAAAGAAAAGGAACTTTAGAGGGTTGGGGAAGGCCTCCTATAAAAAAGATGGTATTTGATGTAAGTCTTGAAGTTAGTGATCTTTTAAAAATAGTAGCATTCATTTATTTATTTTGCTTTAAATTCCATTTCCTCACCATTTTCCAGTACATGCCAAGATAGCTTTCTATGTTCACCTTTTTTATTTATTTATTTATTTATTTTAATTTTTAATTTTTTAAATTAATTAAAGCTTTTTATTTATAGAACATATGAGTAATTTTTCTACATTGACCTTTGCAACATTTTTTTTTGTTCCAAATTTTTCCTCTCCTTCCCCCCTCATCTCTACTTCTAGATGACAGGTAGTGTAATACATGTGAAATATGTTAAATTATATGATAAATCCAATATATGTATACATATCTACACAGTTATCTTACTGCACAAGAAAAATGAGATCTAGAAAGAGAAAAAAAAAAAACCTAAGAAGGAAAACAAAATGCAAGCAAATATTCACAGAACGCATTAAAATGCTGTGTTGTGATCCACACTCAGTTCCCACATATGTTCACCTTTGGAAAACCTTGTGTTCTAAATTTTTCTCCCTCTTTCTCTTCCCTACCCTCCAAAGACAGCAAGCAATCCAATATAGGTTGAACATGTGCAATTCTTCTAAACATATTTCCATATTCATTATGCCATGCAAGAAAAATCAGGTCAAAAGGGAAACAACCACGAGAAAGGAAAAACAAAAAAGCAAAACAAGCAAACAGAAGTTAATGATTTTTAAGAACCAGAGGGGAGAAAACAGAGCTTTCTAGGCATGATTAGCATTCAGTATGAAGGTTCTGTGACAGGAGAGGGTATATTTGTATTAGGCTTAGTAAGAAGAGCAGTGTAGTTAGATCATACAGTGTCTGGAGAGGAGTAAAATATAACACTGTAGGAAAAGTAGAAAGGAGGTAGATTATGAAAAACTTTAAATGCTATGCAAAGGACTTTGTATTTAATGCTGGAGGCAATTGGGAGCCAATTAAGTTTTTTTGAGTAAAGGAATGACACTATCAGTCTTAATACTTTAGGCAAATAACCTAAGTTATTAAATGGAGATTGGATGAGAATGGGCAGAGTTAGGCTATGGAAATCAAAAGGTTATTGTGATAGTCGATGTGAGAAGTGATAAAGTCCTGAACTAGCATAATAGCTATGTAAATGGAGAGAAGGGAACATATATGAAAACATTTAAAGAAAATAACATAAAAAAAGAAGACCTGATACAGGCATTTAGGAAGTATCCTTGATGAATGGAAATGGATGAAGAGCCATCAAAAGAGACTGAGAAGGATTGGTTAGACAGATGGAAGAAGAAGCAAAACTTAGAGAGGACAAAGTATCCAGAAATGAGTCTCAGTCCACTGTTTCACAGTATCAAGTGCTTAAGAAATGTCAAGAAGAGTGAAGATTTCTCAATCTCAAAAGCCATTAAATTTGGCAATTAAGAGATCATTGGAAGTATTGAAGAAAGTGCTTCAATTGAATGAGGAGATCAGAAAACAGATTAAAATTAGTTTGGAAGTGAAATGGAAGAAGTGGTGGTATCTAGTATAGAGAGATTTCTCAAGGAGTTAACAAAGAAAGGGGAAAAAAATATAGAATAACAATGGCTATGGTTGGATCAATCGACAGGTTTATTTATTTTTTCTTTTTTTCTTTCCTAAGTAAGAGGGAGTAATAGGAGGGATTGTAGAGAATGTAGAGAAGAACCAAGGAGAGTGCTGGAGAAGATATCTTGAATAATATGAGATAATGAGAAGGGAAGAATATAGATCTCATAGGAAATAGCTTCTTTTAAATATATATATATATATATATATATATATATATATATCTATGTATGTATATAAAAGTCACCTCCTTAGCTGAGTATAGGTGGAGGTTGTATAAATGTGAAATTGGATTAGGTATGGGTAACAGCAAAATCAAGGCTATGACCATCTCTTTATATAGTTGAAATAGAGTGGAGAAATAGGTCATAAGACCTTAGTAGACAGAAGAAATGGGAAGCTGGAGTATTTGAGGGAATATAATGAGTATAATGAAGTCTCCTAGGCTAAAAGCAAGAGCTGGAGTGAAAGAGACTGTGAGCTAGGCAATGTAATAATTGAGGAAATGTTTTGTGTTTTGGGGGTTTTTGCATTAGGTAATTAATTTGGATTGAATGAACTGCAAAGGAATAGAGTTGGGGTTTTGCATTAGGTAATTAATTTGGATTGAATGAACTGCAAAAGAATAGAGTTTGCTGTGTAATGATAGAGTCTGGAAGTGACAGTGGTTAGTAAGATATATCACACCAAGACCAGTGAACCTGGGTCTGTGAGGAAGGGCGGTCCCAGAAGCAGTGTTATCAAAGGAAATCAGTTTTATGTATTCCCTATGGTTTCGTTTAAGTTGTTTTCTCTATAGTTTTACTTCATAGGACCTTTAGGTCTTTAAGTCCCCAAATTTTGCAGTTGCTATGGCTATGAGCCTGCATATCAAGGATATGTTTAAGAATTCCTGCTCTTGTAAATAATTTTATTCTCCCTTCATGTACCCATTTGCAGCTATACTGGTAAAATCTACATTTGCCACAATTTCTGTGGAATCCACTTTATGTGTTAGTAATATGCACTGGCTCCATATGATGTTACAGATCTGTCACTGCATAGTCCCCCTTGTCAGAGGATATTGTGGTCTTATCACAAAGAACTGCCATGGCATCATCCTCTCAGTCTATCTCACCTGAAACTTCTACTACTGTAGCTGTTGCTTCAGTTAGAAAGTTAGAAAAAATTAGGGCATCATTGGGAGAAAGCTATAGTTGGAATATACTTCCTATTGTATAGAGAGATTAGTGAGTCTTCTCTTTAACCTCCTCTCATCAGTGTGTTTGTTAATGTATTTGATTGGGCAGTTACTATTTTAGAACATACAAAAAGCCTGGGTCTAAGGGATTATCACTGAAGTACCAACAAGTTTTATGGAAGCGTCATACTTGGAGTGGCCTAAGCCAATATAGACAGGAACCTGAAATAAAGACCAAGAAGGCAAATTTCATTGATCTCATAGTTCTCCTAGAACTAACCATGCCTTAATAATCACAGGTAAACAAATACCCCCTAAGCATGTATACTGAATTATTCAGTTTGAGTGAATAAGCCAAAGGGCATGCCTGGATATTCAGGAGTTACAGTCCAAAGAAGTTGTGTGAGATGGGCTTGAACAGGCCAGGAGAGCAGAACTTTTATGTCATCCTTACCCCAAGAGTCTTCTCCATGTTTGATATACACACAAATGTACGTATGTGTGTATCGGACATGCTGATATATGTACATGTGTATGTGTGTATATATAGATATATATGATATGTAAAGAATTTTTTTTAAATTTTTAGTAACAGCCTTTTATTTTCAAAATACATGCAAAGACAGTCATTAACATTCACCCCCACAAAACCCCATGTTCCAAACCCTTTTCCCTCCTTCCTTCTACTTCCCTACAAGCAATCCAACATAGGCCAAACATGCACAATCCCTCTAAATACACCTCCACATCCATCATGCTGCACAAGAAAAACCAAACCAGAAAGGGGGAAAAAAAAGAAAAAGAAAAAAGAAAAAAAAGCCAGTCAACAACTGCAACAAAGGTAAAAATATTATGTCGTGATCCATACCCAGTCCCCACAGTCCTCCCCTGGGTGTTATAAAAAACTTAAGCCTTTGTAAACGTGTTTGGCCTTAAAATCCAATAACAAATGTTCCAGAATTCTGTTAGAGTATAAAAATAACCTAAAATTAACTAAAACTAACAAATGAGGGGGAAAAGTGGAGAAGTTATTTTTTTTAATAATAAATAATCTTAATAATATTAAAATGTTTGTGATTGGAAAATATAATCTCAAGATGGCCTCTTAAGCTTTAAATACTTAACTTTATGAAGAAATCTTATTTATGACATGTGCTAAATAAAACACCATAAGCTAGTTCTTTTTTTTAGATGCATGTCCACCTCAGTGTTTCCAAGCATCCTCTGGTTGCTGTGTTGTGATCATAAATATCTTTTTGATGTCACTTTGTGCTGAACCTCCTCATTCTTCTGACATTTTTTGAGTGATAAAAATATGGGAAAAGGGAAGGATAGTAGTGACAGTGCTGAAGTAAGGATGGATTTGTACATATGCATGTATGATTGTTTAAAATATAAAAGGGGAAGGGAATGGGAGATAAGAACAAAGAGATTAACTCATGGATTGACTGCCAAAGCAGTGCCTCCTTCCCTCTCACCTCTCCAACATGTCATGCTGCACCCCAACAACTTCACAGATGTTTATGTGGTATATTTCTATAATATCACAGACAAAAAAATTTAAGGAAAAGTGTTTTTTTAATTGCTTGACAAATGAACTCTGAAGGCTTCCTGTAATTTTAAAGTTAAAGGGACATGATAACTTCTAATTCAACTTATACATAAAAGGAGTCCTTCCTATAATATATCTAATAAGGGGTCATTCATCCTTTACTCAAAAACCTCCATTAAGAAGGAAATCATCACTTCCCAAGGCAGCATATTTTACTTCTGAGAGTTTGATATATCAAGTTTTTCCAGACATTGAGCTTAAAAATCTGCTTTCTTGCATTTTATCCTAATTTTTCCTAGTTTTATTCTTTGAGGTAAAATAGAATGATTCTAAACTTCCACACAGCACATGTTTGAACATTATTTATTATCTTGTCTCTTCTCTGGACTAAACATTCATAGATCCTTCACCATCCAGGTTGTCTATCTCTACTTATTCTCCATCTTATCAATGTCCTTCGTAAAACTTTTACACCAGAAATGAATACAATAGGTCAAGGTACAGTGATATTATTATCTTCTTAGTATGGAAAGCTATCCCCTTGATCACAATAGCACTTTTGGTTCCCATGTTATACTGTTGATTCACACTGAGTTTTCAGTTCACTGAAATCCAGATCATCTTTAGACAAACAGCTGCCCATCTCCTTCACATTTTCCTTATAAAGATTTTTTTTAACCCAAGACTAAGATTTAACATTTATACCCATCCAATTTCATCATATTAGATCAAGTCTATAGAGACTTTTTTTTTTTTTTTTTTTGCTTTTTTGCTGAGGCAATTGGGGTTAAGTGACTTGCCCAGGGTCACACAGCTAGGAAGTGTCTGAGACCAGATTTGAACTCAGGTCCTCCTGACTTCAGGGCTGGTGCTCTAACCATTGCGCCACCTAGCTGCCCCTCTATAGAGACTTTTTTAAAAATTTTATCTTTTTTTTTTTCAATTGCTGTGTTTTGACTTTAAAAGATCTAGCCATTTAATCTTGTTCATCTTCTAAGTGATAGGAAGTAAGGAAATTGGCATAATTTCTTATCTATGATTTGGTGGGCAAAATTTAAAAAGACAAATCTAATCTATACTAATCTTTTTTAAATCTCATCATTCAGTGTGTTAGCTAACCTTTCTGGCTTTGCATCCTCTGCATATTTCATAATCATACCATCTTTGCTTTATCAGAGGCATTGGTAATAACATTAAACAGCAACCAGCTATGGCCAGACCCGTAAGGTGCTCCACTGGGATTCTACCAAATTAAACTTGAACCATTAATGACTATTCTTTGAGTCCATCCATTCAACTAGTTTAGTGGGTTCATTTCTCCTTTCCAAAGAACCTTGTTAAAATTTTTACTGCCTTTTATCATCTCTTAACAACTTGAGGACTATAAACAAATTCCTTATCTTTCTGTCAATAAAAACTTGACCAGCCATATCTTTTCCTTTTTCTTCTCTAACTTGTTTTGGATTCACCACTTGTTTTATTTACTTTACTTTATAACCATTTTCTCCTTTTTCTTCTGAATTCCTCTTCAGGCTTTATTTCTTAATGCTTTTTTTTTTTTCTTTCAGATTTTTCCCTTCTGAGTGATTTATCTCTCCTCTCCTTTAGTTCAAGTTGCTCTTCAGTGTATTATTAATCTACCCCAGATTTCTTCTACCCAACTTCAATTTTCTGACCTTCTGTACAAATTTAGATCCCTCAAAATGACCTTTATACTTTTTCTCTTTATTTCTATTGACTCTTTATTTCTTCTTCTGTAACCTTATTTTGCAGAAGTAAGAAGTTTCTATTTCATTGAAAATACTTTTTACTAAACATTAAGTATAGATAGAATCTAAACTTTTAAGTGTGTTGTTTTCCACATCATTTTTACCTAAGTCAGAAAAAAGAACATTGGTAAATATTTCAAGGAGCTAACCGTTTTGAACTTGTTAACTGAAAATGGCTTATTCAAGTCCATTTCTGGACTTTGATTAGATCCAAGAATCTCTAAAGTTCTTCATAATGAGGACAACCCAGGGCTACACTGAATACCCAATGGCCATTACAAAACAGAGCCGGCTTTTCAGGTCTGTGCTCAAACCACACCCGAAGCAGGCAGGCAAGCCTGGAACATAGTTTCTACTGGAATTTGCCTTAGAGACTATGAAGCAAAATACTGTTCACTTTACTCAGTTTTACTTAATACACACTACCTTCAATTCCACCACATAGAATTGCAGATAGACTAGAGGAAGGCATTTCCTCTTTACCCATTTGAGTATGACCATGTTGTTCTTTTATAACATAATTCTAATGTACCATATTAAAGGCAGTATATAAACAATATGTGAATCTAAATGGTACAGCTTTATTTCATGTAGCGTCAAGAACTGGAATCAGAAAATAAGAAGCTAAAGAATGAGCTGAATGAGTTACGTAAAGCCCTCAGTGAAAAGGGTGCTCCTGAAGTGACTGCTCCAGGTGCTCCAGCCTACAGAGTCCTCATGGAACAGTTGACTTCAGTTAGTGAAGAACTGGATGTTAGAAAAGAAGAAGTCCTCATCCTGAGGTCTCAGCTGGTGAGCCAGAAAGAGGCTATTCAACCTAAGGTAAATGCTAACATAAATAAATTATACTATGTCAATTTGCCCACCAAATCACAGATTCTAAGTTGGTCAGAGAACATGTTCTGAATCCTGTGGAAAGTTTAATAAAGCACACTTTGAAGAAAAGTACTTTTAAAGTGAAGCCTTCTAAAGCATTCTTACTTGAAGAAATTTTCATGTTAAAAATGTTGACATCAGTAAAATGACTTGCAGCTTTCTGTAGGAGATATTAAAAATGGATTTTAAAATCTGCCACTTGGATATGATAATGAAATTCTCCATGGACCTTTTTATTGTTTTGCTTTTAAAGGTAATATTTGAAAATGAATCAGCATTGAAATAAGAAGTCCAATTAGTAGTGTATTGCATAAGTCAATATGAGAAATAAGAAACTCCTTGAAGGCAAGAGCCATATTTTTCATAGGAAATATTTGATAAATGTGTATTGAACAGGGGAAAAAAAGAAAATTAATCAGTGTGCATTCCTAACAAGTATATTAACCTAGTACTCCTAACTAGAAACTATAGCAGAAGAACCATTACCCAAAGCGTTTTAAGAAGTTTTTCTACATATTTCACTGAATCATCATATAAAGTAAAGTAAGCTCAGTTTTGGACCCTAACTTAAAATCTAAAATGACCTGTGTCCTTAGCCATTATTGCTAGGGATTTTAATAGAGATAATATTTTATGATGTTTTTTGATACCTATAAGGATACATGATGATATCTGGCACCAATGAACAGCTTTGGTCCAGTAAATGACCAGTTCTAAAACTTGGAATTTTGGCGATACAATTTTGAAAAAGAAATGCTATAGATAGAGAGACTAAACTCAGGTTTAAAACAGTTCTTGTTTTTCTCATTTAAATTGCTAGGGTTTAAAATAAGCCCGTGCTGATCTGCAAGTTTTGCTCTATGAAACTTTATTGGGTCTACCTAAGAAATGTGTTATTGTCATTTTACTGAGTTACTTTTGTCTATTATAACTAAGAATCATTGGTGATGTTTATTTGTAGAAGTAAGAGTTTATTTTTTTCTTTTATGCTTGCCAATTTGTGATTTCCAGGAGGACAAGGTAATCATAAAGAATTTTTTTAAAAAGTTTTGAAATGCCTCTAATCTTCATTTCCATTCACAAATACTTTTTACATGTGAGATAGATTCTTTCTTGTTACATTTATTAAAAAGAGGATCTTTATAAATCAAAAATTATTTTCTTATCAACTCTTATTCCATAATGGGACTTTATAGGCTTTTATGCGCTCTTCCAAGAAGCCTCTTTGGGCTTGATTCCAATTCATATCACTCTTTCAGATTTCCTCTGTGGACATTTTGTCCTCATCTGAGTTGGTGTTTTGGTCTGCCTTATCACTATAGTAGCTTTCTCTGATTAAGGTTCTTTTCTGTTTCTTGCTCATTGTCTTTCCTTTTCTTTTGGTATTTCCTTTTTTTTAAAATTTTTTAAAAAATTTTTATTTTTTTTATTTTTATTTTTACAGTATAGCTTTGCTGTTCAGGTAAAAGTGGTGCTGTCCCAAGCCTCCTGTGCAGCTCTGAGCCTTGGCTTTGAGCACAGGGGCCCCTTTTTTGATTGTTCTTTTCAGTAAACATCCTGGCCCCAAGTTTGCCTTCTGAGCTGGGCCTGGAGGCTGTCCCCCTGCTGTGTTCCTCTACTGAGCCAGGATTGAGGGTCTTAGCTGCAGATTTGCTGTAATTAAGACCCTCTCACTGTTCTTCCAGAGTCTAGCTGAGCTGGTACCCTTTTCACACCAGTGAGACTGATCTTTCTTGAAGATTTGTCAGTCTATCTTGAGCTGGAGAGCAGTTTCATTCTATCAGACTCTATACAGAAGCTTGGTTTCTTGTTGTTTTCGAGGGAAACTGGGAGAGCTGGAGCAGCTTCCTGCCTTTGGCTCCATCCCCGGCAATCTAAATGTTCCAATAAATTGAATGCTAGTAGGGAACCCATAAGACTGGGCATAAGTTTTTAATCTGAGATGTGCTTTGTGAAAAATGTTTGTTCTTCTAACCTTTTAGTTCCACCAACTCTGTATTGGTTAGAAGCAGAGCCTGGCCTGCCACACTAAAATATTTCTCCCTTACTGACATTCTCCAAAACTCTTCCTGATGGAAATTATTTTAGTCACGGCTGTTCACATGCACATTGGGTTCTATTTAGCACAACTTCTATTGTGTTCTGTTTTTTAAAAAAGGAAAAAATGATATCATAGTTTGTCTAAAATGATAGGAAGCAGATAATGTGCTTTTATTTAAGATTCTACATTTTTTTATGTTTTAAATTCATTCCAAGTGGTTGGAACACAATAGATAGGAAAATAAATAATAACGTAGTCTTTTATTTTGTAGCTTCAGTTAAATTGTTAATTCCTGTTTGTTCCAACTAGTATACTTTTTCAAAAATATACACTTGATTTAAAGTGCATATATATTCTGTAGAGGCAAGCCAATGATTTTCCATATAGGGATAATGACTAGTATATTTCAGTTGTTTGGGACTTCTATTTCACTATCATTACTGGGCTTGGAATAGCCATGGCAGAGGCCAAACAAGGCAGATAATCCAATAAAATGTTAGTCATGGATAATGGGACAAAGTCTAAACAGGTGGGTGTAATATCAAAGGAGTTTGGCAGCAGGTAACAGGCAGATTGGTGTTAGGGATGTCCTGAAGTTGACAGATAGTAAGAGGTAGAAATCTTGTGGGAGACAAGCAACAAGGCTTTGGTATCAGGGGTGTGTGGTAATGTGGGTTCAGAACTAGGTCTCTAGTTTAGTTGAAGATGATGAGAATAAGACAGGGCCCTGTGGTCTAACTGAATCTAACCAGGGTGCCAAGGTAGGGAAGGATGAAGTTACTGAAACTGTGCAATACTGAAGAAATTGGCTGTAGGGATTTTAGAGATTATAGAATAGGGAGCAATCCCTTAGTGTAGTCCTCTAAACAAAAAAAAATCCCTTACTTGAGAACCCCAAACTATTTATTTCTCATAATGCAAATATCTTTGTCTACTTCAGAACACAATGACAGATTCCACAATCCTCTTAGAAGATGTACAGAAAATGAAAGACAAAGGAGAAATAGCACAGGCATACATTGGACTGAAGGAAACAAACAGGTTAGTTGGGATCTTTTATTTATTTTGGCTTGTTGAAGCACTGCGTTTGACATTTTTATACAGCAAATAATTTTTTTTAGAATATTAGTGACATTTCTTTGAGTACTTCCAACCTTTCTAAATTATTCCCATTTAAAATTTCATCTGAAACATGTAGAACATCATCAGTCAATCGACATGCATTTGTTAAGTTCATACTTTGTGACAGGCACTGTGCTAGGTGCTGAGGATACAAACTCAAATAATTACTAATGAAATGTTAGGAAAATTTTTTAGATTCTTAAATAGTATTTGTATTTGAAATCACAGTAACAGATCATTAATTGTTAAGTTTCCATTGTTCAGTATTATTTTTAAAGATTTTGAGGAGTACCTAAAGCTCTAAGTAGCTCCAAGTAATTATTAAAATTTAAAACATGTTGAATGGAAGGAGTAAAAACCTTATTGTACAGTCATTCCTGACTGATACTTCACTTTTGGCCTTGCCTGACTGTTTAGAAAGAGACAAGGCTTTTTTTTTTTTCTCTTTACTGGTTTAAACAAAACTGAGAAAATTCCAAATCCAGTTTTATTTCACCCCTGAACTTTGGTAAGGACATAAAGGAGATCTTGCTCCCATTTTTAGCCTTTTGAGGCCTACACAGAGTGGTGTAGAAGATGGAAGATATTTCTTGACAGTGATGGAGTAAATTCTGGCACCAAAAAGTTAATAATACCTTGCTTCCTTTCATCAGCCTTTGTGTAGCTTACAAGATCACAAGAAAAAGGCCAATGTCAGTATTTCTTCAAAACCTCATAAAACTTGAAAGGACCATGAACTTTGCCATATGCCAAAAACTTTCCACATCTAAAAGATCCCCTCAATTATATCATGCACCATTTTGAAAGGACAGGCAGCATTATAACTTTGTTACAAATTTATACTTTCAGAATTTTGTAATCTGGCACTTTTAGAATTCTTAATAGGCTATACATGCTATCAAGAGATATATAGATACATGTACCAAAGACCAGAAGCATGCTGCTATTCTTAAATACTATTGTACCTTTATACATTCTTTGACCCTTATAATTTGATTGAAGTGACTAAAATTTATGGTTAATATATGTGTATGCTTGTATGTACAAACAGCATGTTTTCCCCATCCTATTTCTACACAAACTTTGGGACAGTTCTTCATAATTACAGTTCCCTTTGAGAAATTGAAGGTAATTAACTCATCTAAGGAACTGATACTACAGCCATAGGCTATCACCTCGCTAAACCCCTTGATCTTTTGCAGGTAATCTCTCTACTATTGTGTGATACATATTATTTCTCTTATTATGTCTTATTCAGACACTTAGAGTCAAAACTTTATTCTTTTTTTTTTTATTCTGTAAATAAAAAGCTTTTAATAAAAAAATAGAAACAGAGGTGGGGGAGAATGGTGGAGGTTCCCGTGGGTAGAGAAATAGGGTGAACACATTAAGCTGGGATGTGGAGGTGGTCAAAACTTTATTCTTATATTCTGTTGTTTCTTATGTATATCATGATTACTCCATTTAAAAAAAAACAGAAATAATTCTTAAGTAATTTATTTGTAATTTTCCCTCTTTTGCATATGATTTGTCTGTTTTCTTTTTAAATAGTTTAAATAACCAAGCTAATATGTATAGTAATTTTGTCATCTGTCAAGAAAATCTGCCATTCCCAATAATGAATGTTAAATAATATTTGCTATCTTGTCCTTCATATGCCATCATATCATCACCATCATGTATCCCTTTTATGTTTTCCATTTTTCATTTGTCTTGGAAGACCATTCCCTATGGATTGCCATGAGCTGAATGAGGATGAAGAGCTGTGGCTGGTTTATGAAGGGTTAAAACAAGCCAACAGGTCATGTGTGTTGCCTCAATGGAATGTTCATCACTTCCTGTTTTCTTACTAACAAACAGCAACCTGTTTAACTACTCTGGCTTTTTCATACACTAACTATGTTCATAGGCAAAGTATAACAAAGTATCTGATGTGTACGAATAACTCTGTCATTTGATGCTATTAAAGAAGAAATTTAGACATTTGTGACTAATATGTCATTTCCTATCCTTGGGAAAGAGACCGAATTACCCCATTGTTGACTGAATTACTCAAAAAACAAACAGTAAGGTATTACTAAGCTACTGTAACTACAATATTTATCTTCTAGCTACCTGTAATAAGGAAGCTGGGTTGGGGGGGGGGTTTGTATTTGAAACTAAAAATTATAAAATCATGAATTGGGAGGATTTCCTTTTAGTCATAAATTCTAAAATCCTTAAAATTGGTAGAATTAACTCTTCAAATATGACACTCTAAGCCTATGTAGATTTGAAGAGAAAACAATTAAGATTCATAAGACCAGCTTTTAAAAACAAATACAAATTGTATCTTGGTAGTGATATTTGTAAGAGTTAATTTATAAAATTTAATGCTGCTGACACTCAATAACTACAGAATGTGATGGTTTAAAATTCTCATATTCAAATTCTGTAGTCTCCTAAAGAATCAAATATTTTAATATGCTGTTATTAATCAGGATATAATCATTTTAATAGCTAACTATCTTTTTACTCTAACAGAAATAATAAATAAATTCTTTCATTTTGCTAAAAAATTCCTAACCATATCCTTGTTTCTTATATTTACAAAAATATAGATATATAATAATAGGGGATGAGGGGTAATAATAAAAGTAATATACTATCCTTTCTTCTGTTTTAATGCTCTAACTTTAGGAGTTTTAAAAAAGGTGATAATTTGTTTAACTATTCAAGTACCCATCTGCTACATAAAAGCATTAGCTCCTTTATTGATATTTCTAATATTTATACCTCCACATTGTCTCTACTTAGAGAGATGTGTTGTAATTGATATATATGGTTTTGCATATGATGAACAAATATAAAATTAAGGACATATTTCAGAAGTACTTATTAGGATTTGTGTTTCTTGAGATCAATAAGTCCCTATTCCTTACTTCTTCATCTTTTGGAAATGAGAGAGAATATATTTGCAGAAAAGTGATATGGGAAACAAAAACATAAAATGGGACTCTAAATCCAAACACCATTTTGAATGATCATTTATGAAATATTTAAATGTGTATTTAATAATTTTTCCAGACACCCTTCCCCCAAGTAGTGTTTGGGGATTTGAAAATTTTTTTCTCTATTGCTGTAATGTTGGGCTTTGAAAAAAGTTGTTGTTTTTTGTTTTTTGTTTTTGTTTTTGTTTTTCACAAAAAGCTGTATTTTGTTAATATAGATTCCAAAGTTTATTCCCCATAAGCCAGTTTGTTTCACTGACTTTTCACAGTTCTTAGTCCTCTTCTTTTCATATGTTAATGCCTTTAGAGAGATCTAAAATGTGTAAATTTTTCTGACTTTTCTGCATGGTATTTGCAATATTGAAAATCATACATTGTTTCAATCTTTTTTGTAATTGCTTTAGTTTTTTTTACTTTGATCTAGTCAGAAGGCAAACTGAGTCACTTAGAGTATCTACCCTCACCTTCCCATCCCCTTTCACAAATCAACAGTTATATATCAGCTAAGCAATTAACAAATGAATAAGAATAATAAGCTTCTGTTCCCTTGTTGACTGTGTAGACTCTTGGAATCACAACTCCAGTCCCAGAAAAAGAGCCATGACAATGAAACAGAGGCATTGCGGTGTGAGATCCAGAGTTTAAAGGAGGAGAATAATCGCCAGCAACAGCTATTGGCTCAGAACCTGCAATTACCACCTGAAGCCCGCATTGAAGCCAGTTTGCAACATGAGATTACCCGGCTGACCAATGAAAATTTGGTAAGAAAATAGTGGCAGTTCTCATTTTGGTCTGTACCCTTTTAACACTTCTGGGGCTACTTAAATACTATGCCTTTCCTTGCTGTGAAGATTTTGTAATTACTAACTGTTACTATCTCAGTTTAGGAGTCATATAGTAGATATCATGTTAAACTATTATTAAATTGGAACATTAGGAATGAAAAATGCTTTCTCAGTGGTTATATGTGCCCTGCAACTTAGTGATATTTGAAATGATCATATTTGGTTCTGAAATCAGGAAATTGATTACACCTGACAAGTCATGATAGACTTAATTTGTTAAATATATTTAACTTAAACTTGTTCTCTCTAACTGAAAGGTGTATGAGAAAAATAGATTTAGAACGAAAGGAACTTATTCGTCATTCTATCAAAGGAGATTCTATACCATATTGTATGGCTGCTGTCACATGACAGAGATAGTATGACAGGCTTTCAATTCTCTTTGCCTATGGCGTAGCCACCTGACAACTAACATAAGATGAAGTGAGAATTAAGATCCAAACTGGGCAAAGAAATTGATAAAATTCATTTTTCATTCAGCTAGTGAGTGGAAATCTCTATTAATGCCCACCCAAGCACTTAAGTCAGATGTTTTTAACATCTGACTTTATTTTCTTTAATATTTTGATAACTATACTTCAAAATAATTGTTTTCTTTTGTAATCCCCATGTATTTTGTACATTTAAAAGCATTATTCTGAGACAGGGTCTATAAGCTTCACCAGATTGTCAAGGAGTGCATAATACATAAAAAGATAAATTATAACTGAGTAAATCTCTTTAAGAAATGTTACATTTTTAGGAAAAATTACAATTAAAATCTCTTTAAGAAATATCAATATTCATGAATTTCTCTCATACTTGAGTAATATTTTAAGGCAATATTTCAGTGAAGTAAATCCCCCTCCCCCTTACTTGGTTCTGAGCAATAAATTGGAGCCTACATTCTTGGCTAAAATAATTGTTCTCAGTATCAAACCTTTGTAAAAGGTATATCTTTTTTAATGTTTGTAGTTCAAACATTTCTTTGAATAGTAAGATAGTTTTTCAGAGAGAAAGGAGCTTACTTGCAGTTTAAATTATGTTTTCTAAATTATTAAGACTTTACTTTTAGCAGGAAGAACCAGTGTATAGGTCAACTGTGTTCCTTTCTCTGTGCAACTTAATAGATCATAATGTAATGCTCAGGGAGAAACTGAAGCAGTATCACACATGGAAATTAGGTAATGCTTTATTGATGTGAATTGAGAGTTTAGAATCCATAGCTATGGATCAGGACTGGTGGGACTCATGTCTCAAAGCACGCAATCCAGGCCAGAGACTAACACAGCCACAGCCATGTTAGCCGACTGAATACAGTAGCTCCATTGCTGGAGAACACTAGTTTTATAATCTTCCTAGCCCAGGGGAAACAAAGAACTCATGGGAACAGCTGAGCACATCTGGTGTCCAAGGAAACCATAAATTCAGTTCTGACAGGTTAGGGAGTAAGGAGTCTTGCCAAAGCAGACTGCTTGTCTAGGTCACAGATAAGAGGTAGGTCGAGGCTGACCATCTGGAGGTTTCATGATTACTTTGGAATGTGAGTCCAATTATTTCTGAAGGTCAGGAAGTGGGGATTTCTATTCTGGGACAGCGCAATTAAGGGAGACTGATATTGTAACTGAGGGAAACTGAGGGAGACTGAGACAGTAACTGAGGGAAACTGAGACAGGCACAACAATAATGTAAACAAAATTATTATTCTCTACCCCAGAGCAGCACTGAGACAGTTCCTGAGCTTCTTGAGACAGCTCCTTCCATGGGCTTTTCTTCCTGCTTTGAAAAACATAACCCTCAAATCACTCCCAGATTAGTTAACTCTTTCCCAGTAGAGAACTGTGAGAGAGAACATTGCCACTATTCCTTGTCACCTTTGTCTAACCTAGTCCAAAAGAGGCATCATGACAGCTGTCTTTCGGTCCCCAGGAGGTGAAGGCTGAGCCCAGGCCTGCTGCTGCTATGGCTTGGAGAAGAAAGACAGGAGACTTACTGGTCCCTGCTATTCATTGGAAAACATGATCCTGGTCCTAGACTGTTTTTGTCTATATATTTCAATGCTTCCTCTTCCCCATATGTTCATATGTGTATATATGTGTGTGTGTATGTATATTGGTAGATATATATGGAAGTTAATATATTTAATACATTTGATGAATTTTACTACTGCTAATCGAAATAATTATAGTTGTTAAGAGGACCAAGGACAGAGAACAAATTCTTTTCTTTTGAGAATGTGAGGTTTCACTATTGTTTTAAAATAATTTTTAGTTGCTTTTGCTTAGATGTTAAAATCCCCCAAAGATAAAAGCAAACATCAATTATGCCTATTTTTTCAGTATTTTGAGGAATTATATGCAGATGACCCTAAGGACTATCAGTCATATCGGATTTCACTTTACAAACGGATGATTGTATGTAAATCCTGTAGATTGTGTTTTTCTGTTGTCTTGTTGTTACTTCTGAATTGCTAACAGAACAGCAGGCTTGCTGTGCACCCTTTCTAAGGAAATCCTCTTCAGAGAGTCTCACAAACCTATTTTTCCCCCCACAGCTTTTTCTTAGTGAGTGGCCTCACGTCTGTGTGTCATTTTTCAGTATTTGCTTTGTCTTTAACCCTAGTCTTTATAATATGATGGAAACAATGTTTGACTTGAAAAAGAAAATAAAATCCAAAATTATCTGAATTTCAAATTTTAGAAAATATTTATTTTGAGAAATGAATCTGATGTCTAAATTCATTTTTTGGCCAAAAAGTCCCTCTTCCTAGAGTCTTCTTACTTTTTTAAAAAATTTTCTTCTTAATTAAGTAAAAACTAACATCTCTGTTAACTCTCATGTCTAAATTTGTTATAATTAGAATCAGAGCCTTGAATATTTGTTACTTTCAAAATCTTTTTTTCTCTTCAATATAATACTTTGGTTTTCTTTCCTTGTGTGTAGTCCATCTTTTAGAATTCTTCCTGCATATGCTCTTCAAACTCCATGAGGTTTCCAACTTTACTTGAATGTAAATTACCCATCTTACTTTTTTTCTTATTTTTGGACCCTGACCTTGAAGGGGGTTTTGGATAGAAAAAAATAAACAAACAAAGGAGATACTCAGTGAAACAAGGAAGAGAGTAGAATGGATAACAAGTGAGAAAAATCTCCCTTTGTCCCTGGAAAAGCATGGGATTGAGGTTGGCTTGAAGTCACTGCAAGACAGCCTCAAAGGGAGCTTTCTTCCTGCATCCTGGACTGTCACTGGACAGCTCTGAGGTTCTATTTCTGGCTTCTTAGTGTTTGCTTGCCTCTCTCTGAGATCTAATGCCTGATGGCCCTCTGTTCAATCTACAATAGCAGAATCCATCATAGAGTCCAGCTAGGATACTGCTCTAGTTCTTATGTATCTTCTGGTTTTTTGTCCTCCTTGGCTTGTTTTCCTGTTTCTTACTTGCTTGACTTTTTCTTAGCATGAGTTCCTCCTTACGTCAAGATATAAAGGGAGGAAAGAGCACTTTTGGTAAAGTCTGAAACTCCCTAGAGCTTAGAAATACTTAGAAAATAGACTTAAGCCTACAACTGCCTCTGTCTTCATTTCCCTTTGCTCTCTACACAAGCCCTTTTGGAGGAATTTCAAAAGGTGAACTACACAAATAAAATTTACATCCGTTTTATTACTGTAAAATGAGTTTAGATTATAGTAAATATCATGACTGTGATAGGATAGGGCCTGGATTTGTGATTTCACTGGCATAGGAATTTCCTACTACCAGTGTTCGTCAACATCTTCTTTGCCACTTAAAGTATTAGAAAGTTAAGGGATATAGAAACAGGTTAAGTAATTTTCCCAGGGTCATCCAGACAGTTTTGCTGTGATACCCTTTCTTTAACCTAGAATTTGCCATTTTGAATGCTTTGAACTCAATCAAAAGAATTCTTCGACCTTTTTTTTTATTATGCTTATTTTTTTCTCTTTAAGCTTTAGCCTTCAAATCCTGACATTTCCTGGGCCGATTCCTAATTTTTTTCATGTGTTAAGTGAAAAGAGAACATATCTAAGAAGCTTAATCTCTCTTTAAAACTTCCCCATAGACTCTTACTTGTATTATTAGGAAAACTGATTTTTGAATCTTACTTCCCTTTAAAGCATGTTAAAATGTGATTGATAACAGTACATCTCTGTTATCATGCTACTCTTCTATCTTTATGGAATCTACTTAGAATGTTATCATTTCAGGCCTTGTCTCCATCATGCTGCTTCAGGTTTGACTGCTCTAAGTGTTTATGAAGTTTGGCTTTTATTGTCTTAAGTATTTTACAGGCTTGTCCATGTTAGCCAGGTGGGAAGTGCCACCAACCAACTTTACAGGAGCTTCCCTTCTTTTTTTTTTGTATAACTAATAATTGCTATTTCTGTGTCTTCTCTTTTAATGCACACAAATGGAGTTTATTTTTGTTCCTCATCCCTTGTCTTTTATTTTGATCATTAGGATTTGATGGAACAGCTTGAAAAACAGGATAAGACTGTTCGGAAATTAAAGAAACAGCTGAAAGTATTTGCTAAAAAAATTGGAGA
The DNA here is from genome assembly GCA_023553655.1 of Myrmecobius fasciatus. Taxonomy (NCBI): domain Eukaryota; kingdom Metazoa; phylum Chordata; class Mammalia; order Dasyuromorphia; family Myrmecobiidae; genus Myrmecobius; species Myrmecobius fasciatus. The sequence goes on from JAJPUD010000674.1 coordinate 477,571, forward strand.
ACTGGAAGGTAATGCTTTTATGAATTTTTGTTACAAAGAAAAATACTTGTTTTTATGAATATTGCTCATCTCTGGGTTGTTTTTCCCGCCTACAGTTTATGGGAAGATACAGACTTTCATGTACTTAATATAGCAACAAAACAATCTCAGGCAGGAGACAGATGGAGAATGAAAATAAACTGTTCCATAAAAAGTTGCATCCTGTCATTTACTCTGTATGATAATTTATAGAGGGTGCTAATTAGTTTCTGGAGCACCTAGGTGGCACAGTGGATAGAGCACTGGATTTGGTATCAGGAAGACTTGTCTTTATGAATTCTAAAATGGCCTCAGACACATGCTACCTGTATGACCCAGGGCAAGTCAATTAATCTGTTTGCCTCAGCTCCTTATCTATAAAATCAGCTGGAGAAGTAAATGGCAAGCCACTTTAATATCTCTGTCAAGAAAACTCCAACTGAAGGACATGTATAATTGGACATGACTCAAAGACTACTTAAGTTTACAAGGTGCCAAAATAATAACATTACTAAAAAATAACTCATTTGTGTAATGTTATAATGTTTATAAAACACTTTCTTCCCAAAAGCCTAATGAAATTGATAGTATAAATATTATTTCCATTTTTTCAATATGGAAATTAAGGCACAGAGTTAAATGACTTGCCTACTTTCACAACACTAATAAATGTAATGAGCTGGAATTTAAATATTTGTTGGACACTTGACTGCAAGTCTAGACTCATGAGGTGATACTACAAGTGATGAGACAGGTGATTTATACCATCCAAATGACTGTTGGTCTTCAGAAAGGCTATCCATAGTTTCTAATGATTAAAACTCCCATTGGGATCACTTTTGGAACTATCTTCAGGAGTGCTTTCAAGTCATACAAAAAAAAAAGCAGCCATATCAATTAAGTTGTTTTTTCTTGTCTTTTAGAAACATATTTAGAAACAAATATGAAGTACATATTGTTCATTCACCTTATTCACTAGCTATAGTTAAGAATGACTTTTGGGTATTTGTAAAAATTGTTTTTACCTTCAAAGAAAAACTCTTACTAGCATTTAGGATATTTTTAGAAAATCACCATATATATCCCTAAGACATCAAATGCTCAAGGTATAATCTTTCTTTGTATAATCATGTGAAAACAGTATGTTCACACAGTGTACATCATTCTTCAAAAACCCAGATCTGCGAGCAAGGTAAAATAAGCAAATAGCTTCTATTAAGACTTTTAAGAGTTACAAAATACTTTTGTCATCAGTCTTGTGAATTCTATAGTATATGTGTTGTGCTTCTTTTGCAAATGAGAAAACCAGGCTTATAGAGTTGAAATGAGTTCCTCCCCCACCCACCCCCAGCCAGGTCACATAGCTAGGCTAAGCCCTGATCTTGAACCCAGCTTTCCTGACTGGTTACATATTGCAGTTAAATCCTAAACCAGGATTTCATCACTCCCGAAATTTATGTATTTATTTTTCTGTGGGCGAACTTAAAAGATAAAAGTAACATTCAACTATTGTCAAAATTCATATGAATCATTGAAAAATGAACTAAGCTAAAAGGACATAGACTATCTGGCTCCAACTAATCAATTAAACTTTTAATGACAATAAATGATATACTTAAAACATGCCTGTAGAAATTTATAAAACTAAAAATCCATTATAACATTCAAAAGCCTAAGTATTTACACTGTGAATTTGATATATGTCTCCCTACAGAATTGAAGGGAGAGGTGAGAATAGGATATTTAAATCTTATGAGATGCTAATTGTTTTAAGGTACTGTTAAATATGAGTCATCGATCTGATTTTCAGTTCTGCCTAAATGTATACACATGACACTCAAATAGGCAACACATGGTTTACAAATAAAAAGAGTAATAAAGTTTATTCTTAACTGATCTTAAGAAATGTGTCAGATGATATGTTCATGCAAGGTAAAGAGAAGAGATTTGCTATTAGAAGTTATCTTTGAGGACAGCCTATGGTGAATTGCCAGTAGGGCTACACTTTGGAGAATCCTAGACATGGTGTTCTAATCCCAGCTTTGACATTTACCAGCTGAATAACCATCAGTGTCATAGTCTTTGTGATCCTCAGTTTCTTTAATTGTAAAACAGAGATAATCTTTGTTGTATCTCCTTTAAAGAAGTATTTTGAGGCATACATTTTTTAAATATTAAAGCATGGTTTAAATGTGAGTCATTATGTTTTATCATTATTTAATGAGATTTGGATACATATTCAATAAGTTGCTTTTTTCAGAAAGTAGATAAAATATAGCAACAAATTAAGTTGTCTCTGCCAATTCTTCTGCTAAAAAAATTAGGAAATTTAGAAAATTCTTTATTAAAGAATTTTTGAGTCTCATTGGATCTTTTAGAACCCAGAACCTTGGAATTTTTTTTTAGTTCATCTAAGTGCCAGTGATCTAAAATAGACACTTTCACAATTAAGACATTAAAGAAAACTATATAGTATTTAACTCCAGTAAACTTATGTACATCTGGTCATCTGTTGATTGAAAGCTTGAAGGAATCTGAGAGATTATCTACTTCAACTCCCTTTACTTTTTGCCTCTTAATTATTTGTTCATTAGAACAGAAAAAGAGAATCTTTTAATGATGTGAACAAGAGCTCTTAGAGTTAAAATTTTTTAAACTGTTTTTTGGCAAAAAGTTCTTGGTTTGAACAAAACCTGCTTTTCTGCAAATACATGGCAGAAATATGTTTAGTGGTGGGAGCAACACATTAGATTATTACTGTACTTGCCTCATCAGTCTCATGTGCAATGTTGTTTATTAACTGCTCTCAGAGATAGAAGTCTTGCTCTTTTTTTCCTACAAGTCTTGTAAAAATGGCAGCAAGAAAAAAAGTTTGATTTTTTTTCCTATCCCAGCATTACATCTTTAATGGTATAAATTGTGAGATTAACTAATGTAAATGTTAAAAAAAAAAAAAAGATGTTTTGGTTTTGTGTCGTAAACATTTACAGATTAGTCTCACTTCATGAGTATTTTCCTGTAACAAAATAAAACAGTTAAGTACAATTAATAATAATACAGTGACCTCATCTGAAAGTGCATGCAACATTTCACACATGCTAGAAAAATATTTAGAATTTTATACAAACTCTTCCTAAACAGTGCATGCCCTTAGATCTAGTTATACTACTGTTAGATCTATATCAAAAAAAGATAAGATGAAGAGAAAAAGGTCCTTTCTGTACAAAAATAATTATAGCAACTTTTTGTGATGGCAAAAAAATGAACTGCTAATAAGATATCTGTCAATGGGGAATGGCTAATTCACTTCATTTTATAGTTAGAGAGAGTAAGACCCAAAGAAGGATAGCATTTGTTCAACATCACACAGGTATTAAGTAGCAAGTACCAAGTCTTCCTTCTACTGCAGCTTAAAAACAAAGCAGAACAACAGAGCATAATTGTAGATGTTCAAATTTTTATTTCCTTTTTTTTTTTATCTCGAGATAGGTTTATGATTTAAAAAAATATTTCCCCATCACAACAAAAATAAAATTATAGCATTTTAGAACTGGAATGGACATTAGTAAACACCTAATCAAACCAGATGAGGAATATGAAACTGAGAAAGGTAAAGTTATTTGTCTAAAGCCACATGGATTATTAACTGCCATCACTGGGTAAAATCTAGGTCTTCTAACTTCTAATTCAATATTTTTTTTTTTCTGTACAATAATTTCTTTTATCAGGAGTTCTCCTGTATGACAGCAGTTTCAGTTCAACCTTTAGTTCATCCTTTCATTGCTTGAAGTATGTGGGAGTGGTAGGGGCAAAAACAGAAGTGGAAAGGTTTATTATGCAGGTTTTTAATTAGAGAAATGAGGGAGTAGAATATTTTTCTCTGGTTATTTTGAATAGAATTTCCCTTTCTATCTCTTCCTGCTTTGTAAGTAATAAAGTGAAATGCTGATAGTTTTTGTGGATATATCTCTTTTATATTTTATTTCCTATTAGTTTTTTGACAAAAAAAAAATACTTAAATACACAGCTGTCAATATCAGTAACTTAAATTCCTTCTGCTCTTCATGAACTGACTCTTATGTACATAATATTTTGTTTTAGTTATAGTCTGTATATATAATATGCCTGTTTTTTTCTTTTACATTTTTAAAGTAAATATAGCTTTCCATTGTTCTGTGTGCTATTTAATCCAGCTAGCATTTGTTAGTATTAGGATATAACTGTGTATTTGCCATGTTACATGGTTAACATAGTGCTCCATTGTATTGCTATGGTATAGGCTGTTTATGCATTTTCTAAATTAGGTAGTTAGATTATTTCCAGGTTTGGGATACTATATACAACAAAGCTATTTTTTGTACAAATAGTTACTTTTCCCTTCCCTAATCACTTATTTGAGGGATAGTCGTACTAACGGGATTAATGAGATCAATGGACTTGACCAATTTTATGAAGGACTAATTTATCCACAGGCATAAAAGGTTCTATTAAGAATAAGGATTGTTTCTGAATGTTGTTCTTTATCTAACTCGAAATCCTGTTCTTTCCTAAAGACAATTGATACTTTATTTCATTTATTTGAGGGGGGTTATATAAATCAATGACATTGTTGACAGTGCCCTTCTTGATATATGAAAAGATACCTTCTGAATTATTTTTTAATAAAAGAAAAAATAGAGATTTGACCAGATGAAAGTAAAATAGCTGTTTAGAACATAAGTTCCTATCTTCATGGTGTGGTGGCAAAAGTACTCTCTTTGGAATTAAGGATCCTGGTTTTAAGTTGTGGCTCTGCTAACTATCTTTTGTGACCCTGAACAAGTAACTTAATCTCTTTGGGTCTGGGTTTCCTTTTATAGAAATTGAGGGAATTAGAATGGATGGACTTAACGTTCTTTTTTGGCTCTAAATAAATTATGCATTCTTGTGTCATGAAAAACAAACAACAAAACACTTTTTAATGGTTTTCTTTGGATTACATAGTGTAGATTTTTTTCTTAACTTAAAGTACCTGAACCATTTCCTCTTCAAACTGAAGTAATGGTAACTTCTTTCAGTAAAAATAACCAGTAGAGAAGATGGTTTTGTTTTTTAGTCTTATTACCAATCATTCCCTTCTAAAATGTAGCCATATTTCCTCATCTCTTATTTTCAGATACATTATAAGCTGTGTCAAGAGTCTTATATCTTAGTATTGAAATAAAAATCTGGAATAACTCAAAGGACACAATTGGCGGATTTTCCTTTTATAGCAGGGATTCTTAATCTTTTTTGTATTATTGACCTCTTCGGCAGTCTGGTGAGGTCCATGGATAATGTCCTTCTTGGCATATGAAAAGACAATACCTTCTGAATTTTTTTAATAAAAAAATAGAGAATAATGCTTTTAGATGCAGAAAATGAAATGCATAAGATTACAAAGGAAACCAATTTATTGGAATATAACTATCAAAATATCTTAAAAGTTCATACTAAAGCATACTATTTTCACTTTCTTTTTTTGTTGTTTTTCTAGTCTGTGTACAGAATGATTGATATGCAAAGGTTTTACATAATGTACCATCTATATCACATGTAGAATCTATATCAGAGTCTTTGTTGTCTTAGGGAGGGGGGGAATAACAAGGAGGGAGGAAAGGATAGAATTTGGAACTCAAAACTTTTGAAAAAAAGTTGAGATTGTTTTAATATGTAATTGAGGAGAAATTTTATTTATATATATGTATATATGTATGTGCATGCATATATATACATATATATATATGAATTTTTTTAAAGCAAGTTCATGGATCTCAGCTTAAGAACAGGTAACCCTACTGTCTTTTGTAAAATAAGACATTTAGAATTAAAATTTTTTTAGAAATCACAATTTTTTTTTTTAATGATTATCTTCTGGTTTTATGGGGAAAAGCAAAATAAATACTGTTTTGAACTGTTGACTATAGATATCTTTTATGTTTGCTTCATGTTTATGTTGATATACATATATTTATATGTGTATGTGTGTTTGTATATATATATGTTTTGTTTGTTTGTTTTGTTTGTTTTTTTGTTTTACTTTTGAAGTGGGGCAGATGGAGAACATATCACCTGGGCAGATCATTGATGAGCCTATTCGTCCAGTGAACATTCCCAGGAAAGAGAAGGATTTTCAAGGAATGTTGGAATATAAGAAGGATGATGAGCAGAAACTTGTCAAGAATCTCATCTTGGGCAAGTATATTTTGTATGAAACAACAGCATACTTGAACAATCTGGATTAATACTCCGTACCTTTGACATAGCTATATAGCTTTTAGGAATTCCCAAAATAAAGGTTTTTTTAAATGTCCCCCTTATGTCCAAACACCTGCATGTTGATATTATTACATGGTGATTAAATGGTTTGAACACAAGATTTTACTTTTTACTGCTTATCAGTAGCATTGGTTTATTTTTCTTCTACCTCATGTGGTTAGAGTAATGTTATTAGAGAGAAAACTCCATAATAGCAGAAAAACAGTGGTGTAAACAAGGTGTTAATGGAAGAAATATTTTCATAGAAGTATAAGACAAGTGGGGAATAGGAGAAGCTTAAAGGAACTATGAAGAATATTAAAACTTAGAAGAAGAGTAAAGGGTTCTATATAGAGCCCCCTCTATATTAGCTTATCCCAGCTCTATATTAACTTTTCAGTGGATTCTCTTTTAAGTTCTGTTCACCAAAAAAATAGTCACCATCAATAGGAAGCATTTATCTCTGACACGATTTGTCATACTTACTAATTCGATAATGGCATTAATTTGAAAGTTGCAACTTCGTATCTTAAAAGATCCCCTCCACTGATACTTTGATATTAGTGTTTAATATTTGTGTTTATGTGATGACTAGCTATGTAGGCCAGCCACAACACTTTCCTTGTATGGTTTTGAATATTATTTGAAAATTTATTTTATTTTAATTTTTCTTCTAGATTTGAAACCACGTGGGGTGGCTGTCAATTTAATCCCTGGGTTACCAGCCTACATTTTATTTATGTGTGTCCGACATGCTGACTACCTGAATGATGATCAGAAAGTGAGGTCATTGCTGACATCAACAATTAACAGCATTAAAAAAGTATTGAAGGTCAGTTCATTCTTTGATTTATGAAAACTACCATAAGATGAATGTGAGAGATGAGAAAATTGACATTGCAGTTGTTTTCTGTGTTTTTGAAATGAATCCTCCTTCAGTGTGAGAAATGAGTCACCAGTTAGTGAAGTTTTTTGTAATTGTAACTGGTGAATAACAATTTTCTCTATGGGGGAAGATTTCTTTTTTGAAATTAACCATTTGTTTATTTTTAAAACAAGATTTGAGCTTAGCGTTTTCACTTTAGAAGCAATAGGCTTAGTAATAAAAATCACTGACTTGGGAGTCAGGAGACCTGAATTTGAATCTGGGCTTTGGTGCCAGCTCTGTGATTGGGACAAACTGCTTTAGTTTTCTGTGCCTCAGTTTCCTCTTCTGAAAATGTAGAGGGATAATCATTGTACTACATGTCTCATTGGCTTATTAGAAGGGATAGCACTTAGAATACCTTAAAGCATTATATAAATGAGTTTTCTCTCCTTCCAGGTCCTATCTAGAAGGAAATTAAAAGTTCTTTAATGGAATAAATCTATAGAGAATAAGATACTACAATTAAAATGAATAACTTTAGAAAGGAATTCCTGGATGATTATTTTTCTTTCCCTTTCTCTTCTTTCACCAAAATTCCCCCTAGGATATGAAATACTTAATTAGGAGAAACTTATTTTAATACATATCAACAATATGAGAAGAGACATTGAAGCATCAAAGTTACTCATTTTACAGTTTCCATTTACAATGTTGACAATGGTTGTAGAGGAATTTTAAATTTTAAAATTTTAAGAGCAGCATTGAATGATGATCATCAAATCCAGAGGTGTGTAGTTGGAGGAGAATAAATAAATGCCTTCATCCAGTGCAGTACTGCACAAAACAAACATCCAGAAGACTTCAGGTATTCTTGGGAACAGTAGGTTAGTAGGCGCAAAGTTTGCCAGTACTCTGGCTGGGTATGCCTCAAGGGGCCTGATTCTGATGGGGAATCTACGTAGGAATTGGAAACTAATAGAACTCTGTTAGGGAAGCTGCAGGAGGGACAAAAGCCTGCCACACTCTGATAAAGGATGCTTTGGGGGCACTTGATAGCCAATGAATAACCCCTAGGGGCCTGAAGGCACTAGTGTTCTCACCCCATATAATCTGTTATCACTGGCATACCCCAGGAGGTAGAGGGGAGGTAGGAACTCAGGAAATCACCATCAGAACCAAACAGGGCCCCACCACACCATTCAGGAGTGTTGCAAAGGGTAGATCCTATCCATGGCACAAATTCCCTTAATTAGGGACTGAATGTTAAAGTACGAGTAAACCGAAAAAGAAACCAAATACAAGGACAATAAGAGTGATAAAATTATATGTAATTAAAAGTTCTTGAGGAAAGAATTATAAAGGGGATAAATAGCTTAGAACATAAGGTTGAAACCCTCACTCAAATAGCTGATTCTCTTAAAATTAAAATGGAATAAACAAAAGTTAGTAACTCTAGGAGACAATAAGAATCATTACAAGGAAATAAAAAAGGGGAAAACAAAATAGAAGTTATTTCTAATGTCAAAACCAACTGATCTGGAAAGCAGGTCAAAAGAAGGAATTAAGAACCATCAGACTCACTGAAAACCATGACCAAGACAAAAATTTTAAGACACTATATTTCAATAAATCCTAAATGAAAATAGCCATAATCTATAAGGGTCAGCTAGGTGGCACGTTGGAAAGAACACAGGGCCTAGAGTCTGGAGGCTCTCAGTTCAAATTTGGTCTCAGATACTCATTAGCTGTGTAACCCTGGGTAATTCACTTAACTCTATTGGCTTCAGTAAAATGAAGAGGAGAAGGAAAAAGCAAACCATGCTAGTGTGTTTGCCAAGAAAGCCCTACAGAGTCGCACAGGACTGGATCTATTATTAGAAACAAAAGGCAAAATGAAAATGGAAAGAAAAATTCACTGGCCACTGCCTGAAAACAAACAAAAAACCCCCAAATTTAAAAATTCCCAGCAATGTCATAGCTAAAAGAAAATGTAAATAGCCAGAAAGAAATTTTAAGTACCAAAGAATTATAGTCAGGATCAAGTAACTGTTGATAATACCTTAAAAAAGAGGAAAATCTTTGACTATGGTATTTCAGAGAACAAAAGATTATAAACAAAAGTTTACAATCAAGAGTATAAGGCTGAATTTAATCCTATCTTTTGTTTTGCAAGGTAATTGGGGTTAAGTGACTTACCCAAGATCACACAGCTAGTATGTGTTAAATGTCTGAGGCCAAATTTGAACTCAGGTCCTTCCTGACTCCAGGGCTTGAGCTCTATTCACTGTGCCATCTAGCTGCCCCATGAGTTTAATTGTAGAGAGGACCCCTAATAGAAAATGTCTTCCATGTATTCCTGTTAAGATCAGAATTAAGTAGATACTTTAAAAAGTAAAGATAGGAGTCAATAGAAATAGACTAAATTTATGTTTTAAGTTTCATGTTTTATGTTTTAAGAAGTTACTGTGTCCCTTCAGAGTTCTGATGCTTTCAAAGGTCAAAAATGACATTAAATAAGGAAATTGGGGATAGTTTTTGTTTGATAGCCCTAAGAGAGGAAAGAAAGGGGAATGATAAAGGGAATATACTAGGAAAGAAATAAGAAATAACTTACAATTTCTCATAATTAGGTAAAATGTAAAAAAAGGAAAATTTGGCCCACATGCATGCACCCACCCAGATTTTGGTGTAGAATTATGTTAATTATTATTAATTAAGTTAATTAATTAAATAAAATTTATTATGTAGAATTAATCCCATTAGAGAGATAGATAGGAACAGAGAACAGGGTGAGGGGAGATTTAAAGGAAAAAATCCTCACAAATAAAATGACCCTCTTGTTTAGAAGGTAGATTGTATAGGAGGTGTTGAAAGAAAGAAAATGTAAGAAGAAATAAGCATCTGGATGAGATAAAGAAGACAGTTGAGTGGAAGATGGCCATTTTTGTTACAGATAACGTTAAATCAAATTCTATTTTTACACCTTCTTTGTAAGTATGAGATGGGCAAAAAAAGAGGTAAGTATAACAGAATATGATGGAGGGAAATATACAGCAATCATGTACCTTGAATATGAAAGGGATCAGGGGCAATTGAGTGGTGCAGTGGATAGAGCACCAGCCCTGAAGTCAGGAGGTCCTGAGTTCAAATCTGGTCTCAGACATTTAACACTTCCTAGCTATGTGACCCTGGACAAGGTCACTTAACCCCAATTGCCTCAGTTAAAATATATATATATATATATACACATATATATATATATATATTAAAAAACAGATAACAAAAAGAATATGAAAAGGATGAACTCACTCATAGCATAGAAGATAACAGAATTGAATAAAAAGCGGAACTTAGTAATGTGAAGTATACCAGAAACATAAAGATTCATAAAATATAATATATAAATAAAGGACTGAAACAGAATTATATTATTCTTGAGATGAAATCACAAAAGCATGGATGGCAATTGTGATCTCAGATAAAGAAAAGGAGAAAATAATAAAAAGAAAAACAAGGAAACTTTATTATGCTCAATGACAGCGTAGACAATGAATAGTACTGATGTGAAATAATCAGAGTTTGGGTATACCTTGTATATTACACTAGACATAGCATCTAAGTATTTAGAGAAAATGTTAATCAAATAACATGGAAAATAGACAGTAAACTATAATTAAAAATGAAACAAGAAAGAAATTAAGGACCTGAATAGAATTTTAAAATGCTGTGTTACAGATGCATCGTGATTATGGAATTAGAAATTGTTTCTGGCACCTTTACAACAATTGACCATTTCTTAAGGAATAAAAACTTCATAAAAATGCAGAATATTAAGTACATCCTTAATGACCATAATGCAATGAAAGTACTAATCAATAAAGGACCTTTAAAGAAAGAAATTAAGCTTAATGGATAATAAATAATGTAATCCTTAAGAAGTGATATGTCAAAGAATAAATCACAGAATCAATAAATAATTTCATCAAAAAGAAAAATAATGAAACCACATAGCAAAATTTTTGGAGAGTAGTCAAAGTAGTGCCTAGGGACAAATTTATATCTCTTAAGTACTTTCATCATCACATCATTTAATTGAGTATGCAAAGAAGGAAAAAAAAGAGGAAAAAAGAAAGACTATAAATCAGGAAATCCAAACTAAATACAAAATAGAAATTCTGAAAATTCAAAGAAGACATTATAGAGTAAGAAAAAAATTAAATTGGCAAATAAAACTAAAAGCTACTTAAAAATTAATAAACCATTAGGGGTTTTGATTTTAGGGAATGAGAAGAAAAACAAATTGCCAATACCAAAAAAGAAGAAAAAGAATTTGTATCTAATTAAAAGAAATAAAGGAAGCTATTTTGCCAATTATATAACCACAAAATTAATAAATGAATAAATGATTCACAAGAAATATAACATAGTTGGATTAATAGGAGGAATGTAGAATTTAAATTAATATTTGAAAAATATTGAAAATCCATAACTGAACTCTCAAAGGAATTATCCCCAAGACTAAATGGATACAGATGAATTTTATCAAACATTCAAAAGACAATTAGTTCCAGTAATTGATAAAACTGTAAAAATATTAAAATAAGGGATCCTACTATGTATCTTCTGTAACTCAAGCATAATCTTGCTACCTAAACCAGAAAGTCAAAGCAGAGAAAGAAAACCAGTATCACTAGTGAATATTGACACAAGAAATGTTAAACAAAATGTTTTCCAAAAAACTACAGTAAAATATCTATAGATAAAATATTTAAGCAATTATACATGATGATCAGGGTGGATATATATATCATATTAGTTAAAAAACAATAATAAATAACAATCACATGATTAAACCAATAGGCATAGAAAAGGCTTTTGAGAAACTACAATACCTTATCATTTGTCTTTTTAAAAAATTTGAGGAATAGGAATAAATGAATATTTCCTTAATATGGTTAATGATGTTTATCTAAGATCAAGAGTTCAACATTACATATAGTGAAACTGGAGTCCTCTTCTATGAGATAAGGAATAAGGCAAGGTTGTCTAGTATTATTTTTATTATTTGATCTTACTGCTTACCTATAGCAAGAAAAAGAGATGAAGGGAATAAGAATGGGTAAAGAGAAATGAAAGGATCACTTTTTGCAGATTAGATGATGATTTACTTAGAGAATCCTAGAGATTCAACCAAAAAGTTAATTGAAACTCTTAAAATTTAAGATAATTATCAATGTATAAAATAAAATGACATAATTTGACTTCATGTATACTACCATAAAAACTCAATAGAAAAGGAATTAAATGAATATGACATATAAGTTTTTGCAGAAATATAGACCTTAATGATTGGAGAGACATCGTTAGATTGCACTAATAAAATAGAAATGACAAGAAACTAAGAATCTTTAACTTGAAGCTCATAAATTTGTTTCAATAAATAGGTTTTCTATATAATCCTATGCATTTTATTTTATGAATTTAAAAACATTCCAAGAATGGGATTTGCAGACTTCCAAAGAATCCATGATATAAAAAGCGTTAAAAAACCTCTGACTCTGACAAATTTACTTAAATACCATACCAAACTACAAAAGAGTTACTCTCCATTGGTGGGGCGGGGAGGAGGATCTTAAAGGAAATAAATTAGAAATGAATATGGAAGAATACCTATTAGATCTATGGATAAATGGAGAAATTTTGACTAAAGAGAAAGGTCCACAGGAAATAAAATTGACCATTTTGATTTCACAAAATTTTTAAAATATGTTGTAGAAAAACCAACACAGCTATGATTTTTATAAGAGAAGCAGATAAATCTTTGCAGCAAGTTCTCTGATAAAAGTTTTATCTTAAAATATTTAGGAAGAAAGTCTATACATGGTCTAAAGAAGGGAATACAACACTTCAATCCATATCATCATGCCTTTCTGGAAGCAGGCTCTTCCAAATGGGATTGCTACTTTTACTTATTCACTCATTCATTCTGCCTTCTTTTTCTTTATTCTCTCAGGTCCTGTTTGGAAAGTATTAATGGGATAATTGGTTCCCAAAAGTTAGTTTTTATTTCTATTTAGAGACAAATCAAATTCATATTAACTTGGACATTTAAGCACAAGAGCTGGGACAAAATGTGGGGGCTTTAGCCCAGGAAGGATACAGGGGCTAAACAAACTAAAGGCTAAAAATACAAACAAAATGAGATGAATTCTGGGACTATAGGAAATAGTACTGTTATAAAGGGAAGATAAGTGACAATTCTAAAAGATTCCTTCCTTTCCTAAGAAGATAGTTATCTTCTTTCCTCCTGGGAAGTGAACTTTTGGTAGTGGAAAAGGTTGGGTCACCAGGCCATCTGATTATTGTATATGTAATTGTAAGGGATGTAAGGAATTGTCTTTTATTTTTTTCTGATTTCAAAAAAAAGTTATATTTTAGTCATTGAGTGGTAAAGAGAACTTGCCTAAGGAGGGGAAAAATGGAGACCAAGGAAAATAACAAGCTCCCAATGAAACTTGCAAAGAAATCTGTTATCTGAAATTGATATTCTGTATTTCCATCTGCAAAATGAATGGTATAATTAACTATATAGTAACTTACAAAAAGTAGATTCTAGCATCTCTTTCACTGCTTTCAAATTTCCACTTTTCCAAGGGAAAATCAGACTTAGAATTATTTTTTTTACTCTATTTCAGAAAAGAGGTGATGATTTTGAAACTGTTTCCTTCTGGTTATCAAACACATGCCGATTTTTGCACTGTTTGAAGCAATACAGTGGAGAAGAGGTGAGAATGTCTTTCCCTAATATTTATAAAGAAGAAAATTAAATGTTTTACTTGTATGTATTTAGAAGGAAAGATTCAACATGTTTTGGAACATTAAAGATTATTATTTAATATCACTGCACATGTACAATAATAAGCCTTTGTATAATCTCTTCACTTTCATAATATATATTCAGAGGCAACATGGCAGATAAAATGAACTCATGACACAGCTGAAATCTGAAGAAAGGTAATGGAACAATCTTTAGGAGTGCCAGAATTAAGAACAACACCTTTTTTACCATTGATTTGATTTATATTTGTATCGAGCCTATTTGTATTTATTTGGTTTTTCTCAAGAAAATTCCATTCAACAAACATTGTCTGCTATCTCCCTGGTCCTGGAAACAAAGGCATGAATGAAAATAGTCTCTACCTTTAGAGCAGTAAAGGGCAGACTTTCTTAAGTTTGGAACTTGTCCCCTTACATGGACACAAAGTTTCAGAATATTGTGGATTGCCCAGGGTGTACAATACTAGAATCTGTAGGAGAGATATTTAGAGAATATTAGGAGAAAATATTAGAATCCATTTTTAGGAGCCTATGATGTGCAGTACCTTGTACTAGTCAATTGGCAAAGATTCAAAGTTTAGTTGAGATGGTCCTTGCATCAGTGGAGTGTGGAGGGATGGGCGACCAAACTTTGTTAAACTTAGCCTGTTATAGAAAAAGCTCATAGTTTTCTGTAGGAGGCTGGACTAAACAGTACTAAAGTATAGAAACATGAATGTGACAGATAAACAGGGGCTCTGGGATTTTTAAATACAGTGTTTTCATGGAAACCTTGCATAAAGAGGCTTACAGCAAAACAGAAAAAACTTACAAATACGTTACTTCTTCATCTATTTAGACATCCCATTAAAATCATTGAGTGGATAGTTAAAGGTGAAAAGAAATGAAATATAGATCACCAATAGCATGAAGTAAACAGAGTAGCAAAACATGAAGAAAAGTAGGAGCTGCCCAACATTAATTGGAACCAGCTGGAACTCATTCATCAATGCTAATTGTTAAATTTTCAATGTGAGCATCTGTGCCTTAGTATTTTGCAAATGTGACAAATCAGTTTGTTATTTAATAATGCAGATTAAATCTAAAAGCATTTCTTAACATACATTTTCCCTCGAAGATCCTGCTGCTTAACATTTACTAGCACATTTCTGCCTGCCTCTGTTATTTTAAAAAAAATCATTTAAACAAGTAGTATTAAAATATCCATTTTTTTTTTTGCTTAAGGAGGCTTTTTTCCATGTCAAAACCAAATGCATATCAATTTGCCCAATACAGATGTAATTATGTTGGTTAATGAAAAACCATAATAATGATCATCATAAATGTCTTCAGAAGCTTGACAATGAATGTAGTGTCCTTTTGGTTCTTTACTAATAGTTCATAAAGATTAGTACTCAAGATCTTTGATATTGTAGTGTAGAGTAGTGAAGCTGACATTTTTATTAAAAAGTTCAAGTGTCTATTAAGTCTTGGTATTTTTCATATATTCCTACTCTACATCTCAATTTTTTATTTTCATTTATTTTTCTAGCTAGGAAAAGGTGATAAAAGACCTCCGACTGGCAGGTTAACAAATTTAGATTTGATCCAGTAGGCAGGAAGTATCAGAAAAATGGCATACCAAAGAAAGATTATTTTAACAAACAACCACAAGCAGGAGAGATTGAAACAGGAATGGCTGCAGTGCCAAAAGATCAGTTAAAATGCTATGTAGTCATCTAGGTGTGCATGGGAAGATCTGGGCTTACAATGATAGCCACAAAAAAGGAAAAGAAATGGAAGAGTAGAAATATGCCTTTTTTTTTTTTACCAAAGAAAGGATAATTGTGCCAAAATTGAGAAGAGGAAAATTTCAATTTGCTTTTTGAAATTCAATCTTGCCTTACAATTTAGGGATTTATGAAGCACAATACACCTCGCCAGAATGAACACTGCCTCACCAACTTTGACTTGGCTGAGTACCGACAGGTGCTGAGTGACTTGGCGATTCAAATCTATCAGCAACTTGTTCGAGTATTAGAGAACATCCTTCAGCCAATGATTGGTAAGTCTAAAGGTATAATGAAATATTATGATGAAGAATATCACTAGCATGTTACTGTTTTTTTTGAGAATGCTGTGTTGAAAGCAAGTTCTGTCTGTTGTAGCACTTAACAATAAATAAGTAGTGCAGAACCACCACTTTTCCTCACCCTCCATATTCTTGCCTAACTTCCTATGAAAACTAACCTCTTCCTGTCATTAAAATATATGTCAGTAGTTGGCAAAAGTACTTGTAAGCCCAAATTTTTTTTTTCTGAAAAATGATTTCTCTACAAATTTAGTTATTAGACTGCACACAGATTAGGTAAGGTTTTTTGTGATTAAATTCACTCCAGTTGTTATCACTGACAAGCATTTCTGAACATAAATCTAATCAAAAAATTACTGACTAACTTAGATCATTGGCATCCAAATCAAATAGAAATGGATTCCTGCAGCTACATGTGGATTTAGAAACCATAAATTCACATTGTTATTTTTATTTGCTTTGCTAAATATTTCTAAATTACATTTTAATCTAGTTCAAAAATCCTTAAGGTTGCCTGGCACCTGCGGGTAATGAGTTTGACACCTCTGACCTAGATAACATGAGTTTTGAAATTAATATGGGTACCTGTGGTTCTCACAGCCGTGGTTAACTGATGACGTCTTTCTTTTAGTCACCATATCCCTATGTTATAAGGGGCATAGATTTAGAGCTGGAAGGGGCCTTAATAAGATCCATCCCCTCATTTTACAGGTAAAGTCAAAAACCACTTGTCTAGTGTCTCACAGTCACAAGCAGAGTCAAGATTTGAACCCAGATCCTGGCTGTGTGAGCCTGGGCAAGTCACTTAATCCCAATTCCCTCCCAAAAAAAAAAGTGTATATATGCTTGAGTTGCCTCTTGAAGGAAGAGTAAGTGTTTGGGGAAAGCCATGTGAAGGTCCTGAGGTGAGAGATGGGAGTGTTGTCTGTGAGGGACAGAGAGCCACCCAGTGTAATCAGCCTTCAGAGTGGAGAATGAGCGGCCGACCTTGAGCCTGGAAAGAGGGCTGGGAAGCAGGGTGAAGGGCTTTAAACCGCTGGGTGGCAGGGCAGATAGAGTGCTGGGCTTGAAGCCAAGCCAACTCATCTTCCTGAGTCCAGATCTTGAGCCAGTTGTAAGTAATCCCTGCCTATTATTTAGTGGTGGTTTACACTCCAGTCAAGTCCCTTGGCTTCTCTGAGTTTTAGTTTCCTCACTTAAAAAATAAAAGAGTTGGATTTGATGGCCCCTTTATCAGTCCTTCCTACTCTAAGATCCTGTCATCTTCTGCATTTATGGAAGATCCCCTAGGCAGCACTGTGGAGGCTGGATGAAGGCCCCTCGGCTTCCCCAGCAGCTGCTGCAGCAGAACGTCAGAGGAGTGAGGGGGTCTGCATAAGATGCAATGGGGGCCTATGGATGGCAGGCTGAGGGGCTTGTGGGTGGTGAGAGAGAGTGAGAGATAGGGAGGCCAGCTCTGGGATCAGGTGGGGTGGGCTTCCACAAGTGTGGAAAGGAGACAGCACTATATAATTTAAAATAATATCTTTGAACCCATTCGAGCAATAGCAGACCTCCCTAGTGTCTTGGCCACCAGCAGCACCACTATAAACTGTGGAGACCCTTTGAAATGGTTGAAGGCTGTGGAACTTATAATAGGTCTGTAAGGAGCCAGAGCAGCACGAGCATGGTGACTTAGCAGACTGTCAGCTTCCTGTTGCTACCTGCAAAGGGAGCTCTGCCCTCTGCTGAGCAGTGGAGGATATTTATGTGTGTGTCTGTCTATCCATCTCTAGCTATGTCACACATGCCTCTGTGTCTGTGTGAATGTGTGATTCCTGACACTGCCCCTGACCCTGCACTCCTTTGCAGTGTTCATTTTTCTATATATGTATATCTTGATGTCCTTTTGCCTGTGGATGGGGATGTATGCACACCTTTGGCTAGATGGAGGTGTGGGATAAGTACCAGAGGGAAACCAGGTAGACACATCAGGCAGTAGAAACTGTGAGCTACTCAATAAAAAGTACAACTCTTCTCTAATATGAAGTTGGGAAGACTCATCTTCTTGATTCCAAATTTGGCCTCAAATACTTCCTAGTTGGATGATCCTGGGCAAGTCACTTAGCCAGTTTGCCTGTTTCCTCATGTGTAAACTGAGCTGGAGAAGTAAATGGCAAAACACTCCAGTATTTTCAGCAAGAAAATCCCAAATGGGGTCATAAAGATTTGGACATGACTGAAACAACTGAACAACAAAACATGAATGTACCTTAGCATGCTGTAGATGCTATTTCTAATATCTATGTTGACCATGTTAAGCAAGTTTCCCACAATATTTTCCCCATTTTCTTTCTTCTGTCTTAATTCTGTTTACTACTCATGTTTTCCAGAATAGCCCAGCAATTAACCAACTCTGGTCACAAAGGCTTATGGGGAGCATAAAGCTCCTTCCTAAAGATCTCTCTAAACTTTGAAAAGAAAGATTGTAGTCCATGGTAGAGGCAAGGGAAAGTTTAACTCAGCCAGTTCTTCTCTTTTCTATTTATGCAAAAATAGCTTCATTGCCAATCAAGAAGTTTGCTTTTGACCTCTAAATAATCCCCAGTCTTGACTGCAGGTGTAAGTTGAGTAATTTTTAAAAATCCAATAAGTGGGTAGTTGTTAAAGGCAGAAGGAAAGATTTTGAATTAATTATACCAAGCAAACTCTTCATCAAGAGTGCTCTCTAGTTATGTTTCCTTTTTTATTTGACTATTTGTCCTCATTTTGACATCACTATAGCATGCAAAAAAACCTACTACTATAGTACTTTCTATTATGTACATTTGTTTTCCTTCATTAGTGAGAATAGGAATTAGAAAATAATGTCTAATTAAAGCTTTGAAATGTTCTTAAGGGTAGATTACATTTTTTAAAAGATAAGCCAGGCACAAATATGTAACAATCATTAAATTTTATTTTTATCTTTTGACATTTCCCCAAAGTTAAATTGAGCCTTCAACTATGTAATTAGGAAAAATTCAAAGAAGGCTGTGCTTTGAAGTTTCTATTCACATTTCCCATGAGTCTCCTTTACTTTTTAAAGTTTTCACTCCCCCTCAAAAACTAAAGGCTACAGTATCTCTACTGGGCTTGTATCCCAAAGAGATCATAAAAAAGAAAGGGGATCCACATGTGCAAAAATGTTTGCAGCAGCCCTTTTTAAAGTGGCAAGAACTTAGAAACTGAGTGGATGCCCATCAGTTGGGGAATGGCTGAATAAGTTATAGTATATGAATGTTATGCAGTATTATTGTTCTATAAGAAATGATCAGTATGATTTCAGAAAGGCCTGGAGAGATTTACACGAACTGATGCTAAGTGCAGTGAGTAGAAACAGGAGAACATTGTACAGAGGAACAGCAATATTACACAATGATCAATTCTGATGGACATGGCTCTCTTCAACAATGAGATGATTGAGGACACTTCCAATGATCTTGTGATGAAAAGAACCATCTACATCCAGAGAGAGGACTGTGGGAACTGAGTGTGGTTCACAACACAGCATTTTCACACGTTGTTGTTTGCTTGCATTTTGTTTTCTTTCTCATTTTTTTTCTTTTTGATCTGATTTTTCTTATGCAGCATAATTGTGGGAATATGTATAGAAGAATTGCACATGTTTAACTTAAATTGGGTTACTTGCCATCTGGGGGGGGAAGGAGGGAAAAAATTTGGAACACAGGGTTTTGCAAGGGTAAATGCTGAAAATTATCTATGTATATATTTTGAAAATAAAAGGCTTTAATAAAAAATAAAAACCCTAAAGGCTATATACCTTTCCTCTGAAATTCATTAATTCTATCAATATTTATGTTTTAGGGTAGATAGGAAGTTTATCTTTTAGTCAGTATATCAAAGCAAGTATATAGTGGTAAGTATTTGTACAGGCTTTTTTTTTTTTTTAACTGAGAATTTACCACTCACCTGCCCAAGAGAAAATGCCACCATTATTGGCAAAGCTAAGCTTTCATTAAAGATTCCAGAGGACTTTCTCTCTGAAATGTAATCTAGTAGGGCCCTCATTGCCAGAAATTGTGAGATTTAACGTGGAAAGGTATTGTTAATAATACCTGCATAGCACTTTTTCTCTGAAGTAGATAGTATAAGTAGACTCAGTGGTTAGAGCACTGGGCCTGGAGGTAGGAAGATCTGAGTTCAAATCCATCCTCAGATATTAGCTAAATAAGCCACTTTAGCAATTTGCCTTAGTCCACTGAAGAAGGAAATGAATGGCAAAGCAATCTATTATATTTACCAAGAAAATCTCCTATGGAGTCATGAAGAGTTGTATATGACTGAATCAGGAACAACAAAGTACTATCATCTATTATCTTGAGGCTTAGGGATGTTGTATCAGCAAGTGTTTGAAGTCAGATTCCAATCTAGAGACCTCCCCTGACTCCAAATCTTCCATGCTTTTCACCCTTCCATAATGGGTCTTCCTGTATTACTGAGATGGAAGAGTTTAGGGAGGGATGGCTGGGAAGTTAGGAAGAAGTTATGGATAGGAAAAACTGCAGGAAGTATTTACTACAATGGACAGTCTCTGTCTTTTCAAAGGTGTTTGAAGTCACTCTCCCTAAAGACTAAGATATGCTTCATACTAATACAAAGAAACACTTTATAGAAATGATGTCTTATCAAGTCGCCAGAGACATTTAAATTGCTAGAGCTAGGAAACCTTAGAAAGGGAGAGATTCTACAAGTTTGAGAGTGTGAATTGAGAGTAGATTATGGTTTTAATAAGTAACTATCTTCTTTTATACCCACCATAAAAACTTTGGGATATGAGGCAGAAGTTGGCCTAAACTTTAAAGTTTAACTAAATTTATTTGCTTTGCTGACACAGATAAAATTTATTTTTTAAAAATAATAGCAAACAGCTTATCCGCTTAGCCACTCCTAAAAAGACTCTTAGTCTAAACCATCAAGATTTTAAGACTTCAGGAAAAAATCTGCACCATAAGGAGTAATAAAAACTCCCCTTTTTAAAAATTCTGTGCCTCTACTTCTCTTACTTGTTTTTTTGAGATTATGATAATTATAATAACATTCTAAACCTCTTACTATGCATAAGTGTTTTACAAACAAATAAAAACTGCACCCAAGAGCTTTACAAATATTATCTCATTTGGTCCTCATAACATCTTTGGGACATACATTATCTTGAAATTTGGATCTTTTAGCTTTAGCAGTAAAATGTCCTAGCAGATTATACTTAACAGGAGTATAAATTTATCACTCATAGTGTATGAAAATATATATTGATCACAGGGGGAAAATTTTAGGTCAGATTCTATTATGTAATCATTTATGAAGTACTTATTATGTGCTAGGCACTAGAGATAGAAAGATAAAAATTAAAACAAAAAAATATAAATACTAAATATTTCTGAAATATACAAGTAGACAATAGTTTTCCACCAAAATGTCAACTTAACCAGATAATTACTTTCTAAAAGAACTTCGCATTGATAAGAGTAATTTGTAGACACCAGCATTAAAAAGGGAAGGGAAATCACAGGACTAAGGTTTGAGAGAGGGAAAGACCTACATACTATATAATAGATAGAAAGTTGGAAAAAGAACCAGAGATTGCAACTTTTGGAGAAAATTCATTCAAAAAGTTAAAACAACAGTAGAACTAGATAATCCTGGAATTTAATATACCTTAGAGGCCATCTTCCTAAAGTGCAGTGGATAGAGTGATGGACCTTTAGTCAAATCTTTCCTGACATTTCCCACTCTATAACTCTGGACAACCTTAGTCTTTCTCAGTTTTGTAAAATCAGGATAATAATAGCACCTCTCTCCCAGGATTGTTGGGAGATTCAAATGAAATTATATCTGTAGAGCACTTCCCAAATTCTAAAGCACTATGTAACTGGTAGCTCTTATGATGATAATTCTTGTTGTTGCTACTCTATTTAGTGTTCCTATCTAGAAGCCTCAGTATGTGAAACACTTTTTCTTACATGTAACATCTTAAGTTGTTTTCCCATCATTGCTTAAGTTTCTTGTCTTTTATTTTAACATTTGAATCTTGCAGTTTGTTCTTTGTCAGTTTTTGTAATTCTCTTCTTACCCCAAACCAGTTTCTGGCATGTTGGAGCATGAAACCATCCAGGGAGTATCAGGAGTGAAGCCCACTGGACTACGGAAGAGGACCTCAAGTATTGCAGATGAAGGCACCTACACATTGGATTCCATCCTTCGGCAACTTAATTCCTTCCATTCCGTTATGTGTCAGCACGGGATGGATCCAGAATTAATCAAGCAAGTGGTTAAACAGATGTTCTACATTGTGGGTGCCATTACTTTGAATAATCTTCTCCTACGAAAGGATATGTGCTCTTGGAGCAAAGGCATGCAGATCAGGTGAGCAAATGCCAGGTCTTGTCTCCTCTGAAATCCAACTCCCAAAGGGAGGAGGAGAGGAAAGTACATTCTCATGGACTTTTCACTTACCTGCCTTGATCAGCAGATAACTTGTTACATATTTAGAACTTCAGACTAATAACATTATTTCAGAAGAAAATATTAAATTTAGTGTTAAGAGGCCAAAAGAACAAGTAAGGCATGGTGATCCAGCCTCTTTACATTCCTAGTCACCCAGCCTGTATTCTTTTACCCATTCTTTGATTTCACAAGGTCTCCTTGATCATAAGTGTTCAACTGTACTTTGCTAGTCTCCTTAGTAAAAAAGACTTGCTTCATTAAGGAGATGAGCACACTTTGTAGGATTAGGTAATGTTAAAAGATGAGAGCATGGTGCTTTTTTTTTTAAACCAGCTAAGATATTGAAAATTCTGTTGCCAAATGTTGATCTATAACTATATGTTTTTGAAAAGAAAAATGTGGGCTGGTCAATCATGAGAACATGAAACAACCAAGCGATAGCTCTCATATTCCATTAGATTCTTCCTAGTAGCAGGTGAAGACAAGGAAGGCCCCCAAATAAGTAGACCTTCTATGCAGAGTAAAAGGGTTTGGACAAGAGTCACTCAGAATGGGTAGGCAGAGGGGGATATCAGTAGGAACATTGGAGTATAAGATTGGAGACTTCTATGCTATTAAATATGTACTGGGTGAAAGTTCATGTTCTTTTATATATGTCTTTGTGCTGAAAAATAAACTGAACACAATTACTAATATGTGCAAAACTATTACAATCCCAGATTATTTAACTATTTTTCTGTGTGTGTGGTATCATTTACATATCATACAGAGAGGCACCTTCAGTGCCAGAACTAAGACTTCATCTTTTAGCCTTGACCCAAGTGCTTCTGGGCATACCTTCTAATATGGGTAATGATTTAAATAAAAACTGTAGTACTTATTCCAAGGGTGATTAGAAAATTTAAATAGCATATTCATTTTTCTTAATATTAATCCTGATAGTAACTTTAAATCCCATGTTAACTTTGTGGGCTTCCTCCCAAAACTCTTGAGGTTCTTGGCTAGCTCTGCCTGTTTATGGAGCTTCTAATTCCCTTCTATTGTGCTTTCTTTAGGTATGATATCCTCATCCCACATTCTTTATGAGCACCTGGCAGTAAGAGGGAAAGCTCAAGCCTTGGGGTGTCTGCTTTGGATACCTCAGTCAGTGCCTAGAAAAGAGAGATTTTACCTCAAAATTCCCTTTAATTCTTCCCACTTCAAATCTCATGCTATGCTATTATGCAAAAAAACCCCACATCTCTGAAATTGTGATGGGAAACAAAAAAAGTTCTGGTAGGAGAATGGAAGTGATTCATTTTATAAAAATTTGGATTATTATTAGCTTTTCAGAATGCCTTTATTCCATAATGCAAGGAGTCACTTGTAGATTTTGTATTTGCATTTGCTTTTTTTTACTGTTAAATTCCACTTATTTTTTGATGGAATGGCTCAGTTTCTATCTTCAATTAAATATAAGATCTACTGATCACTTAACTTTTTAGGATCACAATCAAGAGCACAGAAGTTATTTATGATGATTTTATTTTCAAGGACAAATGATTATATAAGAAAATGGAACAAAAATACTGCTTGTCACATTCTATTTGAAAGTTCTGACAAGGTTGCTGAAAGTTTGATCAAATATATTCATGACAGCTATGACACATACCTTCTCAAACCTCTCTTCACACAGGTACAATGTCAGTCAACTAGAAGAATGGCTCCGTGACAAGAATCTGATGAATAGTGGGGCCAAGGAAACTTTAGAGCCCCTGATTCAGGCTGCTCAGCTTTTGCAAGTGAAAAAGAAAACAGATGAAGATGCTGAAGCCATTTGTTCCATGTGTAATGCTTTAACTACTGCACAGGTAAAACATCTTTCTTTTTTTCTGAAAATGATATTTAGCATTTTACAGTATTCTGAGTCCCTAAGCAGATATGGCACCGAAAAGGTCAAGCAGTTGATCCTTCTGTCTTTAGGAGGGATTCTTAAGTATGTGAGCAGGAAGAAGAAGGGACCCTTTTAGCAGTCAGGTGAAGCCTTTGGATGCCATCTCCGAATAATGTCTTTAAATGCATTAAATAAAATACGTTGGATTACAAATGAAACTAATTATATTAAAATATTTTTAAAACAAATATGCAGATTATAAAGCACTTTCACATATAGTATTTCACTTAATTCTCACAAAAACTCTGTGAAGTAGGTAGAGTTCCAGTTATTATTATCCTCATGCTAAGCTCCTATTTACATAATCTTTTTTTTTAAACCTATGGGAAAATATGATTAACTTTATAGAAATTTGTTTCATAGCCAACTTTTTAAATGAATATATCAGTCCCGTAGTAATTAGAGGGTTGACTTCAATAAAGCATTTATTCAAGTCCTGCACCCAGCTCATGCTAATTCTAAGCTGGTGCATAAGGTCTGCAGCTCTTAGTGTCCCAGGCATATGTGAGAAACAATTGCATTAGTGCATAATTTCCATAATAGTAGTTTGTGTTAGGGCATAATTTCTTTCTTTCTTTTTTAATTAAAGCTTTTTATTTGTATAACATATGTATGGGTAGTTCCCCAGCATTGATCTTTACAAAGCTTTCCATTACAAATTTTACCCCCAGTCCCCTCCCCTCCCCTGGATGGCAGGAAGTCCACTACATGTTAATAATGTTGAAATACTTGACAAGTTATGCAAGAAAAATCCTATCTACAAGAAAAAAAAAGAAAATCAGAGAAAGGCAACACAATGCAAGCAAATATCAATAGAGATCATGAAAATGTTACGTTGTGGTCCATATTTCATATCCCTCTCTCTGGGTGTATATGGTTTTCTTCAGTGAACAATTGGAACTAGTTTGAGACAATTCTTTGTTGCAGAGAGTCATGTCTATCAGAATTGATCATCATGTAATACTGTTGTTATTGTGTATAATGATCTCCTGGTTCTGCTCGTTTCACTCACCATCAGTTCATGCAAGTCTCTCCAGGCCTCTCTGAAATCGTCCGGCTGGTCATTTCTTACAGAGCAATAATATTCCATAACATTCATATACCATAATTTATTCAGCCACTCTCCAATTGATGGGCATCCATTCAGTTTCCAGTTTCTAGCCACTACAAAAAGGGCTGCCACAAACATTCTTGTAGTGCATAATTTCTATAGTAGTAACTTTCTGTTTGAATGAAATACAGTTCTGGACAGCATTCTCCCACAAAAAAAAAATGCACGTGTGTGTATGTATTAATCAAGACACAACCTTTATTTACTTATTTTGCTAGCTATAAGATTATACTTGTCACTTATGTCTTTCTTTTTTTTTTTTTTTTTTTGCTGAGGGAATTGAGGTTAAGTGACTTGCCCAGGGTCACGCAGCTAGAAAGTGTTGTGTCTGAGGCTGAATTTGAACTCAGGTCCTCCTGACTTCAGAGCTGGTGCTCTATCCACTGTGCTACCTAGCTGCCCCCGTCACTTATGTCTTTCATTTGGACCAGTTCGATTTGATTGTTACTTTTAAAAATTCTAACTCCTTTTCATTTGGTGTTATCTAGGCAGCTAGATGTTATAGTGGCTAGAACACTGGGCTGGATAACCTCTGTTTGCCTTAATTTTTTTCAGCTGTAAAATCAGGATAAAACAGTACCTACCTCATAGAATCATGCAAGCCAACTGTGATAATATTTGTAGTGCTTACTTATCACAGTTCCTGGCACATAGTAAGTACTTTGGAAATGCTTGTTGTCTTCTCCCCATCATTCTCAAATTTTGACATCTAGCCTAGTCATCATCTTCAAAATTGTGGTAGATAACACTTTACATTTTCAAAGTGGTTTCGCAAAAAAGATTATTGAAAAAATGAAATGAAAATGTTGGGTAGATAGTAGCCCATTTTATAGATGAGGACACTAATTTGCTAAAGATCCTTCAGTCTCAGATTTGGAATTCAAAACTAAGTGCATCTAAGTCCTATGTTCTTTGTACTACACTATGTAACTCATAAAAATCAAATCATTCTTTTGAAATTATTTCTGTAATTTCCATAGGAAAAACCACAAAACTCCTTGCTAATGGAAACAATTTAATATCATTTTAAGCTTTCCATAGATAGTTTTCTTTTTTTTTAAAGTCTATAAGAACTCTCTAACTGCTTATTAAAGGTATGTAATTTCTGTTACTCCTTTTGTAGCAGTTATTCACATTCATCATGAACAATTATTATTTTATTTTAAATCTGTGATTGAAGAACAAACATCAATAAGAAGAAACATTTGTTGGTATATGTGTATTTTTAGTGGACCAAATGATATGTTTTAGCTAGAGTATAAGTACAATATTATTTATTTAATAATAATCTGAACATAATACTTTTTTCCTAGATTGTAAAAGTTTTGAATTTGTATACTCCAGTTAATGAATTTGAGGAAAGAGTCTCCGTATCATTTATCCGTACTATACAGGTGAGATGCTGGTTCATTTCCTCCATTATTTGGTTGACCTGATTTATTCTTTTAAATCAATTTTGAATGAATATTTGACGTTTTAATTGAAAACAATTTCATTTTCCTCTATTCTCTGTTTTGCTTTTAATTGATTTTTTCCATATTACCATTTGTTAGTGTTTTTTTTTAATTTGCAGAAATCTAGAGAAATAAACTGATTTTTAAAACTTGAATACTATATAATAAGAAAAAATTGGTACTTTTGTAAGTCATTTTTGTTAATTTTTAATCAAATAAGCCTTTGTACTCTGATGACCTGTTTCTTATCTTTTCATTTTTCCAGATGCGTTTACGAGATAGGAAAGACTCTCCTCAGTTGCTCATGGATGCAAAACATATCTTCCCTGTTACGTTTCCTTTTAACCCATCCTCCCTTGCACTAGAAACCATTCAGATCCCAACCAGTCTGGGCCTGGGGTTCATTGCAAGAGTCTGAACCAGCACACATACAGAGGCAGATGCTGCTGACAGTAGTTTCATGCTTGAAATAAGAACCCATTATTTCTAATGAGCTATTGAAAATACATTTTTAAAAAAGAAAAACCCTCCACATTTCCTCAAGTATAGGTGGATAACTGGAAATCTCTTTAGAATACTTGGACTGCCCTGGATAAAAAAGCATGTTCTAATATGGCACATTGATTTCAGAGTGACATTTCCATATCCAGCCTTTTAGACAACCAGAGTTGGAATACAGGTGAATGGCAAAAAAAAAGAAACTGAGTCTTCAGCCACCAGAATCCATTTTAAATCCTTAGCATCTCATTTAAATAGCATAAATTAACATGTATTCCGTAGGTGAGTTGTTGATAGACAGGGAGCAAAGAGAACCACCTCTAAGCTAAATGGAAAACTTGAAAGGAAAAGGAAAACATAGTTAAATACATAGCAATTTAGGCATCAATTATGTTTATAACTTGTCAAACTGGAATGGAGAAATAAAATTGGCAAAGTATAAAGTAAATTTTCAAATAATTTCCTTATTTGTGATTATGTCACTATAATATAAAGTATGAGGTTTCAAGAGATTTCTTGACTTTATTGTATAGTATAGGTATTCATTGGTTTGTACTCTAGTTTACCAGGCATTTTAAACTGTTGCTGCTTATGGTGTTCTTTTAAATGTAAACAGTATTCTTAGGCACTACAATAATAATAATCTTCTATCAACTTTGTTTACAATCCAATACTGTCTATTATTCCAACTGGATCATATGCAATTGTCAACAAATATCATAAGAAAATGATAACCAAGCACAAGTAACACACTGGAAGTAACAGAATAATTTTTGTTTGAGGCTTATGAAAATGTTTGATATGTAGGGTATAGTATTAACAAAATGATTTGTCTTATTTATTCAGAATTATGTTTTATGTGTGTGCGTATACACATGTATTTATGTGTGTATATATTTATGTGTGTGTGTATACACACAAATATGTTTTTGATATCTTTTAAATCTGTCAAATATCTGGTTTTAGTTGTTGAATGAGATATCTTCAATGCATGTTTTTAACATTAGATGAGTTTCTTTGATTCATTTTTCTAACATGTTAGTCAGGTGTGTAGAAAAGAAGGTTGAAATTTAATCATGATCCAGATTTGCATGATTGTCTTGAGACAGATTAGCTCATAAAGTACATATAAGAAAATATACAGTAAAAATTTAATTTTTCTCAACCTTTGCAACTACAGCATCTGCTCTCAGGTATCTGAAACTACTTAAGGAAGGCACCATGCTTGGAAGTTGGATATTATTAAGTTTTGCAAAGGTTTTTGCAAGTACCAAAATTCATAAGAAAAAGTTTAATGCTGTGATTCTAATTGGGATTCTCTCTGGAATTTTTTTTTTCTCAGATCACTTAGTAAAATTCAGTTTTCATTTTGAGATATATAAAAACAAATCTTCAGGACTTTACCATAAACTGTGGTTTCAAGTAATGTTTTGTGGTCAGATGACATGACTATTAAATCCTCTTGTGAGATCATTAATATTGTTGAAATATAATGTGAAATGTAAGTAGGAAATGAAGATTTTCAATTTAATGACAAAGTTTATTATGAAAAGAAAAATATTATATTATACTCACTTACCAGGCCTTAGCTTCTTCATCTAAAAAACTGAGAGGGGCTTGTGTAGATCAAGGGCCTTGATATTTTTTAGTAGTGTTCTTTTTGTAGGATGAGAAACTCATAGATGTATCAGCCCTAGGAAGCCCTTACAATTAAAATTGTTAGTTGATCCCACCCTTCTAGCATGATACATGGTAGCCTACAGGGTAGGAACAGATAGTTAATTCAGCCCTACCTATTCTTAAGTTTAAAAAAATATTTGGGATTGAAAATCTCAGCAGGGTCCCTGGAATGGGCTCAGGCAGGCTATTAATTAGATATTTCATCTTTAGATGATCTTTAAAGTTTCTTCCAGATTTCAAAAAAAAAATTCTCTGACACTAGTACTTTTATAATGGAAGTTTGAAGTTTTAACTTATGAAGTCATTTTTCCATCTGCTGGACAGAGCAGTATGCATCAGTTTTTAAATGGGTTTTTTAATTGAGTCTACAGTTTTCACGAAGAATAAGAATAGAGACACATAAGGAAGCCTATTTGATGTCAACAAGAATTTAGACAAACTCTTACTTGACGATAAGCTATGCTGTAAAGAGAATCTTCTTAAAGACAACCCCCAAATCAATTTATCTAAATGCATATATGTGTGTGTGTGTTTGTGTGTGTGTGTACACACACATGCACATACATAAAGCATATATACAGTCCCAAGACTGTGATTCCATAATGCAATGTGTCAGGGTGGCTAACAAGAGATCAGCAATCATCTTTACCCTTTGAAAAGGCACTTTTTTTTTAACTACATAAAAAAATCTGACTTTATTTGTATTCCTAGATAACTTAAATTTGAGTACTTTATAGAAATGTCACTTGCCTTCTTAAATGAAAAACAAATTTAAAACCATACTTCAGTTAGATTATCACTATGACTCCTTGATAATATATCTTTGAAAAACTACATGATGAATTCAGATAAATATTCTCCTAGGTATTATCACTTAATTAAATCCTTTGATGCTATACCTCTCTGTATTGTCATTCCTGTATGAAGCCTATTAGTTAAATAGTAACTACAAGGGAAGACCTTTTAAATTAAAAAATTAATTATCTCTCCCATCCCAAGAATGATGTGTGCTTCAGAACAGGAAAATCAGAGAAAATAAATGTGCAGCTAGTCTTTCCTATTAGTCTGAGAAGTGATGCTGCCCTCTTCCTAGCACACAGTGGGAGTTCTGGGGCTATAAAGTGAATGCTTAGCAATTTTCCCAACTCCTCTTGGATAAGATCTTCCAGATATTCATTATTTTTTTAAATTCTAGAAACACTTAGATACCCACATTCAAAGTTAAAAGTACAGACCTAAATTTAAATAATTCACAAATGATTTGCTATTTGGTTATTATTTTACTTCATTATGGTGAACCAACTTCATTTGAGAGTTAGCTATAGGTTAAATTATTTTACAATAGACTGTGAAGAATGGGGCATCAAAATGCTTTTTTGTCCTGGAATTTTGTTGTAATCATTATAGCCAGATATCTCATTCTCGATGCCCAGATCACCATTGATGAGTTCAGGGGTGCCCACCAGCTTCTTCTTGCCACAGGGAGTGACAGAAGTCCTTCTCAGATATCCCAGTAGTGCCAAGTTCACTTTTCCTCTCATTGTCTGCTTATTAGCTGATGACCCTTAGAGTGACTTCAACTATCAGAGAAAAGCAAGAGAATTATTAAGGAGTGATTCCTCTAAAAATTGCCCAGGTAAGAGAAATGAAAAAGATAGACATTTTAAAAATTACTTTATAATTTAAAAGAAATTTCACCAAAGAAAGGCAGAGGAGTGATTTATAGTTACTTATGGTCACATACCAAAACCAGGATTGAGAAACCAGGTCTTTGGATTCCTAGTCCAATTTGTTTTACACTGAGCCATAAGTAAGCAATCTGGAAAGGTGAAAAGTCAGGCTATTTATTTACTGACCATTTTGAATTGGTTTCTATCATCTGTTTTAATTCAATAAGCATTTATTAAGGACACTGTGAGCCAGGCACTATGCTAGGGGCTGAGGATAAAAGGCAAAAATGATACCATCCCTGTTCTCAAGGAGCTTACATTGTACTCAGTGATAAAATATTTATTCAGATGCAGAGGAATAAACACAAGATATTCGGTATGGAAATGGAGAGCAGAAATAACTGTGGATGGGGAGAAAATCGAGAAAGGCCTCCTTTAGGAGACAGAATTTGAGCTAGGCCTTGAAGACTGCTAGAATTTCAAGAGAAGTGAGAAGAGAGTATGTGTCAGGCAATGAGGTGGGGAATAGGAAAAGAAACTCCTTCTACCAAGACCAGCTATTGGGTCACACAATCAGCTATTAGTGTTTTTTTTTTCCTTGTTATGGTAATAGAAACTAGAAGAAAGCATTTGTATGAATGATATATGTTAGAATGAGTTCAAAGTTCTATTGCTCAATTCTGAGTAACAGCTATTATAAGGATATATATTGTAATAGAATTTGACTTGTACGATAATTTAATGCTCTCTGTAAACACTCAACTTCATCATCTGCAAAATAATCATGCATCAAGCAGTAATTAGCTATAGAAAGAACTAGCTTCAAAAAGTCCCCTGGATTGATTGAAGGTTGATTTTTTTTTCCAAATTTTTCAAATATCAATTCAAGCCTTCCAATATACATTTGCAGTGGTCTAGAATGATGCTAACTCTTGGCTAATAGGGTTAAGTAAGACTTAAGACTCCTACCATAGTAGTCATCAGTTTTAGTTTGGGATGCAGAAGAAAGTAGTAGACTACCAGGGCAGCATCTTTAGAGTAGCCAATGATCAGATTATAGATGTGCATCTAATTGAAGGAACTAGCATCTATCCAGTCAATGCTGCATTTCTTTGAGTAGTAGCTTCTTATGGGGGTGAATAAGCATGAATATGCATAAGAGAACTCCAAATATCTGTTTGGCTACACATTTATATAGGATAGGATTGTAGATATGCATAATTTATTAGGCTGGGCTATGGAGCCCACTTCTGCTATTTTCCCTTACAGAGCTTCCTTAAATTCTCTACTACTGTTTCTCAGTGAGGATGGCCCTGTCAAGGGAAGTTATTGAGGCCTTTTACTCATTTGTGTGTGTATGTATGTGTGTATATTTTTTTTATTTGAAAAAGCTCACTGTAGCTCCCTAATATCCTGCCAGTTATTCCTTCCTTCCTTTCTCTGCCTTCATTATTACTAGCATCTTCTGTAGATGATGAACAAAGCATCAATCATAGTAGAGAAGCAGTCTGAGCCAATGAAGACTCAAAGATGGTACCTGTACCAGTTGATGAACACATTAGAGAAATACAGAGATAGGACAAAGACTCTTGATTGTAGTTAAATTTTTCATCTGTCATTAAGCATCACATCATGAAGGTCAAGTATATAATGATTTTAACCTTTCAACGCATATTATTTATTTTTTTAAAGCCCTGGTCTGTAGGTTGACTAAAAGCAGGTAATAGTACTGGAAAGGATATTTTTCACCCATTATTATATTAAAACATTTTTAACTTGAATTACAATATCTATTTCCGTAGGTTAAGAACTGAGAAATGCTGTATGGGAATATCTGCCAAAATATATTTTTGTGATTTTTAAATGTTTGTTTTGTAATTTTCACATATATGAAAATTGTGATTTAACTTTGTAGGTGTCATTTCTTTTATATCATACTGTGTTGCTTGATATATATTTTAAAGAATGATGTTTTTAAGTTAAAACTTGTGTATTTTATAATTTATATATTGCTTGGCAGGTCAATATTTTTACATGCATTTTTCAGAGGCAAAAATTTCTAAAAATGAATTAGAAATGACCACATAAGTATAACTTTAGTTCTAATTTCAGCTCTGTTTAATGTAAACTTTTAAAATACTTTTTCCTGAAAGATAAATGTTCTCACATTATGTAGACATATATCAGATGTCATAACATGTGGCTACTGGTAAAATTAAAAGGAGAACATATTTAATTTTGGGTTTCCCCCTTAAATTGTATAATGAATCAAAATGTATTGCACAAAAAAGTTATTTGATTGAATTAGCTTATGTTCCAGTGGCTACTTTACTGAGACACTTAGAATTATGCTTCTTTATTGTTTTGCAGACATTGTTCTGTTTCATCAAAAGATTATACCCTATCTAATTTAAAGGGGATGTCCTAATTTGTGTTATATGTGAGATGTGATAAGAGTTCATCTTTGAAACATTCATTCCATTAAAGAGAAAATAGAATGCTAAGAAGCTGTTGGTCATTATCATTTAATTCCAATTTAAAATTGAAGAAATCTTGGTATATTACACAAGAAATATTTTTTTTAAAGGAAAGTTGATAATTCACCTCATCTCAACCAAGGGCCTTTGAAAAATGGGTTTGGGTTTTCACTGGATATCACTATATAATACTTAGATGAAAACCAAAACAATATCAAAATGACATATATGCTCTAAGGTATTGTAGTTGTCTGATGTTGTACTTAGTCAATGTGTGCATCATAAAACACTGTATTCCTAGTTACCATAGAAAAAATATTGTTCAAATAAAGATACAGATATGTTTGTTTGTCTTTCTATGAGTATGCAACCAGAACATTTAAAATTTTTGCTTTAGAGGAGCACTAGCCAATTACAATTGCTCCTCTTCTTCATAGGAAGTATTCAAATGGAACTCTATTGGTGAAATGCATTTATCAATGTGAGGGTCAAAGAATTCATCAAGATGCCAACCTATCTAGGACTATATTTGAAGTGTTGCCTGAATGGTAGAGTATATCAGCTTATTCTCTCTTGAAATGTACTTTGGAGCTCAAGGTCACTTGAGCCACAATCACTGTTATTGAAGAAGGACTTTATGGAGGGATATATATGTGGGTTGTAACTAAAAGATAAGATAACCAAATATTCTGACAAAAATATCCTATGAAGAGAAAAGCAACATAGTTTCTGCCAGGGGAAAATCAAACCTGTTTAATTTATTGGAGTTCTTTGAATGATACTTATGTAGATAAAGGAACTGATGGACATCTAGTTATACTTTTAAAAAACATGATAAAGTCCTCTAACAAAGGCAGTGAAAAAAATTTTGAGTGATTGGAATTGAGGGCAAAGAGGGGAGGAACATTTTGTCTTATAAGATAACTAAAAAGTTTAGCATAGGGGGAAATTAGCATTTTCTTTTGACAGTGGGCTTTGTCAGGGTTCATTACTAGGGCATTTATTTGCTTTAATTTCCCAGTTTTCTGCTTGCTTTCTCACCTTGGATGCATTTATTTTGTTTGTGCAAAATACTTTGTGGTCAAGATGAGGAAGAAAGCAGGAAACTTAGAAAAGATTTTTTACTACAAATTTCTCTGATAAGTCTCATTTCTCAAAAATAAGGAGAACTGAACCAAATTATAAAAATACAAGCTATTTTCCAATTGATAAATGGTTAAAGGATATTAACAGGCAGTTTTCAGATGAAGAAATCATAACTATAGTGTTTTGCTCTAAATTATGACAAATGCTCTCAATTCCTACTGATTAAAGAAATATAAATGAAAATAACTAAGGTATCCCTTCACACCTATTAGATTGGCTAACATGACAAATGTTGGAGGGGATATGGAAAAATTATGGGTGGATGCATTGCTGGTGGAGTTACAAAGTGGTCCAATCATTCTGGAGAACAATTTGGAACCATGCCCAAAAGGTATCTATATACTCTTTGACTCAATAATAGTACTAGGTCTGTATCCTAAAGGGATCAGAGAAAAAAACCCTATATATGCCAAAATAATATAGCAGCTCATTTTGTGGTGGCAAAAAATTGGAAACTGAGAGGATGCCCATCAATTGAGGAATGACTAAACAAGCATATGAATGTTATTGAATACTAGTGTGCTTTAAGAAATGACAAGCAGAATGCTTTCAGAAAAACATGAAGTGGTTTACTTGATCTGATTCAGAGTGAAATGGAAAGAATTTTTTTTCTAAAATCTGCCTATTTATTTCTTATTGCACAATAGAATTCCCTTACCTTCAAATAAAAACAGCTTATTCAGCAATTCCCCAATTGATGGACAATTCCTCAATTTCCAATATTTTTGCTGCCAGGAAAAGAGCTGTTATAAATACCTTTTTCCCTTTTCTATGGTCTCTTTGGGATATAGACTTAATAGTGGTATTGATGGGTATGTACAGTTTGGTTGCCCTTTGGGGATAATTCCAAATTGTTCTCTAGAATACTTGGATTGGAATGATTAGTACATAATTACAAGCAGTGTTACACAATGATCAACTGTGAATGACATGGCTGTTTTGAGCAGATTGCCTAACATGACACAAAAAGAAAATTACATATGTTGGAAGAATATGGAAAAATTGGGACACTAATGCACTGTTGGTGGTCCAAGACAATTCCAGAAGACTTATGATGAAAAATGCTATCCACCTCCAGAAAGAGAACTGATGGAAGTCTTTTTACATATGGAAGCATAATTTTTTCACTTTATATTTCTTGCTTCCCCCAACTTAGCTAATACAGAAATGTTTTGTATTATTTTGCATGTATAATATTACATTTCTTGCTTTCTCAATGGTTGAGGGAAATACAGGAAAGAGGGAAAAATTCAGAACTCAGTTTTAAAAAATGTTGAAAATAAAATTTTAATTTAAAAGTTTAAAAAATGAGTGATTAAGAAGAGAGTTAATAGGAAAACAGGAAGTCTGGGGGAAAAGTTGAACCAATGATAATAGACTACATCATTAAATTTATTTTAGTAGACAAAAATGCATCTTGTGATTGGCATATATCACCATTGCCCTGGTTTAGAGTGAGATTTTTCCCATATAGCCATAGATATGCATGTATATGCCCTCCATCAGTAATTGTCAGTACATAAGTATAAGTAAATTTGGGTCAAGCAACGAAGTGGGAAAGGGGCCAATTCTAAATTAAAGGATCAGGCTTCTAGTTTTCCAGCACCCTTGCTGTGACATATCTCTCAGCTCTATTTTGTGGCAATTTGTTGTTCTAAACTGCTCCTCTACAGGGATCAATTGAGTAACGTGGATATTTTGATCAGATTGCCTAACATGACACAAAAAGAAAATAACATTTTGGAGGGAATATGGAAAAATTAGGACACTAATACACTGTTGGTGGTTATATTTCCCCTCTCTGCCCTCAAGCTTCCCCTCTTAGTTGAGCTGCTAACTGCTGAATTTCTTCTGCACAAGCTGCTGCAGTCTGCTGCTAGGATTATACACACCACTGGGAATGTTATATGACTTTTCCCTCATAGCCTCAGACTCCTTTAGCTTCTGCAATTCATATCCCAGCCAGTTAGCTAGAGGAATCTAAATGTTTCTCAGAACTGTCTATCTGAGTAATGCCTTGAAATTCTCTTTAATTCTTGTCATAACCCATTGTAGACTGCCTGGGTCCCTTTGAAATTGTCTGGAAGTCTACTTGGGGAAAAAAAAGAGTGGATAGAGCTGGGGTAGGGACGCTATCAGAATGCCCTTTATCCAGAAGCACTATTATTGAAAAGATGAAGGCAGAATAGGTGAAGCAGGCCTGTCCCAGCATTTCATTCTATTGACATCACATAATAAACTGTAAATAGATAATTACCAGTCATCAGTTAATTATCAAAAAGCTTTAATTTGCATTCTAAGCAGATTTCAATAGCTTTTAAAGAACTAGAATTTAAGAGCCAAAGGGACCTTGGGTCTATACAGTTCCCTCCTCAACAAATGAGCTAACAAAATAGAAATGAAATGATTTGTCTAAAGTCACTTAGGCAAAAAGAAACCAATGTAGCTAGGCCTTCTAAATCCAACCCAGTGTTCTTTCCACTATACTGATTTGACTTGGCTTGCTGGTTCACTCCTGATTCTACTGCCTGGCATCTCCACTGCTTTTCTGCTTCACTATCTTTGGCTTGTCAGAAAAGCACATAAAGCTACATGAAGTTGTGTCTTTTTTTAATGTTTTGCAAAAGCTGATTTGGTAATTTACAACCAGGAGAAATAAAATTTCTTAAGGCTCACGTAAATGATTGCATTTATTATATGCTTCTACACTTGCATTTTTGAGTTTTTATTTTGTGTTGTCTGCATTTGTGAATTCCTTTTTTTTAAGATTGAAGGCGGATAATCTATATTACAATCTTTTCAGTGACTGATCAGAAAATCCTATGCACATTTGGAATACTTAACAAATACATATTTTATTTGATTAATTTTATTTTTACCCAAATACATAGGAAAATTTTTAGCATTCATTTTTACAAGATTTAGCATTCCAAGGTTTTCTCCCTATCTCCTTCCCCTCTACTTTTCAGAAGACAACCAGTTTGGTCTAGTTTATACATATGCTATCATGTAAAACATTTCCATATTGGTCACAGTTATAAAAGAAGAAAGAGACCAAAAAGGGAAAACACAAGAAGTGAAAAAAAAATAGGGTTCAATTTGCATTCTAAGTCCATCAGTTCTTTATCTGGTTATGGATAGCATTTTCCTTCCTGAGTCCTTTGTAATTGTCTTAGGTCATTGTATTGCTGAGAAGAACTGAGTCAATCCTCATTGATCATCACAATGTTTTGTACTGTAAAGATTTTCCTCATTTTGCTCATTTCCCTTTGTACCAGTTCATACAAGTTTTTCCAGGTTTTTCTGAAATCTGTTAATTTCTTATTGCAGAACAATATTCCATTGCATTCATATACCACAATTTATTGGGCCATTCCCAATTGATGAGCATCCCCTCAATTTCCAATATTTTGTCACCACAAAGATGACTGCTACAATTATTTTTTTCTTATCTTTTTTTGCTGAGGCAATTGATTTTAAGTGACTTGCCCAGGGTCACATGGCTAGAAAATGTTAAGTGTCTAAGGCCAATATTGAACTCAGGTCCTCCTGACTTCATAGGATATGCACAGTTCGATTGCCTTTTGGGCACAGTTTCAAATTGTTTTCCAGAATGATTAGATCAATTAACAATTCCACTAATGCATTAGTATCTCATTTTCCCCATGTTATCTTTAATATTTATCACCTTTGTGATATTGGCTAAATTTAATTAGTGGAACAAACATTTTAGAATGATCACTAAAAGAAAAATTTTTTATTTGCAAAACATATGTTATAGGTAATTCTTCAACACTGACCCTTACAAAGCTTTCTGTTACAAATTTTTCCCTCTTAGTCCCCACCCCTCCCCTAGATGGCAGGAAATCCACTACATGTTAATTGTTAAAATACTTGACAAATCAAATATATGTATACATATTTCCACACTTAAAATTGTTGTGCAAGAAAAATCTTATCTACAAGAAAAAAAAATCTGAGAAAGGAAACAATGCAAGCAAACATCAATAGAGAGCATGGAAATGTTATGTTGTGGTCCACATTTCACATACCTCTCTCTGGGTGTATATGGCTTTCTTCACTGAACAATTGGAACTGGTTTGAAGCATTTCATTATTGAAGAGAGCCATGTCCATCAGAATTGATCACCATATAGTCTTGTTGCCGTGTATAATGATCTGGTTCTGCTGATTTCACTCAGCATCAGTTCATGCAAGTCTCTCCAGGCGTCTCTGAAATCATCCTGCTGGTCGTTTCTTACAGAACAACAATGTTACATGACATTCATATACCATAATTTATTCAGCCATTCTCCAATTGATAGGGATCCATTCAGCTTCCAGTTCCTTGCCACTACAAAAAGGGCTGCCACAAACATTTTTGCACATGTGGAGCCCTTTCCTAAAAGAAGTTTTTTTTTTTAAATGCCATCCATAACTTTACAAATTTATTTGCTCACACTCACTCTTCAAATAACCAACTGCAAAATGGAAGGAAATATAAGGAGCTGAGAGAAGGATTAAGGGTTAAGTATAATAATAAGGAATGCTTATAATGGAGGTCTGGGGCAGGTTTGTGCTTAGGTTTTGCCAATTCAAGTTTTATATCACTTGTGACCGGCTACCCGCATAGTGTCAACTCATGTCTGAAAGCTTGGCTCCTGTCCTAACATCGCAACAGCCCCTACCCCCACCCCGATCCGAACCCCTGGCTCTTATGGACCAATCCCAGGGAACAGAAGTTCTTCCTACTTTTAGATCTTATTCCTCCACTTTCCATCAACTCTATATTATCCCCATGAAACTTTTCAGAACGCCCGAATGGAACTACTAACAAATTTCCCCACTTGAGGACTCAATGATGTCCGAAGCGTCTTAGTAACTGCTCCTGCATTGTGCCCAAATTTTGTTTAGGAGAGGCCCACCTTCGTACTGAGTCCATAAATCTGAGCACCTGGAAACTCGCGCCCCGCCTCCCTTTACCCCTCCCGTCGCCTCCTCCCCCTGGAGCCAGCTCCGCCCGGCCTCACTCGGCTTCTGGGACCTCAACAGTCTCTTGCAGACTCCCTGCCCTCAAGCTGCCCAGGACACCGGATTCCTAAATCCTCCTCCTCCTTCCCTATCCCTGGGGAGTGCAGCTCCGGCCTCGGGGGCTCCTGCTTCCCGGGATTCGCCACCAACTCCATGGCAGTGGCTGAATTGTACACGCAGGTAAGTATGGGAGCATGGGCTGCGAGTGTCGGGTAGTGGGGGAGCTTTTAATCCAAGACCCATCCGGGGCCAGCGCGAATGCTGACTGTACCTAAGGCACCTGCCAGGAGAGGCGGGGCGAGGCGGGGTCAGGCCAGGGGACCGTAAGGAGCCGTTGTGTTCCAAACTAGGAACCCGGGTTTCGGGGTAAGATCTACGTCTCTGGGACCCTTCCCCTCCGCCGCTCGAAGACCGGGCGAATCGAAGAGCGAATCTGAATCTGGGTTCGCAGGATTAACTCCGGGGTCTAGGCTCATCCTGCCGCCTCAGCCCCGGCAGGAAGAGAGTTGGCAGGAGATAGGCAAGTCGGTTGGGACCTGCTTGCAGGAAGGTGGGGCTTGGCAGCCCGGATGGAAAAGGTGCGAGAAGTTTCTGACTCCCGTTGGACTTGGGAGTACCCCATCCCGGAGGGTTCTCCTTCAGAAACTGCTGCTGGGCCAGTCAAGTTCTTGCATTCCAGGCTCGCGATCTGCTGTCAAGTCCCTTTTTAAGCCCTAGTATGTGCAAAGCACTATGCAAGGTTGGGGATACGGAGCCAGAAAATGAAAATGCGCTGCCCTTAGGGAGCTTACTTTCCACGAGAAAAGTTCCTTTCTCTCTTGGTGTCTGCTCACTCCCTCTTCTCAGCACTGGACAGGTCAGCCTCCAGGAATTTAAATATTTACATATAGGATACAAATACACACCCATGCACATACATCTACACACACACACACACACACACACACACACACACACACACACATATGCTAGTGCCAACTTGTACCAGAGTCAGTTGTTAAAATTTTAGTGTCAGTGGTTTGTTTTGTTTTCCTGTGGGAAAGGAAAACGGTGCAAATCAGGGTTTGATTTGTTGTTGGGTTGATAATCTAAACTTGAGAAAGCAATGGAGAAAATATTAATAAACCAGGTTAAACTTAAGTGTGCCCTGCACTTGTGGAGAGCAGATTTGTAAATATTTATCATGTAGCATATTCAACTTCACTAAAAAGCTTCAATTTAGGCCCCTAAGCCCAAGTATGATGAAAACATATAGGTAACACGGCTGCTAGGCAATAACACATCAAGGGTCAGAGGAAAACTAATATCAGGACTTTACCTCCTTGCAGTATTTTTTTAAATTTAATTTCTAGATTAGATAAGACTTGTTTTGGCATCCCAAAATGAGATTCTAGAGGGTTACCCATATTGCTGAGGAAATTGGAGCTAAGTGACTTGCCCAGGGTCACATAGCAAGGAAGTGTTAAGTGTCTGAGGACAGATTTTAACTCAGGTCCTTCTGACTTCAGGGCTGGTGCTCTATTCACTGATACACCCAGCTTCCCCTATCCTCTCAATTATTAATGAAAGAGGGAATGAGATGCTTCTAAGATTAGCTTAGTTGTTCATTGGGATAAAATATTAATTGCTGTCTCTATCTGTAAGATCTAAACCCCCCTGAAGATAATATTAAGATAAGGATAAGAAATTGTAAGATTAGTGGTTCAGTGGATAGAGCCTGAAATCAGGAAGATTCCTCTTCATAAGCTTAAATCCGACCCCACATACTTACTGGCTATGTCACCCTGGACAAGTCACTTAAGTCTGTTTGCCTCAGTTTCTTCATCTGTAAAATGAACTAGAGAGGAAAATGTCAAAGAACTTTAGTATCTTTGCCAAGAAAATCCCAAACGGGGTGACCAAGAGTCTTTTCAGGACTGAAATGATTCAACAACAAACAATATAAGCTAGGTTCTAGGGGTACAAAGACAAAAGGAATAAATACCTTCCTTCAAG
This sequence comes from Myrmecobius fasciatus, assembly GCA_023553655.1. Lineage (NCBI taxonomy): Eukaryota > Metazoa > Chordata > Mammalia > Dasyuromorphia > Myrmecobiidae > Myrmecobius > Myrmecobius fasciatus. The sequence continues at coordinate 519,121 of JAJPUD010000674.1, forward strand.
GAATTTATGTTCTTTTTGATGAGACAAATTGTACTTTGAATATACAAATATATACAGGATAAATTTGGATGGGGCATTTATGTCAGGGAGGGGGATTATGAAAGGTCTTATAGGAAGTAGTGCTGAACTAGGAAAAGAGCTGGAGATTCCAAGGGGCAGGAGAGAGTATATTCCAGGCATAAGGGAATAGCCTGTGTAAAGCCATAGAGATGGGGGTTGGAATGTCATGTATGGTGGACAGTAGATTAGCCAGTTTGTCAGGAGTATGGAGTTCCCAAAAGGTCAAGTTATATAATAAGTCTGTAAAGCTAAACTGAGGCTAAATGGTGAAGTTCTTAAATGTATTCCATGTTTTTGAAGAGCAAGTTGTCAAACATGGTTTTAAATGCCAAACATGAGACTGAATCTGATTCTAAAGATAATTGGGAACCATTGAAGTTTGTTTTGATAGGAAAGTAACATGTCAGTTCTATTTAGGAATATCATTTTGATCACTGTGTGGAGAATGGACTAGAAATGGGGTCAAGAATATCTCCTTCAAGCAACGATCTTGATTAGGAACCTATTGCCATAGTTCAGGTGAGAGAGTCTAAATCAAAATGGTGGACTGTCAAGTGAAAGATGGGGATGTTTGTGATAGATGTGGAGGGAGAATCAACAAGACTTGGTATTTTAACATTTTGTTTATTTAATTTTTTTTACATAGGCAATTGTGTAATTAACTATTCGCTTACTTTGTCTTCAACTGCCATCTTCTATCTCCCTTTCAAAGCAAAACCTCTAAATAAAACCATTTCCTTCTGCTGTCTCCAGTTATTCTCCTTTCAATCACTGTCAGTCTTTTGTGGTCTGACTTCCAACTTCATCCTTCAACAAAAAAAGCTTGATCCAGAGTTACCAATGATTTCTTAATTGTCATATCCAACAACTTTTTCTTGCTCCTCATACTTTTTGATCTCAGCAGTATTTTACACTGATTACTCTCTCCTGTGTTGGTTTTCTTGCTACTTGATTGTTTCTTCCTGGTGTGCTTTGAATGGATCAATTAGCAAGAGTTTATCAAGGCCTTATTATATGCTGGTGATAAACAATGAAGCAAACCCTATTCTCAAGAAGCTTTTATTCAATGTATTGCCATCTATATCCCACTCCCTAACTGTGAGTATGCTCTATCCTTTACCCTTTTCTCTCCTTACATTCTCCCATTCCCTTACAGCTTTCATGGGTTCAGTTATTACCTCTATCTATTATACAGATGACTATATCCAACTCTAATCTCTCTCTTGAACACTAGTTCTGCATCACCAACTGCCCAGTAGACACCTTGAACAGGATTATCTTAGCTATTTTAAAACTAATATGTCCAAAACAGGACTGACTATCTTGCAAACATCTGTGTTAGATCTGCCCTTTGGAAAAAGTGAAATAAATTTCATTCTCCTTCTATCCAATGGCCTTTCAATTGTAAACAAATTAGTCGATTCAACAAGCATTTATTAAACACCTCTAATGAGCAAGGATAATTTTACAAGGACTCAGATTCACAAAGACAGAAGAAACCGTCCCTTCCCTCAAGAAGCTGACAGTTATCCCAGGGGATAAGTATAGTATATACAACCCCAGATTTTATATCAGAAAGACACGGGTTAAAATCCTGCCTCAGATATTTATTGTATGACCCTGGACGAGTGACAATATATTTGGGGTTCAGGATCTTTATAAAATGAGGGAGTTGGACTTGAATTTTAAGGTCTTTTCAACATCTAAATCTCTGATCTTTTGGTATATAGATACAAAATAGTTAAAGGAAGGATAGGGGATCAGGAAACATTCCATGTTGGAAGTGGTACCTGAATAAATCAAGATATTCTAAAAGACAGGTGAAAAGGTAGTGTATTTCTAGCCTACCTAAAGGCATGGAAGTGAGAGGGAAAAGGCCAACTTTAGGGAAAAGGTAATTAAGACATCTGACAAAAAAAGAAAGGCTGAAGATAACATGAGATAAGTCTGAGAAGGTAAGCTTCAGAATGCAACATCAAATTGTGAAGGGCTATAAATGACCAGATGGAGAAATTGATGTTTCATCCTAGTGGCTTTAAGGATCCACTAAAGTTTCTTGAGCAGGGCACTAACCCAGCCAAATTTGTGCTTTACAATCATTTTGGCAACCATGGCAGGAGTAGGAAACCTTTTTTTCTGCTAAGGGCCATTTGGATATTTATAACATCATTTGTGGGCCATACAAAATTATCAACTTATAGAATTTAAGCAGCTCGAGATTGTTGTACCTAGCTTTTAGCTCTTTATCACCTGTGGTTGCCTTAAGCAAATGGCTGTGGCCCAAAGACTGATGTTTACACCTCTGATGTAGAACATGGATTGGAAAGGGGAGTGATTATAATGGAGACCAATTAGAAAGTCATTACACAATATGATATTGAGGTTGCAGTTCTAGGTGTTTAGAAAGATGGAATAGGAATGTTAAATTTAAGTAGAGAGATGATGAATTCTGGTTTTATGGTTCTGAATTTTAGGATGGAAATGGCTAAAATATGGCCTCATAACTGGACTTATTAATTAAGATATATTCTGAAATCTGCATATATTGGAATTATATCCCTTTGTTGGGTCTCCAAAATAAGGACAGTCCAAGGTACTAGGCCCTTGAAAATCATCTTAGTCAATGAAATAAATTAACCGTTTTGAGGGAGTGACTGTCAGCTAAGAGGTAAATCAATCTGTTTTTTCTGAAGTAAGTCAGTGTCTAAATGGTCAGAAATATCCATCATGACTCCAGATAATCTGGAAAAATGAAAATGGAGAGCCAAAGGGGGATATGTGTCTGTCTGTCTATGTTGGTATTACCTGATAACATTCCTAAAGTGCTACAGTTGGGAAGAATTTGAACATTTATAGAAACTTGGGTTACTTTAAACCTTTATAGGAGTATTCTGGGGAGGATCAAAAGGGGGAATTTTTTTTTCTTAATTGTGGATTTCTTCTTCCTATCACTTAGAGAGGCCTAATCAAGTAGTGGACAGAAAGCTGACCTCATAGCTAGGATGATTTAACAACCTATGACACATACTGGCTATTTGGCTCTGAGCAATCTCTTAACTTTTCAGTATCAGGGCAACTCTGGTTTTTTTTTTCTCAATAGTATTTTATTTTTCCAAATACATATAATGATATTTTTCATTGTTCATTTTTCTAAGACTTAGTGTTCAAATTTTTCTCCTTCCCTCCCTTATCTTCTCAAGACAGCAAGAAATCTGATATAGGTTAAATATCTGCAATCCTTTTGAACATATTTCATATTAGTCATGTTTTATAAGAAAAATCAGACCAAAAGGGAAAAAACAGGAGGAAAAAAAGCAAACAAACTAACAATAACCAAAAAAAACTCTAAAAATACTTTGATACTACTTTGATTCATATACAGAGTCTCCATAGTTCTTTCTCTGGCTGCAGATGACTCTTTACATCACAAGTCTGTCTATTGGAATCACCACATTGTTGAGAAGAGCCAAGTCCATCACAGTTGGTCATCATATAATTTTGTTACTGTGTAAACTGTTCTCCTGGTTCTGCTCACTTTACTCAGTTCATGTAAGCCTTTCCAGGCTTTCCTGAAATCATCCTGCTGATTATTTCTTACAGAGCAATAATATTTCATGGCATTCATATACCATAATTTATTCAGCCAATCCCCACCAGATGGGCAGCCATTCAGTTTCCAGTTTCTTACCACTACAAAAAGGGCTGCCACAAATATTTTTGGACAATTCTTAAGACAACAGGTTGCAGAAAAGGTGCTGACCTGCACTGGTAGAAGAAATTCTTCACCAGAGGCACCCTCTACCAGTGGTATAATCATAGGTCCAGTCCCCAACACGCTCATTTAGGCTTGTGTTTTGTGGGCCATCATTTTCATGTGGTCTAATTTGATAAAAGAATCCTGAAGAAGTGATGGCCTTTAAAGATCTGATCATGCTCTTCCCATGGGCTTTATTGACCCATTTCAGGTGTGCATTATCCACTTCTCCATATATGTAAAGGAATGAATCATCTCCTTGTGGACAGGAGAATGTAATGGAGGGAGGGAAATAAATGGGTGTAACTTCACAGGGGATGGAGGAAACAATGCCCTATGTTTACTTATAAGGCAGGGTTTCAGTCATGTTGATGTAAATTGACTATTTGCATTTGCCAATGGAGGTACCAGAAACTGCAAGGATATTGTCAGATTTGGGGGGAGGGGGAAGATCTAGGTGGTGAAGAGATTGTTTCCCTCCCCTTAGAAACTGAAGTGAATACACCTTGGGATAGTGACTGCTTTCAGGCATTTCTTCAAACCATGTCCATTTAATCAGAATAGGAAAGTAAATATAGAATTATTGCTTTGAGTGCAGGTATACCACCCCAGCATTGAGTTTTTTAACTGAACAGTTATAATTTAAACATGGATTCCATTCACGATCATACAGTCTAAGTAGTGAATATTGACAAAGCCAATCAGGCCATGCTATTGTTTAGTCCTTTTGAGTCCTGCCCAACCCTTGTCCAACTGCGATTTGGGGTTTTCTTAGCAAAGATATTGGAATAGTTTTCCATTTTTTTTCCAGCTTATTTTACAGATGAAGAAGCAAAAACAAGGTTAAGTGACTTGCTCAGGGTCATACAACTAAAAGTATCTCAGGTTTGGATTTGAAATCTTGTCTTCCTAACCTGGGCACAGCATGCTATCCTACTGTACCACTTAGTTACTCATGTATCTTATATATTCCTATTAATTTATATATTGTCTCCTCTAGTAGAATGCAAGTTCTTTGAAGGTAGGGACTATTTTTGCTTTTCTTCAAATCTTGAGGGCTTAGCATAATAGCAGAAACATAGCAAACACCTTAAAAATATTGCTGCCCAATGCAATGATCTTAGACTACTCTGAAGGACTTTTGATGAAAAATGCTATCCATATCCAAAGAAAGAATTGAGTGTATCTGAATACAGATTGAAGCATACTGTTGTTGCTTTTTGCTTTTTTGCTTTTTTTTTTGAGGGTTTGGGTTTTTTTTTTTTTTGGCTGGATGGGGGAAGATCTATGTTTTCTTTTGCAACATGACTTTTATGGAAACTTTTTTACATAACTTCACATGTTCTCAATGGGGGTGGAGTAGAGAGGAAAGGAGAGAATCTGGAAAGTTTTAAAAACAAATGTTAAACATATTTTACATGTAACTGGGGAAAACAAATATTAAAACACAAAAATATAATTGGAAAATATTTAACAGAATAAATAAAAATACAACAGAAAAAAAGTTTGCTGCCCAAATTAATTTTTTGGTACTTCAGGCATCTGTCTTTAAGATTGTACATTGCACACCAGTTTGCTTTGGTAGAGGGAGCTTCTTCACTGGGGAAATAGACAAATATGTATGTAGCTCCCCTCCCCCAGAGTAAGTCTGGCAACATCACTCTTTCAGAGTCTTATGAGTGCCATTGAGAGGTTGGATGTCACTTCTGTATGCTATTGACTCAATCTCAAATTTCAGTGTTTCCCCTTCCCCCACCCTTATTACCTGCTAATGTCTAGTCCCAATTCTATTTAACTTGAGGGTTCTTTACCTGAAACACATGGAAATATTCACTTATTTCATGCTCAGGAGAACCTCCAAGCTAGGAAAGTTCAAAACATTTCAGTTTTGTCTGTTTGGTTCACACTAGGGCTTTATCAATAGTCACTACTTAAACTGTATGATCCGTGAATAAGGTCTAAATGTAAATTTTAGTAGCCCTAGTCTAGCATTAGGTTAAATGCTGAGATGGTATGTCTGCACTGAAAACAACCATTCTCTATCTGTTTTCCCCCACTTTGATTAAACTGTTCTTGTGGACACAGTTTAAAGGAATACCTGAATGTTGGATCCCAGGATAAACTAGCATGAGACTCTTGAGTGGGGAAAGAGCACTCTTAACTTTATAGATTCAGCCTACTCTCCAAAATCGGATCCCCTTTTTAGGGGAATCTATGAACTTAAATAGAAGAAAATATATCTTTATTTTCAATCATCCCTAACTGAAATTTAACATTTTCTTCAATAATGAATTTTTTAAAAAATATTCTGATAAGAAATCCATAGGTTTCTTAACTGAATGTCAAAGGAGAGCATGACTTTCAAAAAAAAACCCAAATCCCTAATTTGACCAATTACTGTCAATTAGCTTTTACAAAAGAATATTTACTTGGAAGATATGAAAAGAACAGAATTATAAACATCCCGTCCAATCACTTCAGAACACATTCTCTCCTCAACCATTTTAGTTTCAGGAGACAGCTGGCTCAGTCTTAATGCAGTTTCTACAGAACATTGGATTTTATCACATTCTTGCCCATATTCAGGAGGAAGCCACAGCTCATCTATGGCTGGGCTGGCTCTGGGAGGGTGCTCCTCATCATTCTGGTCCTCCAAGGTAGACTCACTGGCTACAAACCCTTGGAATAGGCTCCATTCCTGGAACTTCTTAGGATTTATTTTTCCTGGCCTTTTGAAACTCATAGGTCATGGCTTCCAACCTCCTTTACCTCAAATGAAAAAACAAACTTTGAGGCTCTTCCCCTATGATATTGCCTCCCTTCTGTTGCTGGAACGCTTCCCAGCAGGAAGAGTTCAGCTGAACAGAATTGATAGGTTTGGTTGATGAGTGTCCAGTTCTGGCCAGGCAATTGCAGCCAAAGAGACTCTTGTTCACTCTGGGGTGAGCAGACAAGAACAATTACAGAAGGTTTACACATGCAGGAATGGTACTTACCAAGATTGGGTTCATGGGCAGTCCCCTCTCAGACTGGTACTGACTCAGACTCATCTCTGGTTCAGAGGGATAAGGGCCAATCATAGAACAAGATTGTTGTTCTTCATCTTCCAAGGCTCCATGATTGTGAGAGAGAGACAGCATTTATTAAGCTCTTACTGTGTGCCAGACTGCTAAAAGCAGAGGACACAATATAAGAAGTAAGCTAGATCTTGCTCTCAAGAAGCCTGCATCCTAATGCGCAAGAGGAGCTGAATGAATAGCAGCAGCATGTTTGGAAATGGTGGTCAGGGGATATAATGGAGTTCTAGTTCCAGCCGAGATGAGGTAAAAGGCCACCTACCAGAGCCAGCAATGGTTCCCGAGTCAAATTCTGTAGTTATTGAAGGAGAAAGGGGAAAACAGTGATGGCCAGCACATAGGGGATGTTTCATGGAGCTGGCGATCTTGAAGCGAGATGCAAGAAGCTCCCTGAACTGATCAAGGCAGGGATCTAGCCCCCCAACACACAAATCGGGAGCTGTGGGCAATTCTATGGTGTTTTTCTTTTCAAGCAATTAAAAAAAACCCAAACCTGACTTTCATAACCCAATTGTTAGAACACAGTGAAATTACACGGATTGGTTATCATAATTTATTCAGCCATTCTCCAATTGATGGGCATTCATTCAGTTTCCAGTTTCTAGTCACTACAAAAAGGGCTGCTACAAAAATTTTTACACATGGCCCCATAACCTCCTACATCATTAATTAGAACTAGATAGAAAATAACTCCCAATGCTCTTTTATGAGCCACCAGGAAGCATTGGAGCATGACCCTGCCACAGGGAAAAGGCACAAGATGAAAAGATTTTGTTGGAAATTGCAGGAGCTCCAGCCAGCCATGTTTAAATAAACTGTCAACTCTGAAAAGTAGAAATGGGGACTGATTCTGCCTATACTATACTGTTTCTTAGAATAGTTTAATTCAATATAAGCCTGAAGTGCAGCTGGTGATGAGAGAAATGGATGAATGTGGATATGGATTTGAATAGGAATTGGAGGATCTAAGAGTGTCAGGACAGAGCTTGGCTGAGGGGGAATGCCTCAGCTGGATTCTCTTCCAAGAGGAAGAGTTTTATATTCTTGCTTAAATAATATCTATTGTATTTTTAAATTATATCCATGTGTTTTCTTGTCCATAATAAAGCTTGATTTTTTTCTATCTTGTTATTGAATTAGCAGATGTGAATAAGAATTAAAATAGTCTTCTAATGAATAATAGCTATTTTGAAGCCCTGAATAGCTGGAAGAACCTATCTCTTGCAGCTAGAAAGTTGTTATCCATTAGGAATAAGAATTTCTGTCTCAACGTATTTCAGGAAGGATTGTGCTGCTTTTGTAGATGGCAGATATGATTGATTGTTAGTGGTGGGATTGTTGTTTTTCATATGAATTGATAAATTACTCTGTAATAGAACAGTCAAGGCATATTTTAAATATCTCTGGCAACTAAGATTGCCTTACACCACCTTTTCTATGTTAGTCCTTGTTTTCAGAGAGCTTTTCAATCATTAGTAAGCTGGCAACCCACACATCATGAACTGAGTTGAACCTACACAGATATATAAGTAAGTGAAAATATCTTTATTTTAAAAAGAATCAGAATTCTAAAGTAAAGAAGAAGCATAAAGACCATCTAGTTCATCTCTTTGACTTTACAAATAAGGAAACTGAGACCCCAAAAGAAAAGAGTCTCAGTCATGTCCGTGGAATGTGAATTTTTTTAAACTAGGGAAGTGTTTGATCATTGTTTTAGAGGGGAAAATGATTCTTTAAAAATGGTTCTGATGAAGTTCATTTAATTATTTCAACATTGCCCTGAAATGCTATGATTCTAATCTGATCTTTCCCAAGTGAATCCTTTTAATGCCCTGATCTCTCCGGTTGTTAGTTTTTCCTAAGCAGCCCTCAAAATTATTCATATTTATTTTATATATACTTTGGATTTAGTTATCTGCTTATGTATTGTAGCCATCCACCAATAAAAGATAAGCTCCTTAAAGGTAGTGCTAAGCACTGGGTATACTGAAAAAGGAAAGAGTAAGTCCCTACTCTCAAGGAGCTTTGAATTTAATGAAGGAGACGACATGCAAACAAGTAAGTATAAATAAGATTTATGCAAGTTAAATAAAGAGGGAAGGCATGAGAGGGTTTGGGAAAATTTGCCATAGCAGGTAAGATTTTGTTTGGATTTTAAAGGAAGCCAGAGGGTCAGTTGTTGGAGTGTTCCAGTCCTGGGGGATGGTCAGAGAAAATGCCCAGAGTTGAGAGGTGGAGTGACTCATTCATGAAAGCACCTGGAGACCAGTGCTCCTGGATCAAAGATGTGTAAGAAAATGGAAAACTTGTGAGGGGGCTAGCTTACAAAGGGCTTTGAATGCCAGAGCTTTGTTTGTATATTTGATCCCAGAGTTTCTTGAGTAGGGTTGTCGGACTTTTTGATATTTAACATCGCCAGCTTTTGCTTTTTTTTTTTTTTTTTTTTTTTGAGGTGGTGAGAAAATTCCCTTTCCTTATTCTCGGAGTTCATTTGTTCTGTCGAGCTTGGGGAGGAAGAAGGGACAGAGGCGATGACAATAATGGACCTCCTTTTTGTGGATTAGAAAGGCTGGAGAGTCTCACTAAGTGTATCCAATACCTGGGCTCAGTTGTGCTCTGATATATGCTGAGGTTCAAATACACACCTCCTAGCCACAGGCAATGTCGCTTAATATCTCCACCTTTCTAAGAGTTAGTGGAGGGTTTGATCAGTCCTGGTAGAGAGAGTATTTCACTAGGTGCTCCCTACACCAATGGTGTCAAATTAAACTAGAAATGGAGGGGGAGCGTACCTTAGGATCCCTGGGGACCAATGTCGATTTAGAAAATGTATCCATGTAGACTTATCTGCCTATGTGGATACATTACATATAAATATAAAATGTGTGTGTGTGTGTGTGTGTGTGTGTATAAAATTTCCATAAAGATAAAACTAATGAAGCTAAAATTAGAAGGAAAGCAAAAAATTGGGAGGAAAATTAGTTTTTTGGATATAAATATATAGTGAACTTTGTCAAATTTATAAGAATAGGAGTTATTCCCCAAATGATAAATATCAAAAATTATGAACAGCAGTTTTTCAATGAAAAAATCAAAGCTGTAATCATATAAAAATTCTCTAAATCATTATCATTAAGAGAAATGAAAATTAAAACAACTTTGAGATATTATCTCATACCTATGAGACTGGCTAAAATGATAGGAGAAAATGATAAATGTTGGAGGAGATACAGAAAAATTGGAACACTAATACATTGTTGGAATTGTAGACTGATCCAACCACTTTGGAGAACAATCAGAATTATGCCCAAAGAATTATAAAACTGCTGTACCCTTTAACTTAGCAATACCATTATTAGGTCTATTTCCCAAGGTGCTTAGGAAACAAAAACCTATATGTTCTAAAACATTTATAGCAGCTCTCTTTGTGGTGGCAAAAAAACTGGAAGTTGAGGGGATGCCCATCAGTGGGAGAATAGCTAAAAAAAAACTGTGGTATATGATTGTAATAGAATATTAGTGCTACAAAAAATGATGAGCAGGTTGGTTTTAGACGGGGAAACTTGGGAAGACTGACATGAAATAATGAAGAGTGAAATGAGCAGAATTAAGAGAACATCATTTACGATAACAGTAATTGTTTAAAGAATAACTGAACAATTAAGCTATTTTTATCATTATAAATATTCAGTTCAACTACAAAGGATCTATGAAGGAAGATGTTATCTACTTTCAAAGAAAAACCTGATAATTAGAAGTATACATTGTATAATTTTACTTATCTCTATGTATATGTATATATACATATACATATATATATCAAATGGTGGTTTTTCTCTAATATAAGATAGGGAGGAATAAACTTAATTTAAAAATTATCCCCCTTCTTTCTGATATAATTTTTGTATGAACTTGCTAAGCCTTCTATTTATAAACTAGATTGTAAACTCCTGTAGAGCAGAGGTTCTCTGTGGAATCTCTATGGAATTTAATCAGAGGTCTTCCAATAAGGAAGTATTCTGTAAATATTTATTCAATGGTAAGGTTTCCATCTCAGTTTTCAGAAGTCTATACATTTATATAAAAATAGGTAAGTAATGACTCACATTAACCTCAGAAGCATACATTTTGTAAACATCACAATGAAATCATCATTGTGGGTTGGGTGGGAAGAAGCAAATAAATATGGTCAGAAACAGTTGTCAAGAATACTTTTTTTCTGAAATGTCCTAACTCACTATTGATGGAGAAGTGCAAATTAAAACAATTTTGAGATGCTACCTTCTACCTATTATTTTACCAATTAGATTGATAATAGGACAGAAAAGGAGGAGGTCAAGTGGTGGAAGGGATGTGGGAAAATGAGAAATTGCAGAAATGCAGGTAGAGTTGTGAACTGATTCAATCATTCTGTAGAGCAATTTGGAACTGTGCCCGAAGGGCCATGCATACTCTTTGACCACTACTAGGTCTATATCCCAAAAAAGATATTAAAAAAAAAACAAAAGGGAAAAGTTTTTATAGTAAGTCTCTTATTGGAACAAAGAATTGGAAATTGAGGAGCTACCCATTATTTGGGGAATGGCTGAACAAGCTGTGATATGTAATTATGATGAAATACTTACTATGTAAGAAATGATGAGCAGTTTGCTCTCAGAAAAACCTGGAAATACTTACATGAGATGATGCAAAATGAAATGTACTATGTACAAAGTAACAGCAATATTGTAAGATGATCATCTGTGAATGACAACCATTCTCAGCAATACAACGATCCAAGACAACTCTAAAGAATTTATGATGAAAAATGCTTTCCATAACCAAAGAAATGATAGGATCTGACTGCAGATCGAAGGGTAGCTTTAAAAAAATTTCATTTTTCTTGAGGTTTTTTTTTGGGGGGGTCTATTTTTCTTTCACAACATGACTATTATGGAAATGTTTTGCGTGATTATACATGTATAACTTATGTAGAATTGCTTACCTTCTTATTGAAGGGAAGGGAGGGAAGTAGGGAAAGAATTTAAAAGTTTTAAAAATGAATCTTAGAAATTGATTTTACATGCAACTGAGGAAAATAAAATGATAGATACGATTTTTTAAAAAAGTAGTTTTTCTGAAACAATTTTTGATTAAACACTAGTCATTTTCCCAAGAATATTTTATTTATTTTCCTTTTACTAACTTTCTCACTTTTTATTCTTGTGCCCATTTGCCTATTACCTCTCTCCTTGAGCATGTTGTTCCAAAAGTACCATTTCATTGACCATGGGATAAATATCTAACTTTATGACTGTATGATCCTATTTTTTACCAGAGTATAAAGAATCCTGAATTGCTGCTGAGCAAGTAGTTGAAAATCTATGGTTGAGAACTCTTGACCTCAATAACTGCTCCACTTACTTGTGTCCCTAGTATCTTGTACAGTGTCACACCTGCCTAGCCACTGCCTGTTTCAGGACCTCATCACCTTTACCTTGAACTATTGAAATGATCTAGTATTTGATCTCCCCTCTTTAAGTCTTTCCTTATCACAATCCACTCTCTACACAGGTGCTACTAAAGTTATTTTCCTGAATCTGACCTCCTTTTTCTCCAGCAGCTCCTTATTGTTTCTAGAGTAAAACATTAATTTTATTGTACTTGTAAAATCTTTCATCACAATTATCCCAATCTAATCTTTTCATTCATTTTGTCATTGTTTGTTTTCATCTCCTCCTCCTAGTTTCTCTGACTTCAAATCCTGGCTCTTCCTTTCTATAATAAAGCTTTCCAAATCTCCTTAATGCTCATGCCTTCCTTCTGCTAACCATCTCCTATTTATTCTGTTTATACCTTGTTTACACATAATTATTTGCATTTTTCTCTCCCTTCTTAGACTGTTAGTTCCTTGAGAAAAGAGACTATATTTTGCTTTGTATTTCTGGCACTTAGTATAGTAGTTGTATAGCAGTATAGTAGTATAGCAGTCATCATTGTTTATTGACTGATAGATTGACTTAAATCTGTGGTCCAGTCAAATTGGACTATGGCTTTCTTTGCGTGTATTCCATCTCCCAATTCTGTTTTAGCACTGGTAATTTCTCATGTTTGGAATGTACTTTCCTCACTTTCACTTTCTTTTTTTCCCTTCAATAGTATTTTGTTTTTCCAAGTAAATGTAAAGGTAGTTTTCAACATTCATTTTTGTCAGACTATGTTCCAAATTTTTCTCTCTTCCTTTCTTACTTCCCTCCTCCCCAAGACAGCAAGCAATCTCATATAGGTTAAATTCGTGCAATCCTTTTAAACATATTTCCATATTAGTCATCTTGTACAAGAAAAATCAAGCCAAAAGGGAAAAACCATGAGAAAGGGAAAAAAAATTGAAAAGTGACTATGCTTCAATTTAGTCTCCATATTTCTCTCTCTGGAGGCAGATGGCACTTTTTATCCTAAATCTACTGGAATTGCCTTGAATCACCTCACTGTTGAAAAGAGCCAAGTCCATCACAGTTGATCATTGCATGAGCTTGTTGTTACTATGTACAGTGTTCTCTTGGTTCTGCTCACTTTACTCAACATCAGTTCATATAAGTCTCTTCAGGCCTCTCTGAAATCATTCTACTGACTGTTTCTTACAGAACAATAATATTCCATAATATTCATATACCATAGCTTATTCAGCCATTCTCCAATTGATGGGCATCCATTCACTTTCCAGTTTCTTGCCACTACAAAAAGGGCTGCCACAAACATTCTTGCACACGTGGGGCCCTTTCCCTCCTCTAAGATCTCTTTGGGATATAGGCCCAATAGAAACACTGCTGGGTCAAAGGATATGCACAGTTTGATAACTCTTTGAGCATAGCTCCAGATTGCTCTCCAGAATGACTGGATCTGTTCACAGCTCCACCAACAACGTATCAGTGTCCCAGTTTTCCCACATCCCCTCCAAGATTAGCCATTATCTTTTCCTGTCATCTTAGCCAATCTGAGAGGTCTCACCTCCCACTTGCTATAACCCCTTCCTTCCTTTAACGCTGAACTCAGTCACCACTTTCTGCATGAAGCCTTTCCTGATTCCCTCACGTACCAATATAACCTGCCTGCTCAAACTGCCTCTTGTTAATTTTGCATTTATTATATATGTTTTTACATAAGGAGATACTACTTTTGAAGTTGTTGAAAGAATGGACAATGTGCTGGTATAAAGAATATCACTAGGGGGCAGCTAGGTAGCTCAATGGATACAGCACCAGCCCTGAAGTCAGGAGGACCTGAGTTCAAATGTGACCTCAGATATTTAACACATTCTAGCTGTGTGACCCTGGGCAAGTCACTTAACCCCAATTGCCTCGGCAAAAAGCAAAAAAAAAAAAAAAAAATCCTATCACTGGGAAGTGATAGGATTCTTACATCAGACAACTCATAGAAGTTGTCTATTGCCTAGAGGAGAGTTAATTGAACTCCCTGAGGAATAGAAGAAAAGTAACTTGGAGCCAGAGATTAAGCAACTTTGGGGAAAAGATAACTATCAGCTATATAAGTAGGCTCTCTGAATTAGACAATGGCTAAGAAAGTAAAACATCTAATGAAGAAGACATTATGTACAGAAATCAGAAAAAAAATTGGCTGGATCTGAGGTGAACACCAGTCTAATTAATTGGTCAGTCAATAATCATTTATTAAACTCTTATACAGGTATTGTCTTAAGTGTCAGGCATACAAAGAAAGGAAAAACAGTGACTAACATCAAAGAGCTCACATTCAAATTGAGGAGAAATGTGAATGAGTATTTTTATATAAGACATATATAGTGCAAATGGGAGGTAATCTCAGAGGAAAAGCACCAACAGATGTGGTTGGGGGGAAGGGGAAGACCTCTTGCCTTTTGGAGAATTGTGCTTAGAAGGAATTCAGAAAATGGAGGTGAAGAGGAAATGCACTTTAAACATGGGGGTCAGAGATGAAAGAAAGAGCGCTGTATGTGGGTAACAGAAAGATGGCCAGGATCTTTAGGTCATAGAATACATCGAGAAGAGTAAGTATAAGGAGATTGAAAAGGTAGGAAGGAGTTGCTTGTAAAAGGCTTTAAAAGTGAAATACAGGATTTTGTATTTGTTTCGGGAGGCAGTTGGAAGTCGCTGGAATTTATTGAGAATAAACAAGAAGAGAAAACTGAACTATAAGCAGTATATTTCCTGCCTAAAATTTCCTTTTTATGGACTTATTGGGGAAAATTTTTTTTATAAAATTTAGATAGAATTATTAGTTCACACTTATTAATAGGTAACGGAAATATACATACAGAAACGTCAGCAGGTCACAAAGGTACCAGAACCATTTCATCTCTGACTAGACTAATAGAGGATATTACAAGAAAAACTAGAGAAGTGATTGTTTATGCAGCTAGATGTTTCTGATAATGAATTTTATCCAGTATTGCTTTGTACCTTTAAATATATAAATTCAGGGCAGCTAGGTGGCATTAGCTCTGAAGTCAGGAAGACCTGAGTTCAAATGTGACCTCAGGCACTAAACACGTTCTAGCTGTGTGACCCTGGGCAAGTTACTTACTTCCAATTGCCTCCACAAAAATGTGTGTGTGTGTGTGTGTGTGTGTGTGTGTGTGAACATAGTAGGTACTTAAAATGTTTGTTGATTATTTATTATTTTATTAAATTGAATTGGGAGGGGAGAAATTAAAAGTAACAAAGTCTTATTCAGTAGCAAATTCAGTTTTGTTGGCAAATTTCAGTAAATATTGCTTGCTAGGGCAGAATTCTCCATTCCTTTTAATTGATTGGGGGGGTGGGAACTGATGCATAGCATTGGTAGAAGGAAGTAGCTGAAAGATTACTTTGTAGTGCTTGCTTAATCCTTTTTCCCACTTTTCAACTCAACAAAAATTTCCGACCCCATCCAGCAAGCATTAATAGTAGGACAAACAGGAAAGGATTCCAGTCAGAGCTTGTACATGGGCTGCAGCTTAAAGTTAGGAGGCTAGGTATTTGAAGGAGTTAGGGGTCAAGAAGCAATCATCCCAACCACATGAGATAGCTGTTGCAAAGGCATTGTGTTAGGAGAAGGAAAACTGAGTTCAGGGAACAGCAAACAGACCAGTTTGGCTAGAAAAACTCATTAAAGAGAGTGATATAAAGTAATCCTAGAAACATGGATTGGAGTCAGATTGTGAAAGATCTTTAAATGCCAAAGTGAAGAATTTGTATTTTATGCTAAAGAAGTAGGGAACCACCTCAGCTTCTTGAGTAAAGAAATTAAATGGTCAGATTTGTGTTTTGGTAAGTTTATTTTAACAATTTTCAAAGGATGAATTGGAGAAAGCTAAGACTAGAAACTGGAAATCCCACTAGGGGGCCATGTGCTTTAGGAATTTTTTTTAATTTTTTTTTACTTAAATTTTTTTTGACGTTTAATATTTCCATATTAGTCATAATTGTAAAAGAAGACACAGATCAAAAAGGGAAAACCACAAAAATGAATCAACTAAAAAAGAAGTGTTTTAATCTGTATTCAGAGTCCATTAGTTTTTTATTGGGATTTTCCTTGGTAAGCCTTTTGTTTGTCTTCAATCACTGTGTGGCTGAGAAGAGCTGAATCATTTATGGTTGATCATCACATAATGTTGCTGATACTATGTACAGTGTTTTACTTGTTCTGCTCATTTTACTTTGCATTAGTTCATACAAGTCTTTGCAGGTGTTTCTTAAATTTGTCTGTTCATCATTTCTTATTGCACAATTGTATTTAGTCCATTCATATAACACAGCTTGGTCAGCCATTCCCCAATTGATGGGCATCCTCCTTAATTTATGATTTTTTGCCACTAGGAAAAGTGCCACTATAAATATTTTTGCACATGTCAAACCTTTCCCATTTTTTATGATTTCTTTGAAACACAGACCTAGTGGTGGTATTGCTAGGTAAAAGGATTTACACAGTTTGATTGCCTTTTGAAAATTGTTTTCCAGAATGGTTGGATCAGTAAACAATTCCACCAACAATGCATTATTGTCCCATTTTGCCCACATCCTCACCAGCATTTATCAACATTTTAGGAAATTTATTTTAACAACTTTGCGGAGAATTGATTAGAGAGCAGTGAAACTGGAAATTCCATTTAGGAGACCGTAGTTCAAGTGAGAGGTATTGAGGACCTAAACTAATATGGTGGTCATGTGAAAAATGAGGAGAAAACCATGCAAGAAATTTTGTAGAGGGATGAAGGAAAGAAAGGATTCAGGAGTAATACCCAGAATACAAACCTAAAAAACTAGAAGGATGGAGGAACCTTGAACAGAAATAGGAAAATAGGAAATAAGAATGGATTTGGGAAGAAGATAAGTTCTGTTTCATACATGTTGAGTTTGAAATGTTGCAAGGATAGCTGATTAATTTGTCAATTGGGAATGTGGAACTAGAGCTCGGGAAAGAGCCTAGAATTAGATGTGTAGAACTTTGGAATCACCTGTCTTGCCTTGATAATTAACACATATACACACACACTTTTTTTAAGTGAGAAAATTATACTTCAATTTGCACTCATTTCATTAGTTCTCTCTCAGGAGGGAGGCAGTTTTTGTTATGGTAATTAAATGCTTCAAAGCTAATGAAGTCTCCCTGTGAGGAGGATAGAAAAAAAAAGGGTCCAAGAGAGCCTTAATATATACCCACAGTTAAGGGGCATGTTGGTAATGATGAGCCAGAAAGGTGGATCCCTAAGAAGTAATCATACAAGTAGAAGGGGAACCAGGAGAAAGTAGGACTATAGAAAGTTGGGGCCTGAGAAATAGCCATTGGATTTAGAAAATGAGAAATAATTGGTTACCTTTGAAAAAGCAGTTTCAGTAGAAGATAAAAATTCAGTTCATTGGGCATACTTAGGTCAGATAGCCACTGGAATATTTTTTTATCTAGATATAACGTTTTAGGAAGGATATTGAACACCTGGAACAATTCCTAGGAAGTTCAATTGTAATAAGATTGAAAATTATCCCATAGTATGGAGTAAATAAGAAAGTTATCTTCTAAAATTTGAAAATATGTTTTGGGGAATGAGGGAATTACACAGTGGCCTTGCTTGGCCCTTGAAGGAAAAGTAAGGACCATAGTACGGAAGTTGCAAAGAGACTGAGCCTTGACCCATTAAGAATTGTCCAAAAGTGCTCAAACACATGTGTATGTGAAAAGAGAAACAGAGAGAGAGAGAGAGAAGGGAAGAGGTGGGAGCAAGAGAAAGAGAGAAATCACAAATATTCTGGCCTATTCTTTATTTCCTTGGGTTGAATTGGAAAGACTCTAAAAATACTCATATAGGTAAAAAGGAATAATAAAACAGTCTAGGTCTGTGAATTTGTTCAAAGTTGGTTGGATGTGTTCCCAACAAAGAATTCGATGGGGGTAGGAAAAGGAACCTTGTACTCTTTTCTTTTTACAACCTGTCTTTTCATTTCTGGTTCAGTACAATAGAGTTTGGATACCGGATGCTGATGAAGTTTGGAAATCTGCTGAAATAGCAAAGGACTATAAAGTTGGAGATAAAGTTCTTCATCTCCTACTAGAAGATGGATCTGTAAGTATTCTTTGTGTTTCTTTCACCATGGACAGAGAAATAAGGGGGTAAGGGTGGGCCTGGAGATAGGGGAGGAGCATCTGGAACCAAACTTTGTGAGTGACTCATGGGAATGTTCAGGAGTGGGGAAAGATGACAGGTCAGTGGATAATCAAAATCATGGTATCCCTTGGAAACAGTATCATCAGTAATACTCAATCTTCTGGATGGTCTGAGGAACATTAGTTGTCCTTTATCCAATACTCCAAAGGCCATGAGTAATGGGATTATAGCTATAACATTCCATTATTTAGTTCTTGGACATTTAAAGATGTTTGAAGGACACTTTAAAAATAAGCACATCATTTGGTTACATGGGCATAATATTGTCAGCCTTCAGTTGACAGGTTGATGAAAAACTGAGGGAAATATCAGAAGAAATTTAAGGAGAGAAAAAGAGACTGATGGGTGGAAAGGTAGATGATGAAATAGGAAGATGAAGAATATAAGAGAGAGAGAGATGGAAATGGAAGATGAGAATAAAGTAAATAAGAAAAAGGAAGAGAAAAAAAGAATAAGTTAAAAATGTGTCTGTGTGAAAAAAATTGAGAATTTGTATGATGAGGGAAGGACAGAAATAATGCAAAAAGATGCCAACACAGAGACTAATCAAGAGAATGCCAATTTTGAACCTCCTTTTGGAAAGATAGGTCCAATGTCTCAGGGACAGTGTGATATTTCAAACAAAAGAGGTCTTTAGCTCTAGCAGTCATTTTTCATGGTATAATAAATATGATGTTTAAAGACTATATGATATATTCGATTTGTCAAGTATTTTAACATAATTAACATGTAGTGGATATCCTGCCATCTAGGGGAGGGGTGGGGAGTAGGGGGGGGGGAAATTTGTAACAGAAAATTTTGTAAGGGTTAATGTTGAAGAATTACCCATACATATGTTTTGCAAATAAAAAGTTTTAATAATAATAATAATGACTATATGATAATTAATTCTTATGGACATGGTTCTCTTCAACAATGAGATGTTTCAAGCCAGTTGTTCAGTGATAAAGCCATCTACACCTAGAGAGAGGCCTGTGGGAACTGAGTGTGGACCACAACATAGCATTTTCACGCTCTGTTGATGTTTGCTTGCATTATGTTTCCCTTCTCAGATTTTTTTTCTTGTTTAGCAAGATAACTATAAATGTGTATACACATAAAAAATAAAAAATAAATAAATGTTTAAATAAGGTCATCTAAAGCAGTGAAAAGCCTAAGTTCTTCTGCATCCTTTATTTCTCAACCTTCTAAAGATCATTGCATCTTGTCCAGAGGTAACTTACATTTAGCTACACACAAGGCAGTTTTATAAAGAAAAATATTCATCTTTTTATTCATAATAAAGCATATTCCTTGATAAATCTCTCCATTTGTGTGAGAATGATTTATGACTATCTCCAACATAATAAATTCTTGTAGTAACTGCTTACTCCCCTCTTCCTTGTATCTTTTATGCCCCATTCTAAAATAAAGGGAATTGAATAAACATCCATGATATCGATAGATCCTGGTCTACCCACATCATCATCAAAAGTTGAAAAGGCCTTAATCAAATTCCAGAACATTTTTTAACAAGAAAGGCAGAATAAGGTATATTTAAAAAGCTAATACAAAGAAGGATTTCTCTTCCCTCTCTCTTTATCTCCTTTTTCTTTTCCCTTTCATCTTCCCCTTCTTTCATAACTCCATGATTGAACATGTTAAATTGGAATACTCAGGTATGTTGTAATTCTGTCTTTATGAGTGTAGTCACAAAAAACCAAAAGATTTGTGATGTTTCCAGTTAAAGAAAATAACAAAAACCATTCTTGTATCTTGCTGCTTGCCCCTTTAGCTTTTACTTCTCCAATCTTTCCAGAGACATGGGTTTGAAGAAAATTTATAATGGTACCACCATGCTTTATTCCATGTAGTTGGAAGGAAGTTCTACCATTCATTCCTTTGGTTATTTTTCTATCAACATTTTTTTAAAACTGGCATTCTGAATGAAAATTTTTTTCTCTAGATTGATCCTACAATAGCTTCCTCACTTCTTTATCTAGGGGAAAAATACAACTCTCAGGGTCATTATTGACTTAGGGTCCCCAAACAAGGTAGATAATCCAAGCCTTCCCAGAAGTTATACATTTATTCACCGAATGAAATTTGCTCTGTACTTTGCTATTTCAGCTTGTGGGGTTAAGTATCTTTCCTTGGTTTAGAAAAACCTGTTAATTACTGCAGCTCTATATAACAGCTGCAGAGTCTTTCATGCTGTTTGCAGGTAGATGATGGTTACCTGGCACTATTCACTACTACAATGGCCCAAGGGCAGTGAGAAGACCGATAAAAAGTGGGAAAAGAAGCAGCTGGGAGTTCTTCCCTTTTTCCTCAGCTAATGGCAAGCAGCCAAGCTGCTTCTTTCATTTAACCCTCTGTCTACATTGTCAAGAATAAGAAACACTTTTTTGATGTTTTTGGAAAGTGTTGTGTCCATTTCCAACTGTCAAACTTAAGTAATGATTCACAAAACCTTTTAGATCCTTCCACCAGGGTTGGTAGTTGCTATTTCACTGTGTGTGTAGTATGTTTACTGTTTAAGTGGTAGAATAACTGTGTTGGGAGGAAGCAGATATGGGGAAATTATAATTTTCTCAGAATTTCTTGGTCAGGAACAGAGAATATGTTAGCATATTTATCTTCTTTTTCCTTTTCTCTAACATAGTGCTGAATAAATGCTTACTCCCTTCTCATTGCTCCAATTTTCTGTTCTTATTCTCTACTGCCTTGGATTGGATCTATGATCCCATTAATGGGCTGGAGGTTAGTAATACCCAAGTTCTTATAGGGTATCCAGGGGGCACAGTAGACAGAGTGCCCAGAGTCAGGAAGGCTCATCTTTCTCAATTCAAATCCAGCCTCAGTCACTTAACAGCCGTGTGCTCTGGGCAAGTCACTTAACCCTGTTTACCTCAGTTTCCTCATCTGTAAAATAAGCTGGAGAAGGAAATGGCAATTCACTCCAGTATCTTTGCCAAGAAAACCCCAAATGGGGTTAACAGAAAGTCAGACATGACTGGACAATAACAAAACCTTTTTTTTAAAAATTTATTTATTTATATGATTGTGAGTTGGTACTGCCACAAATATCTCCGGCTATAGTATAATGGCAAAAAGAAATGGATTTAGAGTCAGATGACCTGGCTTTGGATCTTGGTGATGTTTCTATCTCTGTGACCTTGGCAAGGTGCCTTGGTCTGTCAAAAACTGAGTTTCCTTCTCTGTGATCCATGTGCCCTGAATTTTTTTTTAATTTTTGTGCTTCTGCTCCTGCTATTCTTTATCTTTCTCCTTTTCCTTATTGCCAGAGGAATTCTTCATTGAGATTTACAGCCATATCTTCCATTAAACCTTTCTTGAATATCCCCTATTTGATAATGGTTGACTAATCTTACTGGAGGCTTGGCAGAGGGCACAGATGAGAGTGGTGAAGGCCAGTTACTCTCCTGGAACAGAGAAAGCGGATGGTGGGGGTGGGGAAAAACACATGAGTTGGAAGTGAAAAATTAGGAAGATCGGGTCCAAGAGCCTGACAAATATAAAACTAGTTATCAGTACCAGTTCAGCCCAGAGGTTCATATTAGATCAGGACAAAAAATACTGGGTAGGATGGAGAAGTGACCATTTGTCTAATTCAACTTGTGTCCTCCAATCTTTAGTCCTATCCAGCTATTTACATTCCCTTTTCCCATAGTTAAACATGGAACATGGTCAGGGTAGAGCCTACTATGAGCACTCTAGATAAAGCTTTATTACCTTCCCCATTAGATTATAAAGTTCTTTTGAAAAACTTTACCTTATTTTGACTTAAGCCTTTGGTTTTTATATTCATTTTATATATTTTAGATAATTATTTTTATATTTTATATTCATTTTTAATAGATTCTTCCCTTTACTCTACCTTGCAAGCCCGCTCTTATGACAAAAATTTAAAAATAACAAAAGGGGTGAAAACAACTTATAAAAACTAGCCAATGCCATGACTGTGCCTGATAAGTATATGCAATATTTCATACTCACAGTGTAAGAGATTAGGGCTTAAATTTTGTCTCTCTCAAAATCTAGTTCCATATATGATAGGTGCTTAGTAAATGTTAAATAGATGAAAGAAAACATATACATATATACACATGTATACTTCTCTGGAGTTCTTTGTATGTCCCCATACACTTAGCTCAAGTCACTTACCCTTTTTTGCCTCAATTTCCTCATCTGTAAAATAAGCTGGATAAAGAAATGACAAACCACTTTGCCAAGAAAATCCCAAGTGGGATTATGAAGAGTTGGACATGACTGAAATGATATCACCTTGGAACAAATTTGTGGTTTCAAAATAAACATCATAGCAGAACTATCTTATCTTGAGTATGAATCATTTTTTCCTTTTATTAATTCCACCAGTTTACCAGCGTTGGAATCATGTTTGATATAAAAACATTACTAGACATTACAGAACACAGATAATATGACTAAAAAAAGTGTTAAGGACACATTGATCAATTAACCAACAAGCAGTGGCTGACTGCTTAACATGCTCATACCACCAGTGGTCATTTTTTTCCTGGAAAGCTCAAGGATGGTGGGTTGCTCAAAATCTGGGCTTCTAAACTGAAGTTGTAATAAGCTTATTCTGACTGAACTCATCATTCTGATGAGCCCTCAGATAGGGAGCCACTAGACTCCCTAAATAGGAGAGAAGTAGCCATCATCAAAAATAGAATCAGATGAAGGACCTGTGCTGAGGAATGGTGGAATGGGGACCATTGAGTAGCCACTGTACTTCTACCCTGAGAGAGATAGGAAGAGCCAGTTTAAAGCAAACAAATAAACAACCCACGACCAGACCTGTTGTAAGTGTGTATTGTTGGTGGGTCATTTTCACTTCTGTCTACCTATCTATAATCCCATTTGGGGTTTTCTTGACAGAGATACTGGAATGATCTGCTATTTTCTTTTCCTGCTCAGTTTTCAGATGAGGAAACTGAGGCAAAAAAGTTAAGTGACTTGACCTAATTATATAGGGAAATATAAAGAACTCCAGAGAAGTGTTAAATCTCTGCTCTCTAAAAGCTTAACATCATTTCATGCATTAGAACATAATTTAAGAATTACAGAAAAAAACAGCCAAGTTGGTGTAATCTTTCTGAGCAAAGACATCAAGCTTGACCATGATCTGAAAGAGCAAAGTTCCAGAGAGGAAAAAGCCAAGAAACTTCTTTAGGTGCAAAGCATTTCATAGTCTTTATACATGTGCAATACAATTATCCTTTCTACGTGAGACTTTATCATGGTTTTGAGATATATATATGTATATGTACATATATATTGCAAATCAGCATAAGAAATTAAATGGGAATTTTTGGTAAGTTTTGCAGAAGCCACAGATGTCATACAGAGGTCAACAGATGACACAGAAAAAGTTTAGAAACTCAGAAATGTATAAAATATTGTATATTATAGAGCATTGTATAATATCAACCCAAATTTTTACAATCAGGTAGATCATTCTCTTTTATGGGGTATTTACAATACCTGATCAGTTATCAGATAACTGTACTGTTTCTTATTGCTCTAATCTCTTCCGAATCACTGTCAAGAATAACATCTTTAAGCATGAAGAATAATGGTCCAGAGAGTAACTCCAGAACCTTGTCATTAAAAAAAATTGTTTCCTTTTATTGTTAGGAACAAGATTATTCTGTTGATCCAGAAACACTTCCACCATTACGAAATCCTGATATACTTGTAGGAGAGAATGATCTCACAGCACTTAGTTATCTTCATGAACCTGCTGTCCTCCACAATCTCAAAATACGTTTTGCTGAATCCAAACTTATTTATACCTACAGTGGTAAGTAAAAAGATATTTATAAATAAAAAAATTATAAGTAAAGACAAAAATTTAGTAATTGGTCATTATAGCATGATTTGAAAATCTTTTAATTTTTTGGCACTTTTTTTTTGTTTTTACTTATCTTAATTTCCCATTATATTCCTTCCCACTTTCCTACACAAAAAGCCATCCCCTTGTGACAAAGTATATAAGACAAAGGGAAAGGGATGAAGAAATTTAGCAAAACAATGCAACACATCGAACAAGTCTAATAATAGTATAATTGACATTAGACAAATAGACCTTCATCCTTGCAAAGAACAAGAGTGGGGTGGCTGCATTTTCTCTTCTTTTCCAGGACCAATTTTGATCATTATAATTATATAGAGTCCAGTTTAATTTTTTTTATCCTTTCCATTTCCATTGTCCATATGTTTTTCTGGTTCTATTTACTTCATTTTGCATCAGTTGATATAAATCTTTCTTGGCTTTTCTGATTTTTTTATATTCAACATTTCTTATAGGAAAGTAATACCTACTTTCCTGAAAGAAAATGATACTTACATGCCACAATTTTAGTCATTCCCCAAATTATGGGCATCTAATTTGCTTTCATTTTTTTTGTTTTTGTTTTGACAAAATGACAAAAGCATTGTTTTGAATATTTTACAATGTATGGGACATTCAGTGTATGAATTTGCCTGCTGTGAGATATATTTTGCTATATAATCTCTGGATATAATAATATGGACATTTTAGTCACTTTAAAAAAAAGTATAATTCTAAAGAACTTTCCAGAATGGGTAAACCAATGGATGGTACCACCAAAAGTATTAGTATCCTAGTGTTCCCACAGCCTGCCCAGTGTTAATTATTTCTATCTATCTATCTTTGTGACAAGCTGAAATTCTGAGTGACTCTGATTATATTAGGGGAAGTATGGTTTTATATCTAGGAGGACAAAATAAAATGAAGCCCCTTACAAGGTTAGGGATGCACCTTAGCAGTTTAAGATGAATTGATTCCAGCTTCCTTTGAATATTAAGCCATCAGTAGGCTAAATAGAGATAAATACAGGGGTTGATAAAATTAGCTGGTGTTTAAGCATTGCATTTCTCAAGAGAAGGATCCTACTTTGTTCAGGCTGTGTCATAGGAATCATTATATGGTTTTTGGTTGTAGTTATTCTCATTTTAGTAAAAGTATCTAAGAGAAGGGGGCAGCTCAGCGATGCAGTAGATAAGAAGGGTGGTCCTGAAGTCAGAAAGACCTGAGTTCAAATCTGGCCTCTGATACTTACTAACTTTGTGGTCCTGGCCAAGTCACTTAACCCTGTTTGCCTCAATTTCCTCATCTATAAATTGAGCTGGAGACCATTCTAGTAGTTTTGCCAACAGTACTAGATAATCATTCTCTGAATAAATTAAAGTTGGAGAAAGGGATAGTGAATGAACCTGTGATTTCATTAACATAGGAAATCCCTCAATGAGGAAATTCCTTCTATCCAGAAAAGGCTGGTACCTTCTTTGGAACTTATAGTTTCCCTGGTCAGCTCTTCCAGTTACCTAGAATACTGGAAGCTGTGGCTTTTTCAGGTCAGCCAGCATATATCAGAGGTAAGAAAAAGTTTACTTTATGAAAAAAAAAACAAGAAAAAACTTTTTTCTGGTTGACAACTCACTATCAATAAAATATTGAAATTATAAGAATTATATAATATAAATAGAATATTTTTTT
>JAJPUD010000674.1:545637-610828 GCA_023553655.1 Myrmecobius fasciatus
ATTCAGCCATTCTCCAATTGATGGGCATCTTTTCAATTTCCAGTTTCTTGCCACTACAAAAAGGGCTGCCACAAACATTTTTGCACATGTGGGTCCCTTTCCCTCCTTTAAAATCTCTTTGGGATATAGGCCCAGTAGAAACACTGCTGGGTCAAAGGGTATGCACTGTTTGATAACTTTTTGAGCATATATAAATAGAATATTTAGAATAATATAAATGATTAAAATATAAACAATTCATTTTAGAAAATACTTTTCAGGTTTGGTGAGGAACAAATCAATGCATATAAAAGCCTTCTAAAATTAAGAAGTAGCAAAATATTATTGCTTTAAATTTTTTTTCAAATATCAAACTTTTTTTTCTCTCTTCTATCTACCTCCCTCTCCCAGCTGGGGGTGGGAGTGAAAAAATGCAAAATCTTTATTAAAAAATAAAAACATGCATAGTTGCACATTTGTTGTTGTCGAGTCATTTCAGTCATGTTCAACTCTTCATGATCCCATTTGGAATTTTCTTAATTTTCTTGGCAAAGATACTGGAATAGTTTGCCATTTCCTTCTCTGGATTATTTTACAGATGAGGAAACTGAGGCAAACAGAGTTAAGTAACTTGCCCAGAGTTGCAAACTAAGTTACTTACTCTAGTAAGTTATCTTCTGAGACCATATTTGACCTTAGAAAGATAAATCTTCAGGTCCAACACTCTATCCACACCTCTTCCTATTGATCATATTGGTCATGTCCAAATATATATATCATTCTGTGTATGGTACCTCTCAGTCAGGTGGTGGTTAGAAATCTTTATCATTGGTCCTCTGGAATAAACCATTGATTGTTGTGTTGGTCAAATTTTTTAGATCTTTCAAAATTGTTCATTTTATTTCAAAATTACTGCCAGAGTTTTTGGTTTTAACAAAAGGTTTGTTTGCTTTTGTATGTTATGTACTTAATCTGTTCAACTCATCTACCTTTCTTTTTTATTTTTATTTATTTATTTTTTCCGGAGGCAATTAGGGTTAAGTGACTTGCCCAGGGTCACACAGCTAGGAAGTACTAAGTGTCTGAGGCCAGATTTGAACTCAGGTGCTCCTGACTTCAGGGCTGGTGCTGTATCCACTGCACCACCTAGCTGCCCCTACGTCTCTTTTTTAACCACTAATGAGTATTGGGTGAGTATGGCTTTGCAGGACAGTTTGGCGAAAGAGTCTGTTTGCCTTCAAAGTTTGTACTGGCCCGTGTTCTAGGAGCAGCCCACAGGGCTTCAAAGATGGGATATGTTAAAATTGTTGGCGTCGTGTCTTATACATTATCTTCCTCATTAGGTCGTGGGCTCTTGTGGGCAAGGCTGATTTTCACTTTTCTTTGTATCTCTAGGGCTGAGCACAACCCGGGGCATATATGATCATTTACTCAGTGCTTGATGACTGTGCCCCCATAATCCCTTCTCACTGTATTCCCCTCATTTTGACATTGTTCTGAGATTCTCAGATGCATCTTGAATTTTCTTTCTTCAGGAATTATTTTAGTTGCTATGAACCCTTACAAAGAGTTGCCAATCTATGGAAACGCAATCATCCATGCTTATAGTGGGCAGAACATGGGAGATATGGATCCACACATATTTGCTGTAGCAGAAGAAGCATATAAACAAATGGCCAGGTATCTTCTCTCTTAACTGCCCTTCCATAACTTGTCCTGATTCTTTTTGTCCTTTCCACACTTCTCACAGTTTTGGAGAGAAATTATTTATTGGTCTGTCAAAAGCGCAAGCTTGGCAATGAGTTTTTTAACATACTATCAGTATGCCCTAGTCCAACCATATGGTTATTTGCTTTGGATCAAGATGTTTGTGGGTAAGGGGCAGCTAGGTGGCGCAGTGGATAGAGCACCAGCCCTGAAGTCAGGAAGACCTGAATTCAAATCTGGTCTCAGACACTTAACATTCCCTAGCTGTGTGACCCTGGGCAAGTCACTTAACCCCAATTGCCTCAGGGGGAAAAAAGATGTTTGTGGGTATTCTAGATCACTTAACAAGGTTTTCTGAGTAGATTCCTATGGAGTTATTATTTTTCTTCTCTTTCTTTTCTATTTCCTCGTGCTACACAATTTTCTTTCTCCTTCCTTTTCTAATATTTGTTCTCATGCAAAATGGCTATCATACCTCAAATTTATTAAAATATTTATCATTAATCAAAAATCCAGTTGACTAATATTGGATATACTTTTTAGTCATTTAAAAAATCAGAATATTTCATTTATCTGGCACATACTGCCATTATTATGCACCATGGTCTAGGCTAGTGGGGTATTTAATAGCAAAAGTTGAAGATTTATCTGTGGGGGGTGGTCACAAACTACTCTAAAGAGTTTTGAAGATGTGCTAATTAATCAATTAATTCACAAGTATGCTCATTAGATACTAGGTACCATGTTGGCACATAGATATCTTTTATTAGTTGTAGGGCCCCAGGCAGGTTGCCTAATCTTATTTGTCTCAGTTTTCTCATTTGTAAAATAAACTAGAGAAGAACAAGACAAACCACTCCAATATCTCTGCTAAGAAAACCCCAGATAGGACACAAAAAGTTGGATGTAAATGAAAAAACTAAACAAAACCAAAAAAATTTATATATTTTTTGTGTTGAAGCAATTGGAGTTGAGTGACTTTCCCAGGGTCACACAGCTAGGAAGTGTTAAGTGTCTGAGGCCACATTTGAACTCAGGTCCTCCTGACTTCAGGGCTGGTGCTCTATCCACTGCACTACCTAGCTGCCCCTAACAAAAGTTTTTTAATGTTTTGTTAATATTGTCCTTCCTTCCTTCCTGCCTTCCTTCCTTCTTCCCTCCCTCCCTCTCTCCTGATTTGAACTCAGGTCCTCCTGACTGTAGGGCTGGTGCTCTGTCCACTGCCCCACCTAGCTGCTCCTAACAAAATTTTTTTTTAATGTTTTGTTAATACTGTCATTCCTTCTTCCCTCCCTTCTTCCCTTCCTTCCTCCCTTCTTCTTTCCCTCTCTCCTTTCCTTTCCTTCCTTTCTCTCTTTCTCTTCCTTCCTTTCTTTTTCTCTTCCTTTCTTCTTTTTCTTTTCTCTTCTCCCTCCCCCTCTCCTTTTCTCTCTCTCTTTCCCTTCTTCTCTCTCTCCCTCTTTCCCTCTCTCCCTTCCTTTCATTCTTTCTCTTCCTTCCTTCCTTTCTTTTCTTTTCTTCCTTCACTCCCTCTCTTCCTCCCTTTCTTTGTTTTCTTTTACATTTCTTTCTTTCTGTGTAATTTCTTTTCTTCTCTTTCTTTTTTTCTTTCTTTCTCTTTTATCACTGCCTACCAACTTCCTCCCTGACCCACCATAAATAAAAGCCCTCCTTTGTAATAAATCATTCTAGTTAAAGAAAACAGATTCACACATTAGCCGTGCCCTCAGCTGTAAAGGTGAAGCTCACAAAGGAGTATTTTGGGTAAAAGTAAATTTTGGACATATTAAATCTGAGATGTCTATGACAGAATTAATTCAAGATCTCTAGTAGGAAGATGGAGACAAAACCAAGAGAGAGGTTTGGGTTGGATAAATAAATCTGAGAACCTCCTGCATAAAGAAGACAGACTAATCCATGGGCACTGATGGGAGTGGAATAGTTTGGAGGGAGGAGGGTGGTCCTCTGAGGCAGGATTCCCAAGAAGAGCATCAGTGAGAAGTGGGCTTCCCATGGCCTGGAAGGTTGGATTCCCTCTCCAGACTAGCTGGATAACATGTAGGAATGCTGCTGTTGCCCAGCTCCTAGGTCTGAAAGCCGCCTGCTCCGGAGTAACATTGTTCTTTCATCATTTTGCTCTAGGAACAACAAGAATCAGTCGATAATTGTGAGTGGGGAGTCAGGGGCTGGAAAGACAGTGTCGGCCCGATACGCTATGAGATACTTTGCTACGGTCAGCAAATTAAGCAGTAACGTTCACGTGGAAGACAAAGTGCTGGCCTCTAATCCCATAACGGAGGTAGGTGAGGGTGGGAAGAGGGAAGAACTTGGTTCCTTATGGACGAGCCTGGTAGCAAGCCCAACCTCAGCCCGAGCTGGGCGGTCTGTGGACTACTGGACGATGCGGTGTCTGCTCCAGCTAGACCTTGCCGGGAATCACCGGCCCTCTTCCCACTTTGCCAAGTGACTCAGTGACATCAGTGTCCACGCCCTGCTCCCCTCAAATTCTGGGGCCTGAAAAGTAGGTGCAGACCTTCCTCGTGAAGGTAAGAGTACAGGGACTCTGCTACCATCATCACAATGATGAATTGTTGAAGCTTTTCTCTGAAAAGGGGGAAGATCCATCTACCTTGATTTACCCAATTTAAGATTAAATTCAGGCTGTAATTGGAAAATGGGATAATTCTGTCCATTCTCTGGCCAAAGAAAAACAAAAAAAGACTAGAAAGGCAGTATTGATACTTCACAAATGAATAATGTTAGGGATTTGATTCTTAGCTGGAGTTGCAATTGGGAATATCAGCAAAAAGACTGAACAAAATAAATTAAATAAATTTGCATTGTAGTTCCAAGCTCTCATGCTTTCAAATAGGTGGTATAGTGGATACAGCAGTGGGTCTGGAATCAGGAAGATTTGAGTTCAAATTCAACCTCTGAACCAGGTAACCATGAGCAGAACATAAAAAAAAAAAACAACAACAACAACCTCTGCCTGCCTCAGTTTTCCCATCTGTAAAATGGGGATTATAATACCACATACCTCCCAGGATTATTGTAATGAATAAATGAGACAATATTTGCAAAGCATGGCATAGAGCTTGGCACATAGTAAATGCTATATAAAGTTATCTGAAATTATTTTTTTTTCAAGTCAGAAAAATGGGTACATGTCCAGCTTTGTACAATTGATATCACATGAAAAGTTTAGGACAAATTTCCCTAATTTTTTCTATATACATATCCATCGTGGTGTTTGACAATTTCCTTAATAGTAAAAAGCTTTTCACTTTTGAAAAATCCTCGTGTCAGTGTTAAAAAGCAACCATCATAGACATGACTATGATATAACTGAAACAAAAACTCAACAGGAATAGGATACCAGGTTAGTTTTTGGGGACAGGGTAGAGAAGAGCAAGCTTTGGACACTAAGAGGCAGAAGACTTGGATTTGAATTCAACTTCTGGGATTTATTACTTGTGTAATTCCATCCCATCCTGATGAATTTCTTCACTCAGCTGTGGGCCCAGTCTTTTATCTTGAATTGGAGGATATCAATCACACTCACTACCATCCAGGGTGATTATAAGTACTGGAGGAGGATGTTTTACAAACCATGCTTTATAATCCATAAAGTGTTATTTAGATCAAAGTTGTGTGAAGAAAGTTAAGTAACAATAAATAATCAATAAATAAGTATAAGTTAATAATAAAACAACTATTATAAGTTGGTATACAATGCATTTTCCCAAGGCTTGTAACAGACAGTAAGTCTTATAAGAGTTTAGATGATGAAAATGGCTTCAGGCTTGGTGGTCAGTGAGAACTCAGAAAAGGTGAGATTTGGATAAGAGAAGGGGAAAGGGAGGGAAGCAACATTCTGGATTGAGAGTGCAGAGGCAGAAAAACTTGGAGCATTTGAACAATTACGTGGCTTAGCCTGTTGGTTACTATGTAGGGTTTATATATAATAGAGATTTGAGTGGTAAATTGGGGTCAGCTCCCAAAAGACTTTGAATGCCAGTCTAAGGACTTCAAATTTATCCTGTATACAAGGGAAAGTACTCATCACCCTTAGTTTCTGAAATCAGAATTCCTTTTGTTTAAGTCTAGTCCCTTTGTCTAGGGTCTGTATTTTATCAAGAACTATTCTAATGATCTTGATCCAAAAAACTTTTTTTTATCTCAAAACTGTCTTTTGTAGGCTGTTGGAAATGCCAAGACCACCCGAAATGATAACAGCAGTCGCTTTGGAAAGTATACAGAAATCAGCTTTGATAAAAGGAATCAAATTATAGGAGCCAACATGAGAACTTATCTTTTGGAAAAATCCAGAGTTGTCTTTCAAGTAAGAAAAAGAACTTCAATTAACCCTCATTCTTTTCAACTGTTCATATTTACTTAATGATTAGGGGGAAACTTGAATCATTCCCTGGCAGGCAGAATACAGCTTTGCATTTTTAATCTGTAGGTATAGCTTTTTAAAAAATTGTCCATATGGGATAGTTAGCAAATAGATAAGTTTTCAATGGCTATAGACCCTTAAATGTTATTTCATAGCTTCATCATTTGTATATTCTTACATAGTTTTAAGATTAAATTTTTATTTTGTTAGGGGGAAAAAAGCCTGATGATGCAGGCACAGTTATAATGGTTCTCAGGTGCAATACTGAGGCTAGGAATGAGATTTATATTTGACCCTGGAGATGAGCTAATTTTATATAGATTCACACATGATTCTTTTAGCCAATATAAATGTGGAGAAATTATTTGGGTTTGTGAAGATAATAAATCAATCAAGTTCTCAACAAGTATAGGTCATGCTATTCCCATTTCACACAATAAATAAATAGTCTTTTATCTCAGACTGTCCAGTTGTTTTGTGACTATCTTTGTTGGAGAAAGGACTCATTTTAAAAGGGCACTGCTGGGAAACTGACTTAACATAAACAAGTAGTTCATTATTTAATTACTTTTAGAAAAAGTTCCTGGGAAACATAGATAAATATGAATGTTTGACAATGATCCTAGAGTTCCAGAATTTGAGACTTTAAGGACTCTCTAGTTCAGAAACAAATGCCTGCCATTCTTCACTTGTAAAATACTGATATGGTTTCCTGGCTTTTTTTTTCCTTCTTTCTGCAGTCAGAAAATGAACGCAATTACCACATTTTTTATCAGCTTTGTGCTTCAGCCCTGCAGCCTGAATTTAAACACCTTAAATTGGGTATGTCATAGTAAATGGAAGTATCTCTGCAATTTCAGAATTTTAAGTCAGTTTCTCTGATATGACAGTAACACAGAGGTTCTCCAAACTTTTTTTTTTTTTTAACAAAAGAGGCTCTACCTTTCATTTTTTGAATTTCTAAGATCACCAGAGTTTGAGGGTTGAAGTCTCTGGAACAGTAGGCATGGGTTTAGTGATTGCTATCAGCGTATAGAAGGAGGGGCCCATGAGAATGTCTAGTAGCCTATTAATTGATCCCCTTGGGATTCAAAATTAGTCAACTGTGAGGCCAGAAGTAATGTTTTGTTTATGAAATGTCTTCTAGCAGTAGATTTTCCATATAACTGAAGTTTATCCCATTAATTATCTTTTTTTAACAAAACTTTTCTTTTTAACTATTTCTAAAATCTGTTATTTACTTCCCTGCCTTCTTAAATTTTCCTTGCTGACTCAGTTACTATTCTGATCATTTATTATATCATAATCCAAGAGATTTGAGATATGTAGAAATGACAGCCATTATATAAAATGGCCTGGTATGCTTTTACATTTCTTTTTTCCTCCCTGTAGTCACATAGCTTCCACCACTCTCTAATCCCTTCACCTCATCTTTCATGCTTTGAAACTACTGTCTGTTTTAATATAGGAAGAATTGAAAGTTTCTGGAGGTCCAAAAGAAACAAAGTTTATTGTATCATCAGTAACATGTTACATACAATTCAAATTCAACAAGCATTTAAGTATCTACTGTATGCCAGACACTGTGCTGGGGCTAAAGAGATAAAATAAAAAGCAATCCATGCTTTTAAGCAGTTTATATTTTACTGACATGTTTGTGTGTGTGTGTGTGTGTGAGAGAGAGAGAGAGAGAGATTTAAATAGGTAAACAGATTATTTAATGTAATTAGATTTTAATCTAACTCTGTGAATGTAATAAGATTTTAGTTTGCTTCTATAGTACATCAAAGTAGCCCCTGTCAAAAAATTTTCTTTGCTCTTAAAGGCTTTTTCAACCTACCTCTGGGTTCTTATATTTGTGTTAATTAGCTGCTATTTCTGGGATTCCAAATAATTATGCATGATCTGGCAATAATTTTCAGGACCTCCGAGAGTTAATGAGGCTGGAATTGACCTTCTAGCACAGTGCCAAGAGTACATAATGCAGGCAACAAATATTGGTTGAATGGATGAACCAACATCAAGTACATGAATGTATTAAGTTTTACCTTTTTCTTTTAGTGAGTGCAGAAGAATTTAATTATACAAGAATGGGAGGGAATACCATCATTGAAGGAGTGAATGACAGGGCAGACATGATAGAGACTCAGAAGACTTTCACATTGCTGGGTGAGTCAAGAGATGCTACACATCTGGTTATTTTGTCAGAATAAAGAAGTGCAGGAATTTCAAACTAATATTCATTTTGTGATTAACAATTCCTAAACTATTCTGGAAAATCGCATTATAATTGAACCAAAGTAGGGATCAAATCCTATTTTCTATTACCTTTCTATCACATTTGTGCCCTCCATTTCTTTCTTCCTTTTAATTTGATCAAAGTGAAGGGGTATGGTAGTGTTATATCTGAGCTTATTCTTAGACTTTGAATCAAATAATGATTCCCCAGCTGTATGTAGTTCATATCACTCAGTACCAGAGGTTATTTGTGGATAACCATCAAGATTTCTCTTGACTTTCATAGAGCTGGCTGCTTCTCTGCCTTTAAATTCTTCCCTTTTATGTGTTAACACCATTCATTTTGTTAATCTGATTTTTCTGATCAGATTAAGGCTCATATGTCTCTTTCCTACAAGGAATGATAGTCATTCCCTCATTCATGATTATATTCAGGTCCTTAATCATACTATTAGAAATAAAAAACTACAACAATGTACCTATTGCAAGTATCTTTCAATATTCACAATCTCCCTGAGATTAAAGACCAAATCTCTTTCATCAAACAAGTTAAAACTCAGGAATTTAATTCCTCCATATAGTCAGTCCTACAAACTGCTACTGGGGCTTTCCTACTCATAATGCAGTCTTTTGAAACACAACTAGTGAAGACAACTCCAGTATTTGAGGGTTTTCTATTTGTTTTTCTCATGACAAGTCAGGTTGGTCGTCACCAATTGAACTGAAATTCCCTCATCCAATCCCCAGATCTTCTTGTGTACTTAATTGTATGTTTATTGATTTCTTTTATGCCAGAAGTGGCATACAAGGGGCATTTCAGCAACATGTAAATGGGCTAATTCTCTCAGTTGTATCCAAGCTACTGGAGGGGAATAGCACACTGGTTTCCCTACACTCCTATTTCCTCAAGTCTGTCTCTCTGTCTGTTTACCCCACCCCCCATATATATATATACATATATATATTTCATATATTTTCAGGCCCTCTTTGGAAATCATCCTTTGTGTGGCTTTTTCTGCATTTGTCTCAGCCTGAAAGTTTTATAAACATAGCTTAAAGGCTCACTTTGCTGAAGTGGGTAACACAATTTAAACATTTTAAAATGCCTACTATATGCAAAGGTATTGTGCTAGGGATACAAAATAAGCTTTGCTATCAGTAATCTTGCAATACTATGGAGTGGGGAGGGACAAGTACATAAATATTTGTGGTACAAGGGAGAAGTGAGAGAAGTGCAAAGAAAAGGTCCAAACACTATATTCTGAGAACTTTGAGGACGGAGAAATAATTTTCACTGAGGAGTATGTGGGTAGATCAAGTCAGAGAATTTGGAAGAGTTAGAGTTTGAGTTGGAGCTTCAGGAAATCAGTGATTTCATTTCATAGATCTGGAGACCAGAATCCATTCCAAACATAGGTAAACAAAGGAAGAAGGGACCCAACAGTTTTATTTTATTTATTTATTTATGGGATTAGAAAGCTGTAAACTAGGGAAGGACAGTTAGAAATCAAAATGTGGAGGACCTTGGATGTTAGAGCTAAGAATTTATGTTTTGTTCAGCTGGCAATGGTGAACCACTGGATGTTTTAGAATAGAAGAGTCAAGTGATCATCGTGGACCATTTTAATTATTTGGGCAGCAGAATGGAGGATGGATGGAAAAAAATTATCTGGAGGTAGAAAAACTAGGTGGGAATCAGATATAGTAGACTTGGTAAGAATTCAATTCAGTTGAACAAATTATTTCAAAGATATGATTGCCTGGCTACTGTCAATAATATTAGAAAGATTGAAGAAACTGGAAGAGATCCTTCAGGAATAGAGATAGGCAAATATCTACAAATTCAAGTGTGCATATATATACATATATATTTCATAATGCAACATATATTTTTATGGAAATGCAGAAAAAAGATTATAACATAAGTGAATGGATTCAAACTGGCTCTTATTGAATTTTTATCATTATTTTATCAGGTATAAATTTCAAAGTTTTGCTGGAGTATATATATGGAAGCTAAATGTCCTGCCTCTATTCAGACAACTGTCTTGGCTGGAAGTCAGTCAGTGATAATCTTGGAGAGAACAAATTTATTTGAAAGATGAGGTCAGAAATCAGATTTTAGAATGTTTAGAAAAAGTGAGAAGAGAGGAAGTGAAAGCACAACTTATATATTACTTATTCAAGGAAAATAGTCACAAAGGGGAAGAATGCTACAGAACAATAGCTAGCAGGGATGATCAGATCAAGTGGGAATTTTCTATGGATGAGAGAGGCATGGTTTATTAGTAGCCAATAAGAAAGGAACCAATAGCTAGGGAAAGATTGAAGATAAGAAAATTGAGATCACAGTGGTACCAATTTAGTGGAAAAGGTGGAAAATTATGGGATCAAGAGTACCTTTAGAGGATCTTTGCCTGGAAAGGGGAAGGTTACTTCTTCATCTGAGCTTGAAATCAAGCAGGAGATAGTGGAGGAAGATATAGGAATGATGCAAAATGAGAAGGAGCTTTTAACAAATAATCTCAATTTGGGGAGTGAAATATAAGTGAGTTTCTAGTAGAAGCTCTTTGTATAAGGGTTGGACAAGAGACTGCCAAGCCCTTTCTGACATTAAAATTCTTGATTTTGTTCCTTTGTTTTCAACCTGTTTTTTTGTATTGCCTCTTATGTGTTAGAATGTGCCTTGTACATCTGCCATATAAAACGGCAGTCTTTTGGATATGCTCCAGTTTCACAACTACTCTTCTGAGTCCACAGAAATTATATTTGTGCAGACTGTTAATAACTTATTTTTTCACATATAGTACTTTATAGTTTTTTTAATTCAGTATTTAACCATCACCAAATAGAGTGAACATTTCCCACATATAGAATAAAGCAGAATATTTCATGTGAAGCTGCAAATACAAGCAGACAGCTTGTTTTTCTTATTTTAAGCATATAATAAATTCAACCTATTATTTCTAAGGTTGTCTTGCTTCTCTGTGTTATATTGACTTTTTTTTTTAAATTAAGATCTCTCTACATTTTAAAATAATTCAATGACTCTTTTCTTACTTTTTTTTTTCATTTGTGACCTCATTGTTAGCTTCTTTCCAAATCCTCCCTCCTCCTGTCAATTGAAAGAAAAAATAAATAAAACCATTCTATCAGATAGGAGAGTCTAGCAAAAGAAATCCTCGTGTTAGCCATATCCAAAAATGTGTATCTTATTCTGCACTTTCACAGATAGCATGTTTCATCACTGACACTTTGGAATTGTGGTTCTCAAAATATTGTCAGGGTTCTTGAGTCTTTCAAAGATGGGGTATTTTTTGGATAATATAGAAATTGTTCTCCCGATTCCATTAACTTTTCACTTTGTATAAGTTTATATATCTTTCCTAATTTGTCTGAAACCATAACTTTTGTCATTTCTTACAACTCAGTATTCCATTATGTTAATATATTTAACATTCTTTATCTGATAGATACCCCTTTAGTTTCCTTTTTTGTCATCACAAAAAAAGTTGCCATAAATATCTTTCTACACATGAATCCTTTCTGTCTTATAAAACAAAAGGCATCATGATAATGTTTGTTTTTTATCATACCCATTTATGGAAATGTCTCCACTCTATTCCCCACCCTAAAATGAATCTTTTTTAATAACAAAGAAAAATAATTAATTAAAAACAACCAATAGAGTGACCATATTCAGACATGGTATACAATATTTCTGCCTCGTCTGCTTTTCTGTCAAGAGAGGGGAGGTATTTTTCATCATCTACTTTTTAGTGATTTAGTAATTTTCAGTTAATTCAGTTTGTCTTCATTTTAGTAACTTTTTCATTTCCATTATAATGATCATCACAAATTTGGGTTGATAATTTGATATCTTCTTTAAGATTCAAAAGACAAACTACTGCAGATATTGAACAAGGAGGGAAAATGGAGTGCACATGATGATTTTTATGTTATGCCCTATTCTTTTTTTTTTATTTGCAAAACATATGTATGGGTAATTTTTCAACATGACCCTTACAAAACTTTCTGTTACAAATTTTTCCCCCTACTTCCCACCCCTCCCCTAGATGGCAGGAAATCCACTACATGTTAATTATGTTAAAATACTTGACAAATTGAATATATGTATATATATTTCCACACATTATTGTTGTGCAAGAAAAATCGTATCTACAAAAAAAAATCAGAGAAAGGCAACACAATGCAACAAACATCAATAGAGAGCATGGAAATGTTACGTTGTGGTCCACATTTCACATCCCTCTCTCTGGGTGTATATGGCTTTCTTCACTGAACAACTGGAGGTGGTTTGAAACATTTCATTGTTGAAGAGAGCCATGTCCATCAGAATTGATCATCATATAGTCTTGTTGTTGCTGTGTATAATGATCTCCTGGTTCTGCTCATTTCACTCAGCATCAGTCCATGCAAGTCTCTCCAGGCCTTTCTGAAATCGTCCTGCTGGTCATTTCTTATAGAACAATAATATTCCATAACATTCATATACCATAATTTATTCAGCCATTCTCCAATTGATGGGCATTCATTCAGTTTCCAGTTTCTAGCCACTACAAGAAGGGCTGCCACAAACATTTTTGTTATGCCCTATTCTTAAAGTACAGTATTAGTGTTTATTGAATAAGAGTGACATGGGTCAGACATGCTTCAGGAAGGATAGACTGGAAAGTGAAGAGGTTTTAAATAGGGAGACCAACCCTTCTGAATCTTGGAGTAAAATGATGAGGATCTGCACCAGGGAGTGGGGATGTCTAAGAAGAGAAGAGGGGCTTTTACAAGAGATATCATGAAGGCAGAAACGGCAAGGTTTGGCAACTGGTTGAGTAACGGAGGGTGGAAAAGAGTGAAAAGTCAAGAATGACCCCAGATGGTGAGTCCACTGGAATAAGGAAGTTAGCGAGAGGAAAAAAGCTGGGCGGTAGGAAAATAGTGCCTTCAGTTTTGGACATGTGGAATTCAAGATGTCTATAGGACATCAATAGGCACTTGAAGATGCACGGCTGGAAATCAAGATAGAGAATAGATCTGGAAAAAATTTATTTGTCTTTTTTGTGTTATATTTTTATATATTGGATCTACTTTAAGAGTAGGGCATAACATAAAAATCATTATGTGCACTCCATTTTCCCTCCTTGTTCAATATCTGCAGTAGTTTGTCTTTTGAATCTTAAAGAAGATATCAAATTATCAACCCAAATTTGTGATGATTTAAATAGAACTTGTCAATTTCCTTCCCCTTTTTCCTTATAACTCTTCTTTCCTTCTTTTGGCCCTTTTTTTCTTTCCTTTCTTCCTTCCTCTCTCTTCCCTCTTCCTTCTCTTCTTTTTCTCCTTTTTTGCCCTCCCTACCTTCTTTTCTTTCTTTCTTTTTCTTCCTTCCCTTCTTCCCTCTTTCCTTCCTTCCCTCCTTCCTTTCCTCCTTTCCCCTCTCTCTCCTTTTCTCCTCTTTTCCCTCCCTCCCTCACTTCTTTTCTCCCTCCCTTCCTTCTTCCTTCTTTCGCTCCCTTTTTCCTTCCTTCTTTCCTTCCTTCCTCACTCCCTCTTTCTCTTTCTTCCTATTCATCTTCCAATCTCATCCAGGCTGGAAAATACAGCGATTATTCACAGGCTTCATCCTGCTGTTGATAAAATTGGGGGAATGCTCATTAATTGAATGGCTGAACAAGTTGTAGCATATGACTATGATGAAAACTGTTGTGTTGTAAGAAATGACAAGGTGGATGGTTTCAGAAAAACACGGCAAGATTTCTATGAGCTGATGCAAATTGAAGTGAGAAGAACCAATAAATCTTTGTGCACAGTAATAGCAATGTTGTAATAACGATCAATAGTGAAAGGCTTTCTGATCCAAGACAATCCCAATGGACTCATGTTGAAAAAATGCTGAATTCTGAGTATAAATTGAAGTATAATTTTCTCACTTTCTTTAATTTTCTTGATTCTTTTTGAAATATGGCTGATACAGAAAGATTTTTTGCATGACTTAACATCTATCATTGAAATCATATTGCTTGCCTTCTCAGTGGACAGGGAAAGAGAAAGAGAATTTGGAACTCAGAATTAAAAAAAAAAGAATGTTAAATAATAAATTAAAATGTTAAAAAAAAACTAAGTGCTTGTTGATTCACCAGTTAAATAGAGACTAACAAAAACTTCACTTGATAAACATTTTAAATACCTACAATGGGCTCAAGAATGTGTTATGAAATTCAAAGTGATACAAAGAAAAAAATACTACAGTCCCTGCCTTTGAGAAATTTAGATTCTGATGGGGAAAGGAGAGATAACACATAACATGTGAACATAGCTGTATCCAAGAAACCTTTAAAACAATAAGTACTTTTGGTTTCACCTTGGGCAAATCATTTAACATCTATTTCTCAGGCAATCCTTAAAGACTATATGGAGTAGACCCATTGCCTTAGCATATAGTTTGGTCTATATCCGGATTTCTGGATCTCTGGATTTTATTCTTAAAAATTATTAAGAACTCTCAAGAACTATTTATGTGGCTATATCTGTCTTTATCTGGGGTATTAGAAATTAAAAGTGATAAATTTAAAAAATATTAGTTCACTAAAGATAAACCCATTTCATATTATCATGAATAACATTTTAAAGTGTGTGTGGAGGAAGCTACTTTTTTCCAAAACAAAAATAATTATTGAAAAGAGTGGCATTATTTTACATATTTTTGCAAATCTCTTTTAATATGTTTTGCTTAATAGAAGAGATTTTTATATTTGCTCCTGCAGTCAATTTGTTGTCATATGTTGTTTTGGTTGAAGTATATGAAGAAAATCTGGTCTCATACAGATGTGTAGTTGGGAAATGGAAGAGTATATTAATAAGGTAACGGTCATAATGTAGTTTTGACCTCACGGACCCCCTGAAAGGTTCTCAGGGACTCCAGGGATCTGTGAAGCACATGTTGAGAATTCTCAGTGTATACCAATTTAATTGCAAGAAAAGATTTTTTTTTTTTAAAAATGTGTTATTTCAGGATGATTGCTTTGTGCATTCTCTGACTGCTACAAGGAGATAGTAAATGGGTTTGCCTGTTGATGTGATTGATGTCATCTGTCTCCAGGCTTATTCCCACCTACTGGTTAAAATCTTCCTTTTCTTTTGCTTTCTCTCTTTGCTCCAGGGATGCTTCCTTTCATTCACATTGTAATCAACTTGGAGAAAGCAGAGTAAGCAGGATAAAAATCTATTGCTCTTTGTAGACCTCCTCTAGCTGGCTTCAAGTTTCTTTTTATGCCTTCGCTGATAATTGTCACTGATAATACCTTTACTCTTGAGGAAGAAGACTCTGGAATTTAGACTTTAAGTTACTATATTATAATGGGATTCTTTGGCTCTCACAGTAGCCTGGCTTAAGTTTAAATCAACATTGCTTTTCATAAACTCTCTTTTTCAAGATCATAACAACTGACTGAGGATTTGAGATCTTTCTTTAATACTACAGAAGCATTATTTTGAATTTGTTGGTCTTGGGGGTTTTTGTTTGTTGTTTGTTTTGCTTTGCTTTGTTTTTGCAAACAAAATGGCCCATCTAGTTTATCATATGCGTGTTATTAATAGGCATTCTGTCTGTGCTCCATTTGGTCTGGGTTTATTTGTAACAATCCTGGGAGTGGGGTTGGAATTGTGTAACTGAGGAAATTGAGAGGCACAAAAGACTTATTTGGCCATGAGTCAGACTGCATGTTAGTGGTGGAACAGGAAGAAAGGTTCTCAGCCTTGAATTTCCAGCCTATTGTCCATCTCGAGTCGCCCTGAATGCCATTCATTGTGTTAACAAATTTGGGTTTATTTTGGACACCAATGCCAATTGTTCTCATGAAGAATTGGTACTCCACTAAAAGGGGACAACGGAAGGGGACAAGAATTAAGCAGCTACTATGTACCAAGTACCATGCTCAGGGCTTTACAAATATTATCTCATTTTATCTTTATTACAACCCTGCGAGGTAGGTGTGTAAAATTATTCCAATTTTACAGCTGAGGAAAATGAGCTCATAACAACCCTGAGAAGGAAAGGTAAGAAAACCGAGGTAAAATTAAGTGACTTGTCTAGGATCTCAAAGCTAGTAAGTGTCTGAGACTGGATCGAACTCTCCCTTCCTGATTCACCACAAACTGCACATTGTCCACAGCATCACATAGTTGCCTCTAGGACAGGGCTTAATTAAAAATAAAATCATACTTTCAATAGAGGCCCCAGCTCATCAGTGCAGGTACTTCCTCCAGTGTTATAAATTATAATCCACGGATATCTTGATTTCCTATGTGATAGTTGTTTTCTTCTTAAATCCCCTAGAGAATCTACCCAGTGCTTTGGGGGCTTCCTCTAGGACAGGTAGGAACCTTTTTTCTGCCAAGGGGTATTTGCAACACTATTTGCAAGTCATGCAAAATTATCAGCTTATAGACCTCAGCTCAAAATCACCTGTGGTTACCTTACAGAATTTTAAGGACCTGATACGGTCTGTGGCAATGTGCAGATCACAGACATGAGCAATGAGAGATCCTCAGAGATGTTCCCAGCCTGCCCTAGGACTTCAATTATTTCATGAATATCTTCAATATAGCAGATTGACCCATTGCTTTTGCTATATGATTGATCCTTTTCCAAACATACATTTCCTATATGACATTCCTTATAGCAGTTCTTGGGTCTGAGGAATTGGTAATATACTGCTGCCACTTAGACCCACTCTTCATCTTGCCATTTCCATTTGGGGCATCCCGTGGGTGATTTAAAAGAGATTGTCCCAACAGTTCATATTTTTTTAAAAAAAAGCCAGGATTAAAAGATGCCTGTCAATGGCCCACAATTGGATGAGAAGTCCATTGAGTTAGTCTGACATTACATATATCTAGACAGCTCTGAAGATCTGACGGTGAGATGGATGGACTTCTGTTTGAATAGAGGCAAGCAAAAACAGGCAGAATCGCATTTGGTAAACTGCAGAACTTTCAGTGATCCTAAATTGCCTCCTCACACACATAATAAAACCTCTTTTTGATATTAACATTCACTTGGTGATGCTATGTTACTGTAAAGCATGAAATGTTATATTCTTCAAAGATACATGAAAAAATATACTAATAAGTATATATATTTAAAGTCAATGCAATTTCAAGTCTTAACAGCTTAATTTTTTTATAAATATATTTATGTATACATTTCTTTAAATATATTATGCTATATTATATTAAAGCATGTCACACATATGCATATATGTGTGTGTTCATACATGATAGGTATATGCTTAGATTTTTGTTTTTAATAAAAGGTGTCAAATTCAGGGGAAAATATTCTTTAATGCAGTAAAAAGTTTTTTAATGCTTTGAAATCACCAAAGCACTTAGGTCAAGGATTAAAAGAGCAGTCTTTTATTTGACTTTTTTTTTCATAAATGAAGGCCCCGTTGAACATATATCCACCAAATGTTTTACAATACTTTCTCTAATGTTCTTCTCCAATCCCTCCTCATGGTTTGGAGCTTATCCTAACTTCATGAATGATGCTTGAGTAGTGTTTGAGCTCTG
This sequence comes from Myrmecobius fasciatus, assembly GCA_023553655.1. Lineage (NCBI taxonomy): Eukaryota > Metazoa > Chordata > Mammalia > Dasyuromorphia > Myrmecobiidae > Myrmecobius > Myrmecobius fasciatus. The sequence continues at coordinate 563,552 of JAJPUD010000674.1, forward strand.
AAAGATCCTAACAATTCCTGTCACTAACAAAAACTGTCTCTGCTACCATGGACAAGTCATTTAACCTATTCTCTAAGACTGTACATGTTTGGAGATTGATCTTCATTGGTGAAGAGTTTCCATTTTGGGAAAATAGCCACATCAGCAAAATCATAGGTCCAGACAAAATTAAAAAATATAAATTCCTAAAATCCAAACAAAGGGCAACTCGGTGGTACAATAGACAGAGCTCTGGGCCCAAAGTCAGGAATATTCAAGTTCAAATCCAGCTTCAGACACTTACTAGCTATGCGACTCTGAGCAAGTCACTTAATCTTTTTTGCCTCAGTTCCTCATCTGTAAAATGATCTGGTAAAGGAGAAACAAATCACTCCAGTACCTACCCAAAAAACCCCAAATGAGATCACAGAGTTGGACATGACAGAAATGATTGAACAAAAAAAAAAAAAAAAAAAAAGTACAAATTCTATGGTTAGGGACCCAGTGACCATCTGAATGTTTATCATTTGATACCTATGTATTTGGCCATATCAGTTCATGAAACCATCCCAGAAGATCTGGAGAGGTTGTGAAATGTCAATGGAGCAAGGATATCTGAGAAGTATGATGTTTTCAATGGCAGCTTTCTTTTTCTTTCATTCTCAATTGGGAGGGGGGGACATTCAGGGAGGAAAGGAAGATGGATTTTTGCTGATTTCAAAAAATAAAATATCTTTTTAAAAAAAGTTCATGTAAATTGCTTGGTGTCTCTGGGAAAGGGAAGGAAGAGAGAATTTGAAACTCAAAGTTTTAATAAGTGAAATTTTAAAATTGTTTTATGTGCAATTAGGAAAAAATTAAAATATATTTTTTGTTAATGTGTTATGTAATATATGCTCTTTGTTGGACTTTACTTCTGTGGATGCCTCTGAAAAATACAGATAACAATCTGAATGAGTTTAGCTGTTTCTGTGCTATCGTAAATCTGTACTGCTTAGGCAAGGACTGACTCTTCTGCCCCTGGGAATGTCTGACCTCTCTCTGAAGCCGGTAATCCTGTGCTGATGATTATCCAGTGGGCTGAGAATAAGATCTTGACATGTAACTTATTTCCAACTGTTCCCATTCACTGCTGTGTCACATGTTATCTGGCATAGAAAAATGGGTCAGTTTTCATTCTTTTTCAACTATATAATGTGCCATGGTTCCCCATAATTGATTTGGCTTATGGAAAACTAATTAGAGAAAAGAGTGAATTCGATTTGCTTCCTGGCCCCATTACATTTTGAGAGTTCCATTTGGATCAGGAATACTCCATCACTCTGATATTGTTGGACTGTCCTAAAAGAGTTAATTCCTTCTACTCCCTTCTTCTCCAACCATTTGGGTCTTCCTCACTCCTGGGCTGTGACTTAAGTGCTGAGGAGAAGAGAACCTAGTATTTCTGATTTCTGATTTTTTTTCAGGTCTGAAGGAGGATTTTCAAATGGATGTGTTTAGGATCCTGGCTGCCATACTTCATCTTGGCAATGTGCAGGTGACAGCTGTGAGCAATGAGAGATCTTCAGTCAGTGTAAGAAATTTGTTTGTTAAGAAGTTGCCTATTACCTTTTCTTTTTCTGCTGTATACATGCTGAGCCTAATTAGTAAATATCTTTTATGTTGTCATCATACAGGTTTTTCAGTGTTCTTTTATAGAAATCAGAAGTTGAATTTATTTAAAAAAGTGGTTTAACAGGAATTAGGTGGTGGGAAAGATAAAGAACACTATTTGCTAATCTGTGCAGCATGGTGGTACACTGGATAAAGCTCTGGGCTTGAAATTAGGAAGACTTATTTATCTTCGTGAGTTTAAATCTGCTCTAAACAAAACAGTTCATATACAGTTATATTATATATTATATTCTCAGCAAAGATGCTGGGACCCAGAATGCCTTTCTCCAAGATTACTTAATCATTGCCATATATCCTTATCTTTTTGGCCACCACAGCAGTGCATGAAGTACTCTAAGAATAGCATTTCAACTTCCCATTCCTCCTTCTCATGCCAGTACCTCCCTCATGACATCATGTCATTCTCAACTTCTTTTTTTCCCCTTGTACCTTTTATTGCCAGTCCTACTCCTTCCTTCTTTGACTAGTAGAAAAATAATTAAGAGAAGAAGGAAATCAAATAAGAAGAAGTAATATGTGATGAAGAAAGGAGAAATATTTGGCTTAGATATGGGTTGGAGCCCTTGACCCTCTAGGGGCTCTTCTTTTTTTGTGAAGAATGTTTTTATTTTGATTTTTTCTCAATTATATATGAAAAAAATTACATTTTTTATCCTTTTAAAGTTCCAAATTCATTCATCCTCTTCCCTCTGCTTGAGGAGACAAATACTTTTATATAAATTATACATATGTAGTATATTTTCATTTTATTTCTTTTTCTTTCTTTCTTTCTTTGTTTGTTTGTTTGTTTGTTTGTTTGTTTGTTTCTTTCTTTCTTTCTTTCTTTCTTTCTTTCTTTTTTTTGGCTTTTTGTGAGACAGTTGGGGTTAAGTGACTTGCCCAGGGTCACATAGCTAGGAAGTGTTAAGTGTCTGAAACCAGATTTGAACTCAGATCCTCCTGACTTCAGGACTGGTGCTCTATCCATTGCACCACCTAGCTGCCCCTATATTTTCATTTTAAAAGTATTTTATTTCTCTAATTACAGGTAAAGATAGTTTTCAATATCCATTTTTGCCATATTTTGAGTTCTAATTTTTTTCTTCTTTCCTCCCTTACCTCTCACTCTCCAAGACAACAAGCAAGGTGATAATAGGTTATATATGCACAATTGTTTTTAATATATTTCCATATTAGTCATTTTGAGAAAGAAAAATCAGAACAGAAAATAAAAGCCACCAGAAAAGAAAAAGTAAAACAAAAAATGGTGAAAATACTATGCCTCAACCTCATTCAATCTCTACAATTCTTTCTCTGGATGCACATGGCATTGGGATTGTCCTGGATCACTGTATTACTGAGAAAGAGCTAAGTTTATCATAGCTGGTTATCACATACTCTTATTGTTACTGTGCACTATGTTCTCTTGGTTCTGCTCATTTCATTCAGCATTAATTCATGTAAATCTTTCCAGGATTTTCTGAAATCAGCTTGCTCATCAATTCTTTTTTTAAAAAATTTTATAATTATTTATTAATACTTTTTATTTGCAAAACATATGTATGGGTAATTCCTAAACATTAACCCTTACAAAGCTTTCTGTTACAAATTTTTCCCCCTTACTCCCCACCCCTCCCCTAGATAGCAGGATATCCACTACATGATAATTATGTTAGAATACTTAAAAAATCGAATATATGTATAGTTATTGCATCATTTTTTGTGCAGGAGAAATCGTATCTACAAGAAAGAATAATCCGATAAAGGAAATACAATGCAAGCAAACTTCAATAGAGAGCATGAAAATGCTATGTTGTGGTCCACATTTCACATCCCTCTCTCTGGGTGTATATGGCTCTCTTCACCGAACAATTGGAACTGGTTTGAAGCATTTCATTGTTGAAGAGAGTCATGTCCATTAGAACTGATCTTCATATAGTATTGTTGTTGCCATGAATAATGGTTCTGCTCACTTCACTGAGCATCAGTTCATGCAAGTCTCTCCAGGCCTCTCTGAAATCGTCCTGCTGGTCGTTTCTTACAGAACAATAATATTCCATAACATTCATATACCATAATTTATTCAGCCATTCTCCAATTGATGGATATCCATTCAGTTTCCCGTTTCTAGCCACTACAAAAAGGGCTGCCACAAACATTCTTGCACATGTGGGGCCCTTTCCTTCTTTTATGATTTCTTTGGGATATAAGCCCAATAGAAACACTGCTCGGTCAAAGGGTATGCACAGTTTGATAACTTTTTGCTGCTCATCAATTCTTATAAAACAATAGTATTCCATTATATCCACGCACTATAATTTATTCAGCCATTCCCCAATTGATGGGCATCCATTCAATTTCTAATTTCTTGCCATCACAAAAAGAGTTGCTACAAACATTTTTGCATATATGGGTCCTTTTTTCTCTTTTATGATCTTTTTGGAACATAGACCTAAGAACTGTATTGCTGAATAAGAGCATGCACAGCTTTAATTCCAAAATAGCTGGATCAGTTTACAACTCCACTAACAATGCATTGATGTCTCTAGGGGCTCTTCTAACTTCAATTCCCTATGTGTTGGGAGAGCAATGAGACAAGTGGCCAAATCAAATGAATATTTTCATATAATTCTGTTTTTCCATTTACAGGAAGGTGACAGACATCTGAACATATTTTGTGAACTCTTAGATGTGGACAGTAGCAGAGTTGCTCAGTGGCTATGTAATCGTAAAATCATCACCACCTCAGAGACTGTAATAAAACCCATGACTAAACTTCAATCTCTAAATGCCAGGGATGCCCTCGCCAAAAAGATCTATTCTCGTCTCTTTGACTTCATTGTGGAAAGGATTAACAGAGCATTGCAGTTTTCGGGCAAGAAACATACTTTCATTGGGGTTTTGGACATTTATGGGTAAGATAATTCTCAAGCATCCAAATCTTCCTGGCTTAAGTATCTAGGTGCTTATTTGTTTTGGAGAACTTTTCTTTGTTTTCTATTCATTCGGAATTAGGAGCAGAAGTTTATCTAGTCCAGAGTTCTCAAACTGTTTTTATCTCAGGACTCCTTTACATTCTTAAAAAGTATTGAGGATCCCCAGAGATTTTGTTCATGTGGATTATCTCTCTTGATATTTACCATATTAGAAGTTAAAACATGGTATTATTGGATAATGGTAATATATGTGTAATACACATAATTTTTATGCATAAATGGTCTTGACCTTACAGACCTCTTCAAAATGTCTCTGAAACTACCAGGAAACCTTGAATCATATTTTAGGAACCTCTGTTCTAGCCCAAATCATTTTATGGATGAGATAACTGAATTACAGAATGTTTTATTTGCCCATGGTCATATAGGAAAGGGTAGAGTCAGGTTGCTAGTTCAGGGCTTCTGATTCCAAACACAGTGTTCTTTCCACTATATCACGTTGCTTGTTTATACATGTATGTTTTTACAATGTAGTTTGCTATGTAAGAGGAAACTTTCTCATGCCCAGACTCTGCTCAGTTGTTTAATGCAAAGTATTCTTCATTGTTGGCTTTCTCTGGGAGACATTTGGGCTGTTACCAGGGCAGACAATTAAATCTTCCAGTGACTGGAGTTCATGTGTTTGGGTTATGATTTTATCCCCTTCTCTCCCTCAACCCAGTTTTGCAAATCACATGTCTGATTTTTGGCCAGAGTGCATTAGATCAGTCGTGGATGAGAACAAAAACAAGGCAGATAAAGTAGAGGAAACTTTTTCTTCTAGTTTGTTTTTATACTTGAACTTGAGTGGTGGTGGTGGTGATAGAGATAACTTGAACTTTTGAAAATCTAGTCCTATTAACTTTCTTTTTCTTTTTCTTTTTCTCTAATGGGAAGTAAATGGGAGAGAAGGGATGGAGATAGTTCAGCAGAAACAAAAAAAGAAAGTAAAGGAGGGAGGATAATTGAGGTAACTTTTTTTCCTAATGAAGAGAAAAGAAGGAAGACCAAAAAGAAGGCCAGACTAGGAGAAAAGCTTTGAAAGTACACATTGACCTTGATATACTTAAAAAGAAATGCAAATTATACATATTGGAGACCTACAGTTCAGATATAATCTTCTTTTTCTGTTCTCTCTATTTTCAGAATCATATTCTATTTGATGTTTAAAATTAGAATAAAAATTAAAAATTTACCCATATTAGCCAATCTCCTCTGAAAACAAATTATGATTTTTTAATGGATGATGATATAGACTGTATTCTATAAAGGCTATTTAAGATTATTACACATGAATCTCTGCCTTATGAGCAAAGAGTAAACTGTAAGAAATCTATAAAAAGATGTTTCCCATCTTTTTCCATCTTACGTGCAAATAGAATGAGTCAACTCTCAACCAGAGACGTTTTCCTCAATGAATCTCTATTGGATGGAGAGGGATAAGAAGGGAGCCAGTCAGATAATATTGTTGTAGAGATTCTGTTGATCACACATTTGGTCTTCTTTTCTCCAGCCATATGCAGCTTTTTCCATATACTTAATTAGGTACTAATTAATCCAAGACCATGCTTTAAGGTAGATCTCTATGTTTTTGATAAATATTGATTCATATTTAAAATAAAGAACTCTAGATGTTAGTTCACCATAAGTCCTACAATTTAAATAAATTACTTAGGCAACAAACATTTATTAAATGTCTATTATGTAACAGGCACAATGCTTAGTGTCAGGTTTATAGAAACAAAACCAGAACTGAAACTGTCCTTGAACACTACATTCCATCAGCAAAAATAGTGATACTCACACAAGGAATAGAAAATGTACAGGAACTGAATCTGGGATTTCTTTGGTATAATGAACTTCTAGGTAAAAAAAAATCTATTAAAATCTTGGTGACTAGAAGGATGTCCCCAGTAGAAATAGAAACATATCTAAGAGTATTTATTTATTTATTTATTTGCTGAGGCAATTGGGGTTGTTACTGGATATGTTTACTGGAATGTTTTTCTCAAATGACTCACTACACTCTGGGTACCAGTGGGTCTGAGGGAGTATTAATGGATCTTAATGAATAGTATCCTGGATTCCAAACATAAGACAATTTTCTGGATCCCAGTACCTATCACAAAATAGATGTATAATAACTACTTGGTCCATTGGATATGCCTTAGCTTCTCTGCTGGTTCTAGGACCTCTTAGTCCCCAAAGTCTATCTGGATATGAGTGTAGATGTAAACCAGAAACTATAGATAACTGTTCTAGGACCTCTTGGTCCCCAAAGTCTATCTGGATGCTAGTATGGATGTGAACCAGAAACTCTAGATGGTTTTGTTTTTCTAGTCCAAAGTCTGCATGATTCTTGACAGATTCTAGAATTCAATTTAGTTCCCTTTTTCTCACCCCCAAGGAATTCCATTATGCTCAGGGACAGACCCACACCAAGCTATGATACCCCATCCTCCTTCACAAAATGAGTCAGAACACTTAGGGACACCATGAAATCAACTCAACCATCCCAGAATTCTACCTGATTTAGTTCCAGACCAGAGTGGATCATCTAGACTTCTATCCTCCCAGGGCAATATTAAGCTCCCCCCCCATAAGCATCTGTCAAACTTAAAGCATCTGTTATATTTGGTTTTTAAATGAATTTGAGCAGATAGAGAACTGCCTTTCCAAGAATATCATTTAAATCTATCATCAAGTTATTTCAAAATTCACTTAGAAATTTACATAATTTCTGAGGAAAAATACATTTAAAAATATAAATATCAGGCCATATTTTAATTCTTTCTCACTCTCATGCTTCAACAATATGTGACTAGATGACACAAAGGCCAGATAGAGAATTCAGTGAATAAGCTCAAATCCTTATTATTTGTGTGACTCTGGGCAACTCACTTTCCCTACTAGCCTCGGTTTCTTCATCTGTAAAATGGGAATAATAATAGCATCTACTTCATTCGTGTCAGAGAAAAATGAGAAAACTTATATAAAGAGCTTTGCAAACCTTAAAGTGTTGTATAAATGCTAGCTTTCATCATCATTATCAGCAACAGTAGCAGCATAGGATGAAGATGATCCTGGATTCTCAAAGTCTATGATATGATATTAGCATAGTCTCTAGCATGTTCTACTGTGCTGAATAATCTTCATGTTCAGTCTCAATGACAGACTATGGCTGCAGTCTGAGAACCAACCCAACTAAGCGTAGAAAGACTCAAAACCAGTCAAGTAGTCATTACTTAGGTGATGAAGTCATCTCATATGGTAACCACCATGTATGGTGGATAATATGGGTTTTTTTATTAAAACTTTTTATTTTCAAAACATAGACATGGATAATTTTTCAACATTGATCTTTACAAAACCTTGCATTCCAAATTTTCCCCTCCTTCCCCTTACTCCCTCCCCTATATGGCAAGTAATCCAATATATGGATAATAAGAGTTTTCAATATTTAAGTTCAGAGCATGTGGTTGAGAGGCTAATCTTAAATGGGGAAAAAAGTTATGTATAATTCATTTCCATTTATTATATACAATTGTATATAATAATATATTTCCTGTTATTTATGATCTATTTCAGTTTTGAAACCTTTGATGTAAACAGCTTTGAACAGTTCTGCATTAATTATGCTAATGAAAAATTACAGCAACAGTTTAACCTGGTATGTAACTTTTTCTTTTTATCTTCCTAAATCTGAGTCTCAGCCCTACGCATGTTTATGGATGGGGAAAGGTATATACAATAAAGAGGTAAAGCTTACAAATTCCCCCAAGATTCATCAGTCATCTTCTGAACTGTTAAACAAATTTCCTTTCTCAGGTTTATTGATTTTTCTCCTATTGTGACCATGTGCTGAGATATTGTGCCACCTTATGGCCATGTCTGGGAACTAAGCCTTCCCAGAATCCCATTGTCTTGGGAGAAAACTTGACTAAACAAAAAAAAAAAACAAAAAACCCGACCCTAGAGAATTTGGGCAGAGCATCAATCTTGATCCTGCCCACTGTCACCACCCAGGAGTGAAGGGAGTACACTGGCATTTACCATCAACATCCCCCCCCAAAAAAAACAACACAAGAAGGTCTCTTGGAAAGGGAGCTGTATTCTATTGGCAAGGTGTGGAAAATAGAAAAAAAGAGCTACTTAGGTTCAATTATAAAAAATGTTCTTTGTTATAGCCATCCTAAGCCAAAAAAAGAAAGTCTGGTTTATATTAATGAATTTTATTTCTATGTTGCTACTATTGCCAAAATAATTACTTTGGCAATTTCCCCCCTTTTAAAAAATTCTCTATTATATATGCTAATGAAGGAGGAAGAGAGAGGAAGAAGGGACAGATAGCCCAAAACAAAAAGTCATGTTGGTCCTTAATGCCAGTCAGGAAGCACACTGAATAGGCACAGTGATCCTAGGTCCAAACTGAGTGACGGGCAGTGCTTCAGAATGAATGAGGACCACTGGGGCAAAACCTCTTACCTAGACAGGAAGTGGGGAACCACTCTGAGTGTGGGAGAGAATGACTTTAAGACCGTTCATAAAATGGCTAATCATGTAAAGAGATTTGTTTGTATTATAAACTCTTCTTTTTCAATTCAAATAACTGATTTTTTTCCTTTTCCCTCATACTTATGCTTTTCTCTCTGAAATTTTATTTAACATCTATGGTGTGTTTTTCTTTCTTTATCACATGTGGATTGTCAGCATGTGTTCAAACTTGAGCAAGAAGAATATATGAAGGAAGGCATCCCTTGGACTTTGATTGACTTTTATGATAATCAACCAGTTATTGATTTGATCGAAGCCAAAATGGGAATCCTGGAGCTACTAGATGAAGAATGCTTGGTAATCATTTCTTCTTAAGTCATCCTTTGCATTCCTAATGGAAACAAGTGTTTTTGCAAGGTGGATTTTTGAAACAGTAATTGGAAACCCATATCTAAGAATTTTGAAGAGAGAGAGACACATACACAGAAAGAGATAGACAGAGAGACAGAGACAGAGGGAAAGGGAGAGGGGGCAGAGAGACAGAGGGAGCAAAGAGAGACAGAGAGAAAAAGGAGAGAGAATGGGAGAAGAGAGAGGAGGATTGGAGGGAGGGGAGCAGAGAAAATGGGGGAGAGGGAGAGAGAGAGAGAGAGTTGGAGGAGACAGGGAAGGGGAGAGGAAGAGGGAGGTAAAGAATCAGAGACAAGAAAAGAGAGGAAAAAGGAGAAGGGAGGGAATAGTCAAGAAATTTAGAGTTGGAAGGGACCATAGAGATCATCTATTTTGATAATGGATTTTTAATGTGAAAAAAATCAGAATAGAAAACATGTAAAGTAATATTGAAGATAATCAGAGAGAAGCTCCCATTAGCAAAAGACTCAAGAAATCATTTTAGAGATGAGCAAACAGACTGAAAAACAGTAGCCTGTTCATGGTCACACAGGTAGTGAGTAGCAGAGCAGGATTTGAATTCAAATTTTTGGATCCCAAGCCCAGTATTCTTTGCCTCTTGCCACTTCTTTCCTCTCAGACTAAGATTTTTGTTGTTCAAGTGTGGGTTTTTGCTACAGGGAACAGAAGATTTCTTCCTAAACATTTAAGTTTATTCACCTTTTCAAATTCTATTTTGTTTATTTAGGTCAAGTAATCCTGAGGATCTACTGTCTTGATTTCTCAAAAGAAAGAAACTTGAAATGTTTTATACTTAATTTGTAATTTTGATATCTTCTACTTTTACAAATCATTTATGGAAATACACCCTTTTCCTTAATTAACAACCTCTACTTTTTGAGTCCTCCTTTGTGGTCAAAAAAGAAAAACGGTTGAGAAAAATTCCCTGTCAGTGCCATTATCAGTGCAATTTATATAGCATTTTGCCATGAGGAAGGGGATATATTTCATTATTTATTCTCTGAGACTGCAATTGATTTTTCACTTAGAGTATAATTTTCTTTTAATCACCTTTTCATTTACATTATTGTAGTTATTGTCTAGCCTGTTCTTATGGTTCTAATTATCTCATCATTTTATAAAATTTTCTTGTCTCTCTGAATTCTTTATATTCTTCATTTTTTAGTAAATAATATCCCACTACATTCATATACCATAGTTGGTTTTTTTAGCCATTTTCCAACTGATAAATCCTTCTATTGCTGTTATATATAATATAGATACACACATATACAGACATATATATATATATATGTATATATATATATATATATATGGAAATACACACACATACCACACATAGTAATTCTCTATTTTGTATGTGCATCAGACCTTCATTTTCTGTCTTTGATCTCCTTGGAGCACATGACCAATAATGCTCTATACACTAATTTTTGTACTATTCTTCCTGGCTGTGTTGGAGGAGGTCAAAGGACAGGACCTGTGTGACAGGTAAAATGGGTTGTGAATGAATGTATTCCATGAATTAGGAATCTGGAAAAAGTAGTGCCTAAGGAAAAGCCAAAAACTGGAAGGATCAATAATCAGTTACTGGGATAAGCTGAGAAACCAGGAAAGAAGTAGAGACCAGAAGTTCTGTGTTGGTACCAGGACTGGAAGAGTTTAAAAACAAAGCAAAGACATCTAGGGATCAGGCAGGAGAGTTTGATGCTAGAAGAAGAGGGAGGTTTTGAGTTACATGCAGTTACCTGTAGATTTTAATATTGAACTTTGAAGCAAGGACCTTTTTGCTTTTGTTTCCTCGATACCTAGCACAATGCCTAGTAGTAGATTCTCAAAAAGTACCTCTTCCATTGAATTGGATATCTCTCTGGAACATTTGTATTTTCTCTGTATAAAAAGCCCCTTGGTGCTACCGTTTAAGAGAGGTTACTTGTTGATACTGCTCTTCTTAACCTGAGATCCACAGATTTATGGACAGATTTCAGGGTTTTTTGAACCTGAATGAGAAAAGTGGCATTATAATTTTTACCATATTCTAACTAAAACTTACCCATTTCCTCCATTTAAAAATTTAGGCAGCAAATTATATTCTGAGAACAAAACAGGTCATGAATTTCAACTAGAATAGGGAACAAAAGACAAGTCAAGATGTTCTTAGTAGATGCATACTATATACCAGACACTGTGGTAAGCAAAACACTGCTTAAAAAGTTGAGAATCCTTGCTCTAAGCAATCTAAGGAATTACAACTACAAATGGAGTACTATGTTCAGGGAGTATCTTGGCAAATAAATTTTGATATTCCAAAATCAATGAGGTCAAGAACGAGTTTTGCAAGAAGCTAAGCCAAAAGTGATAACAAGATGTTATCCTTGCTGGCACCACAAGCAGATATATGAAAAAAGAACTCTTTCTATTGAGGAATTTCATGATGATAATCATAGCCAACCCTTTTTATTTAACCTGAAAATGAAAATACTGCAGAACCACAAATATTCTCTGAATCTTTAGACCTTGTGAGAAAAAAAATGAAATGGAAAAGATCTAGCTCTATGACAAAAATAAAAATAATTCATTCCATCCTTCATTCAGTTGTTTTCCTTATAATTTAGGATCCTTGCAGTCCTGTAAGTATATCTGTCTGTCCATTTGATTAACTCCCCGCCTGCCTTGCTTTACCCTTTGATATCTATGCTATGTAGATTTTTTATTTACTTTGTTTCTTGCTTATGACTTACCTATTACTCGCAGGCTTTTACTTTATGTAAATTTACTGTTTCCAGATCCTAATCCTTTTTGTCAGTCTAATATAGACTAATAACTATTCTTTTATTTTCATCATCCTTAATCACTTCAATATTCTTCTTCTATTTTAAATTATACTTGCTTTAATGGGAAATATTTTCACTTTTAAATCTTTACAGTATCAGCACCAAAAACTCCTTAGATTATGTTGCATTCTTATTATAGGTAGAAATTGTATACCAACTCCTCAGCTGTTAATTTATTTCAATTTGTTATTGATGTTATTTTTTCAGTCATGTTCAACCAACTCTGTGATGCTAGCAAAGATACTGGATTGTTTTGCAATTCCCTTCTTCAGCCCATTTTACAAATGAGAAAACTGAAGCACACAGGGTCAAGTGACTTGAGGGTTACCCAGCTAATAAGTGACTAAAGCCAGATTTAAACTCAGGAAGAAGAGTCTTTCTGACTTCAGGCTTGGCATTCTACCCACTGGATTAGTTATCTACTCCACTTCACAAGTTATGGGGTGCTAAGTATCTATGCCAGGTTTTACTATATTTAGCAACTTTTTCTTGCCACTATTAATGTTTTAACTCAGCTTAATTTTTTTTTACTTTTAGTTACCACATGGTACTGATGAAAATTGGCTCCAAAAACTCTACAATAATTTTGTCAACAAGAATGTTTTGTTTGAAAAGCCTAGAATGTCAAACACATCCTTTATCATCCAGCACTTTGCTGATAAGGTATGATATGGATCTTGCACAGTTATCACATGTCCATAATCAGTGAACATCTTTCAGAAAAGGAAGCATCAGAAAAGCGTAAGTCTAAGCTTCTAGTCATATTTGATACATGTGCTTACCATGCTGCATTGAGGAAATAATTTTGAGTCACATTACAAGGAAAACACAGATAGACTTCAAGCACATGGATCAGTGTACACATTTTATAGACAGTAATCAGAATTTCTTCTCTTGCTTTTGCTATAGACTCTGACTTTCTAGAGAATGCACTTATCTTGATTTCATTTTATTTTTCTATCTGTGAAATTTTGTTTTAGAATTGTTTGGATGCTACCTTCTACGGTGAATTTAGAGTATGGTTCTGTTAGGTTAGATTAGACCGAGTGCAAGTCCTTTGTCTGGAACATCTGTGAATGAATGATCAATGATTTGAGTACAGGATATTTCAGGGAGTATGGTTATATGAGATTCTACTGATGATATCTAAATGACTCCTCACTTGTAAATTAGATTCTTTGGAAGTTGCATTAACTATGTCAGGTTCATTGAATAACAGTAAGTTAGTACTTCTGTTTCCTGTAAAAGTCTACATTATTTTATGAGGTTTCTGTAAAGTTACATATAAAATGAAAGTTTATATTATTAAGTTGTATTTCTAATTGACTTCATTTATAAATACAGAATTTCTATGAATTCCCATGAAAAAAATCTAGATGCACAAGACAAAAATCCCACATAATATTCACTTCAAGGAGCATTCGGTCTTTGATTCATATGTTCTATGTAAATTCACCTCCCTCACATGATCCCTGTATGAAAAGTCTGTTGATATCATCCTTGTGCTGTCATGAAAACACACATATATTACAACATACCATATGATAAGCTAGTCCAATGGTTTTTTGAAATGCTGAGATGTTTAAGTGAGCTGTTTTTCACTGCCATTGTTTGACATAACAAGCAAAAGTAATTACCAAGAAAGGCACTTGGAGATGTTTCAATCTTTGGCAGAGCTCAGGCATTGCAAACAGTTAGCAATTTGTACTCTAACTATAAAGATTCACTGTATCTTGTTAAAAGCTCATGTCAAGTTTTTTGTTTGCCTGGTTCAAAGACTCCCTGGACTCTCAGTTATCAGGATTTTCATGAGTAAGGTCATTCCTTGCTACCACCTTAGTGTTAATTAAGGTTTGTTACTGAAACCAAAGGACATCAATGAGCCTTTTTTTCCTCCTCCTTACGGGCATACAGATAGAACAAGAGGCCAATCTAGGGACAACTTTCTGAATTTATTAGCTAGAACACACAAAGTAAAGTGAAAGTACCTTTACTAAAGTACCTGTAGTCAGTAGTAACCTGAGTTGTTTTAGTTTTAAAGTAACTTTCAGTTAAAAAATCAGATAGACATTGTTATAATGTAGTATGGCATGTTGGAGGATTTATTGTTAGTGTTTCGTGGTTGTGGTAAAGTTACAGTCATAAAAAATAGAGAAACCAAATCCATCTTTCATCATTCCTAGCCACATTATCTTAGACTCTTTTAAAAGCATAAAACTGATGTCACCCACAAAACAAATAGTGATTCAGAGATTAAGAATGTCTGCTCTGTCTCTGAAATTATAGTCTGCTGATATTCCTAATTTAAGATCTTTGCATAGGTAGAGTATAAATGTGAAGGATTCCTGGAGAAGAACAGAGATACAGTATATGAAGTGTTGGTTGAAATCCTGAGAAGAAGCAAGGTTTGTAAATTAATACTTCAATAAAATAATTTAATAATTATTTATTATATAATTCCACACAGCTAAAGAAGTATATCAATAAAATACACTTCTATATGATGAATATGTATATTATATGATATATAAATGTATATAAAACCTTTATATCAGAAGCTCCTTCCTCAAATTAAGGGCCTACATATATTTTGGGGACTTCTCACCTCTCTAGTTCATTGCCCCTACCCTGAAAATGTCATCATTTACCACTAGACAAAGGTGAGCCAATACCATCACTTATAAATATTCATACCCACAAGGTTCAAGACATAAAATTTTTATTTTCAAATTAATGGTTATAGGAATGACATACATATTCAATATTACACAGTAAGCCAGTATACTATTTGCCTCCGCTCTTCTTTTTAATAGTATTTTATTGTTTTTTGAATTACATGAAAAAATAGTTTTTAACATTCATTTTTTATAAAATTTTGAGTTCCAAATTTTTTCTTCCTCCCTCTCATTTCTTCCTCCTCAAGATAGCAAGCAATCTGATATAGAGTATAGATGGGCAATCGTGTAAACACATTTCCACATGACTCATGTTGTGAAAAAAGAAACAGAACAAAAGGGAAAAGCCATGAAAAACAAAAAAAAAGTGAAATAATATGCTTTATTCTACATTTAGACTCCATAATTCTTTCTCTAGATGTGGATAGAATTTTCTATCATGTGTCTTTTAGAATTATCTTGGATCATTGTATTTCTGAGAAATACTAATTCAGTCACAATTGCTGATATTCTCCTGGTTCTAATCATGTCATTCTGTATCAGTTCATCTCAGTCTTTCCAGGTTTTTCTGAAATCTGCCTACTCACCAACTTATTTAGCCATTTCCCAATTGATGGACAGTTCTTCAGTTTCCAATTCTTTGCCACCACAGAAAGAGCTACTATAAATATTTTTGTACGTGTAGGTCTCCCTGCCCCCATTTTTAAAATAATCTCTTTGGAATACAGACTTAATAATGATATAGCTGGATCAAAGGGTATGCACACTTTGATTGTTCTTTGGACATAGTTACAAATTGCTCTCCAGAATGAATGAATCAGTTCACAACTATACCAACAATACATTAGTGTCCTAATTTTCCCACATCTTCTCCAATGTTTACCATTTTCCTATTCTGTCATATTAGCTAATCTGATAGGTGTAAAGTAGTACCTCAGATATGTTTTAATTTGCATTTCTTTAATCAATAATAAGTAGAGCATTTTATATAACTATTGATAGCTTTAATTTCATCTGAAAACTACCTGTTCATATCCTTTGACCATTTCTTAATTGTGGAATGATTTGTATTCTTATGAATTTGACTCAGTTCTCTATATATTTGAGAAATGTATCTCCTCTTTCTTAAGTGCCTAAAAAGCATGTCTTCTATTCACAACAGCAGTCCAATCTCCCTGTGGAGTTTTAGAAGTAAAGAGTACTTCTCTCAAACTTTTTAAATTTCCCGTCCCTCTCATATCCCTCCCTCACACTGTAAGTAGGTTGTTTTATTCAAATTTTCCTGGGAACACTTTGGGAAAGATCTCCAAAATACAGAAGGAAGAGAAGGAGTCAGCTGCCCCAAATATGGGTTCTGCAGTGATGAAGATTTGTTTTCTTTCCTCTAAGTATGCATATAAATGCTTTTTAAATAATCCACACACATTTTCTAAGTTTTAAGTATACTAGTGACTAGCTGCTTTTTGAATCTAAGTTAATTCATCAAATCTGTCATGATTGTCAAATTTGTAGATGATTAGCTTTGGCTAAGAGAGATAGCTAACCTATTAAGACAATGGAAACCATATTGAAAAGTATCTCAGCAGTCTGAAACATAAGGCTAAAGTGAAGAAACTGAAACACAAAATAAAGTCCTGCATTTATATTCAGAAAATCAAATACAAAAATATAGAATACAGGAAATCTGATTGGAAGGACAAAGTGGGGAAGAAACAGTACATGTTGTTTAAATTTGGAGGTCTTAGTTGGCCACAGGCTTGCCTGCTGCTTAAAACAAAACAATAGAAAAACTTACTAATACATTCA
The DNA here is from genome assembly GCA_023553655.1 of Myrmecobius fasciatus. Taxonomy (NCBI): domain Eukaryota; kingdom Metazoa; phylum Chordata; class Mammalia; order Dasyuromorphia; family Myrmecobiidae; genus Myrmecobius; species Myrmecobius fasciatus. The sequence continues at coordinate 580,379 of JAJPUD010000674.1, forward strand.
GCCTAAATGATTGTTATTGTTAATAATGATGACTCACAATTTTATAGTGCTTTAAAGTCCACAAAATGCTTTTCACAAGTAGGTTTCACAAGCAAGTAGGTTAGTAGGAACATTATTAAGTTTTGCCTTATGATTAAGAGAAGTAAGGGGAGTGATAAAATGTTGGGTTGAACATTAAAAACCCACATTCTGCATGACTTCTATGGAAATTCTTTGCATAACCTCTCATATTTATAGTAGCTCTTTCTGTGGTGGCAAAGAATTGGAAACCCTTCGGGGGCTTAGGGGGAGGAAGGAGAGAGGGAGAAAGGGAGAGAATCTGGAACTCATTTTTTAAATAATAATAATAGCTTTTTATTTTTCAAAATACATGCAAAGATGGTTTTCAACATTCACCCTTGCAAAAACTTGTTTCAACTTTTTCTCCCTCTTTCCACTAGACAGCAAGTAATCCAATATAAGTTAAACATGTGCAATTCTTCTAAACATATTTCCACATTGCTGTACAAGAAAAATTAGATCAAAAGGGGAGGGGAAATGAGAAAGAAACAAACAACAAAGAAGGTGAAAATACTGTGCTTTGATTGATATTCCATCTCCATAGTTTTCTCTCTGCATGCGGATGTCTCTTTCCATCCCAAGTCTATTGGAATTGCCTTGAATTACTTCATTGTTGAAAAGAGCAAACTCCATCACAGTTAATTATTGGAACTCAAAGTTTTGAAAACATATTTTTTAAAAATTGTTTTATGAGTAACTGGGAAAAACAAAATCTTTAAAAAAATTTAAATATCTTTTTAAAATATCTTCTAAAAAAAAGAACCTACATTCAAGTGCAAGCATTAATTTATGGGGCAGATTTGGATGAGTTACTTTCTTTGGCCTTATTTTCTGCACCTGGCAAATGAGGAAGAATTGGATTAGCTGATGTACTTGGCAGACCTTGTGGAGAGAGTACCTGGCCTTTATTCAAGAAGGTCTAAGTTCAGATCTAGCCTTGGATGCTAGTCATATAAACTCAGTCTGCCTCAGATTCCTCATGTATTTAATTGGAATAATAATAGTACCTACCTTCCAGAGTCATTGTGAGGATCAAATGGGCTAATATTTGTGAAGCACTTTGAGAAACTTACAATTCTATGTAAGTGCTAGTTGTTATTCCTCTTATCTTTGCTAAATGTTGTACTCTGTCATTTTTCAGTTTCCTCTCTGTGCTAGTTTTTTCCAAGAAAACCCAGGTCCTCCTCCTCCCTTCAATTCATCTATCACAGTCAAATCAGCCAAGCAAGTAGTCAAGCCAAATAACAAGAATTTCCGGACAACAGTTGGCAACAAGGTACCAAGGAGATCTTTGGGAGTAGTAAAGAGAAGGGAGGCTTGTGGGTATGAGTTCTGCTATTTTTCTTGGAGAATCATGTATTTGTATAACCTATATTTTAGGGTAGATGTGGAAAGTATCATTTAAAAATATAAAAATATAAACAATACTAATATAAATATATAACATAATAATGCAACAAGTAAATAATACAAATATAAAAATACAAAAAAAAATAGAACATAACAGTGGGGTGTTTATTAAGGTTACATAAGTCTGGCCAATTTTTTTTTTTTTTTGCTTTTTATTGGCTGCTGTTTTCATTATCCTTTGGAAAGTAATCATCACAATAACAATAGCTTATGTTTATGGGACACTTTGTTGTCACCAAATGCTTCATTTGCATTGTCTCACTCAAGGTATCAATATGCTTCATTAGGTCAAATATTGTCTTGTGTTTTCTTTTTTTAATTAAAGCTTTTTATTTGCAAAACATATGCATGGGTAATTTTTTATCATGGACCCTTGCAAAGCTTTCTGTTACAAATTTTTCCCTCCTTCCCCCCACCCCCTCCCCTAAATGGCAGGAAATCTAATACATGTTAATTATGTTAAAATACTTGACAAATTGAATATATGTATACATATTTATATAGTTATCTTGCTGTACAAGAAAAATCGGATCTACAAGAAAAAAAATTTGAGAAGGGAAACATAATACAAGCAAACATCAATAGAGAGGAGTGTGAAAATGCTTTGTTGTGGTCCACCCTCAGATCCCACAGGCCTCTCTCTGGGTGTATATGGCTTTCTTCATCACTGAACAACTGGAACTGATTTGAAACATCTCATTGTTGAAGAGAACCATGTTTATCAGAACTGATCATCATATGTTGCCATGTATGTTGATCTCCTGGTTCTGTTCTTTTCACTTAGCATCAGTTCATGCAAGTCTCTCCAGGCCTCTCTGATAGTTTCTTACAGAACAATAATATTCCATAACATTCATATACCATAATTTATTCACCCATTCTCTAATCGATGGGCATCCATTCAGTTTCCAGTTTCTAGCCACTAGAAAAAGGGCTGCCACAAACATTCTTGTACATGTGGGGCCCTTTCTTTCCTCTAAGATCTCTTTGGGATATAGGCCCAGGAGAAACACTGCTGGGTCAAAGGGTATGCACAGTTTGATAACTTTTTGAGCATAGTTCCAAATTGCTCTCCAGAATGGTTGGATCCATTCACAGTTCCACCAACAATGTATCAGTGTCCCAGTTTTCCCACATCACCTCCAACATTCGTCATTATCTTTTCCTGTCATCTTAGCCAATGTGACAGGTGTGTGGTGGTATTTCAGAGTTGTCTTAATTTGTATTTCTCTGATCAATAGTGATTTGGAGCACCTTTTCATATGACTATAAATAGTTCTATTTTTGCCATCTGAAAATTGTTCATATCAAAATGTTTCAAACCACTTCCAATTGTTCAGTGAAGAAAGCCATATACACCCAGAGAGAGGGATGTGAAATGTGGACCACAACATAACATTCTCATACTCTTGATTGAAGTTTGCTTACATTGTGTTTCCTTTATCTGATATGTCTTCTGTGTAGATACGATTTTTCTTGCACAACAATGATAAGTTTGGAAATATGTATACATATATTCGATTTACCAAATATTTTAACATAATTAACACGTAGTGGATATCCTGCCATCTAGGGGAGGGATGGGGAGTTGGGGGGAAAAATCTGTAACAGAAAGCTATGTAAGGGTTAATGTTGAAGAATTACCCATACATATGTTTTGCAAATAAAATAAAATTAAAAAAAAGGAAATTGTTCATATCCTTTGATCATTTATTGATTGGAGAGTGGCTTGAATTCTTATGAGTCAATTCTCTATATATTTTAGAAATGAGGCCTTTATCAGAACACTTAAATGTGAAGATTATTTCCCAATTTATTGCTTCCTTCCTAATCTTGTCCTCATTAGTTTTATTTGTACAAAAACTTTTTAACTTAATATAATCAAAATTATATATCTGGTGTTCAATTAAGAGTTCCAGTTCTTCTTTGGATTGTCCTGTGTTTTCAAAGTTTTTAAATCAGAACCATAGTTTCATTGGTATACAGGGAATTGTCTCAATAAGAAACTTCCTTTCCCAGAGCAAATGGGCAGTTGATTTCAAAGGTAGAGTCTTAAAATTATCTGGGCCCCTGAGATTAAAGGATTAGTCCTAGTTAAACATAGTCAATAAGTATGAGGCAGGCCTTGAACTCAGGTCTTTCTGATACCGAGACCAACTCTCCATACATTATACTACAGAGTATTTTATAAAATACTCTGTATTTTATATTTCATAATTATTTTATAAAAGCAATGTTAAACCTGTGATTTTATAATTCAGAAGGTTGTTATGAGATACAGATGAAATAAGTATATATAAAGCACTTTGCAAAACTTAACATACTATGTAACTGTAAATTATTATTGCTGAAGTTCATTACAGCTTATTCTAATTCACCAGTGCTGGTGATATCAACAACTTGAGCATTTCTTCCAGCAATGCAAATTGGATCCAATCCATGCCTACCCCTGGGAGCCTCCTGCCCATGTCCTCCCAGAAATTTACATCCAATGTTCTAAAAGCACATTCGTTATTTTGACAGTATTTGGATATCAGTGGAGCACAGAGGTTAGCCATCAGTGAAATCTTTCTCTTGGCTACATGACCAGGTCACCTTTTTTTTTCTAGACTTGTATTTCTCTAATTGCATTCTCTTGCACAGGTCTTTATTTGCTTTAACCCACTACATATCTTTTCATTTTCCTTTGGTGACCCTCAACTTCAAATCTTCAAAGAACTCTATTATTGCATTGAGTCCCAGCCAATATTTGTGTAAACAATATAGATCTTTGTTTTAGGGTGAAGTTTAGAATTGCTAAAAAGAACTGTATAATTGCCCAAAGACAAATTATCCTTTCTCTCTCACTTGTTCATTTTGGAGTCTAATATCCATTTGTCATATTGATCATGTGTTTACCAATACATATACATGTGTATATGTTAAATGTGTGTATATGCACACATACTAACAGAGAGCATATAAATATCAAATTCTGAACAATAAACATTTTTCATCTACTTATTTTCCCTATATGAATAATTAGGTAAAATTCCTTTGAATGGTTATGAATTTCATTTAGTAGGCTTTGTAGTGTTCTAGATCTTGCTACAATCACTATGATATCATACACTAGAAAAAATATGACATAGTTTGCTAATTTATATTGAAAATTTAAATTTTCATTATATCTAATTTTTTAAAATATCATATGTGATACAGACACTCCTGAAATATTCCCCCCCTTCTTTAAGCATTTTGATTTACTTTTCCCCCTCTTTAGCTTCATACTGAGATAACATGAAAGCTAAGAATGTGTTGATTGTCTAGATGCAAAGGTTAAATTAGGTTCAATATGACATCAATTTATGACTTTTAATATGATCTGAAAATTTATGATTTTGTAGTTCCGAAGCTCTTTGTATTTGCTGATGGAGACGCTCAATGCAACCACACCTCATTATGTGAGATGCATAAAGCCAAATGATGAGAAGCTCCCATTTGAGTAAGTATTCCAGTATTCCTGAAAGTGTAAATGTTGTTCAGTTTCATGACTAATTGTTTAATGCTATTCTTAGAGCACACAAAAGATTAGGGAATAGAATTCCCTTTATTAATTATTTTCTAAGTGATGATTGATATGAATTAATTTAAAATTGGAAAAAAAAAATCAACATTTGTTTCTATCCAGAAAAAAAATGAGTTTTAGGTAGAAAGAGGAATTTATAATTTTAAAATACAGGATTTTAAATAAAAATTCTTTTATTCAATGCTTGTTAAGCACCTCTTATGTTATTTTTCTTAGTACTGAAGATGCCAAGATAGACCTTGCTCTCAAGGAGCAAACAGTGGAAGACGTGAATAAAAAAAGAAAGAGGAGAGGAGTTAGATATTTAATTTGTTCAGGATATAGACATGTCTTTATCCAAAATTTGTCAATAGACTAAGATCTTAATAATTAGTAGGAAATCTTAATTATAAGAGAGTTAAATAAAAGTTGTTTTTTCCTATAAGCATTTTACTAAAATATATAATAATTGGGCTAAGATGATAATAGGATAGATTATAAAGGAGTTAGATATGCATTAGAAAAGATTTCAAAAGGGTACCAGATTGGTTATATTCAAGAAATTCAAAGGAATCACTAGGCTTTTTCATCCAACCCAGGGCTATACCAAAAAACATCCAGAATCCTATGGGCAAAGGGAAGGAAGATAAGCTGGACAGCCCAGTAAGGCAGAAAGTCTACAGCTTTCTAATCTGAGATCCTGCTGCAGGAGACACTGCTACCAGCTCTGATGAGAAATGTAAATCTTTCCAACCTTTCAAAGTTTGCAGCTTTGTTCTCTGGTCAGGAGCAGGGGAGAAGAGAAATTCAATCTTCCTATCTCCCTCTCCCTACTACCTTGCTGCCCTCTGGTTATAGGAATAAGGGTCTGGCTTCTCAAGCTTAACTCTCACAGTAAACTCCCTCCCTGATAAATATCAGTTCAGAGATGTGTCTAATTCTTTCAACACAACTCAATTCATTTCCTTTGTAGCTTCATCTAATTTCATTCAGTGACTCCTCCCAAACTGATGGAAGACATATGTACACTCAATTTTATACCAGTGATTGATGGATTCATTAGTGGAAACTGGTATTTAAGCATACCTAGATTAATGCCCTTTGATTGAGTCTATGACTCAGAGAGGTATTATCACTTGATAAAGTTTTCAGCCTGTAGATCATCTAGTTGGTTATATTAATTAGGGTAGATGAATATAGTAATTCCCTCCCCTTTACACACAGAAGAGAACAGAAGGCTGTTGAGGAAGAGACAAATAAGCGGAACAGGTTTGAAACTAGGGTGTTGAATTTATCACATTTTTTTAAACCTACGCTGTGCATAATAGAGATTTACAGTTACATATATAGTTCTCTTTTTTTTTCAGCTTTTCTTATGTGGAAATTCTCATGCTTGTTGATACTTATAAAATTTAGAATAATAAGAAATATTTTTAAAATTTATTCAGAGATAAAGTTATTAAGAAAATATCTAATCTATTAGATTGGATTGACAAACTTTTGCCTAATAGCGATCTATAAGATACCTGTTTTAATAAAGTGATAAAAATAATTTTTAGTTAGCTTATGAGTTACATTTTTAAGTACATTAATATTCTAGTAACATGATTTATCTGGTATCTCTAGGAATAGAGATGTTTCCTATAAATGAATTTTCCATAATTCAAGTTTACCTTCCAGGTGCCAAATTTAATAGCTAGTCATTTTTGATGAAAGCCACCTTACTTGAAAGATACTAAACATGATTTACCTTTTTCTAGGTGACAAGATTTCTTTTTTCCCTCCTTCAGTGTCATGATTGTTTGTGCCCACCTCTCAGATTCAAACACAAGTCTTTTGACTCCAAGGTCATCCAGCCTTTGTTTGAATATCTCTTAAGTGATGAGAAACTCCCTTATCGTGTTGCTGTTCTGTCGTATTTCAGTCATGTCTGACTCTTCTTTGGGGGGAGGGGGGCTTCTTGCCAGAGTTGTGGAATGGTTTGAAACAAACGGGGTTAAGTGGCTTGCCCAGCATTGCACAGCTGGTAAGTGTCTGGATTTGAAGCTAGAAAGATGAATCTTCCTGACTCCAGTCATGTCACTCCATCCATTGTGCTACCTTGGTGCCATAACATTGTGGCATCCTACCTTGTGTGTGCTTATTTCTTGTAACAGTTTAAATAGAAACAAATGGCAGCTAGGCAAACTCTGCTTGCCTCAGTTTCCTCATCTGTAAAATGAGCTGAAGAAGGAAATGGAAAACCATTTTTGCCAAGCAAACCCCAAATAGAATCACAAAGAAACCTCACATGGGGTCACAAAGCATTGGACCTGACTGAAATGACTAAATAACAATATCTGGACTCTGCTCTACAGAGACACCACAACAATTTCATATAAAAGATGATGGGAGACGATTGCACACTTTTTGTTCCCTTAGGTTTGACTCCAAAAGAATTGTTCAGCAGCTTCGAGCCTGTGGAGTTTTAGAAACAATCCGCATCAGTGCTCAGAGCTATCCTTCCAGGTACGTTATAGAGATTATCCTGACCAAGGGGGCACCATTTTTCTGGGGCACACATCCTCTGGAAGGCAGGTGGAAATTTCCTAAGCCCTTCTCACTGCCCTAGGGAAAAGGCATTACCATAGGGTAAAGTTGGGCTGCAAGGGAAATGGGCCACCATAAGTACCTGCTGCCCCAAACTCCATGACTGCTATAAGAGAGAAGTTTGTATGGAGGTGGCAAGTGGAAAAAGTTCCACGGGAGGTAGATTTGGCAGTGACAAACTTAAAGAACTCCTGGTGTCTGGAGAGAAGGGTGCCAGGACAATGGAGTGGAAGGATGCTACTGGATCAATACCACAGGCCCCAGGATAACCCTTCAGCCTTCCTCACTGCCGCTATCACTCCCAGCAGAATAAAGAAAGCATTCTAGGGAAAAGGAGCTCTTGGCACTGCACTCAGAACATACTGTCTTATGCTGAATCTTTTTTTTTCCTCCAGGTGGACATACATTGAGTTTTATAGCCGCTATGGAGTTCTCATGACTCAGCAGGAACTTGCCTTCAGTGATAAGAAAGAGGTTTGCAAGGTGGTTTTACACAGACTAATCCAGGTTAGTCTGTGCCCCCTATTAAAATTATGGGTCACTTTTTTCTCTTTGATAATTCAGTTCAACAAACATTTTTTAATCACCTTCTGGATACAAAGCACTGAGAAGCTGATTATCTATAAAATGAGTGGTCTAGATTAAATAATCTTCAAAGTCCCTCCAGCTCTTAGTACAGTGACTTTGTGATGTAAATTTTAGCAGACTGACAGGGTTTCTACCCTCATGAAGCTCACAATTCAGTAGAGAGCTATGATACATATACCAATAGATACAAAACAGTATGTGATGAGTGCATAATAATAATGACTAGCATTTATACAGTGTTTTAAGATTTGCAGAGCATTGTACATGTTAACTTATTGATCCTTGTAAAGAAGGTACTATTCTTCCTATTTTACAGATAAAGAAACTGAGACTGAGAGGTTAAGTGAGTCACTTAGCAAAGCATAGCTAATGAGAGCCTGTGGCAGGATTCAAATTCAAGACTTCTGAAAGCCACAAATAAAGCACTGTAGTTGGGGGAGATTGGGGAAAAAGAGGAGGTGATGTGTGAAATAGGTATTTAAAAAAAGAAAGTGTAGAATTCAACAAATGGACGGAATGAAGGGAGGACTTCAAGCACAGGGAATACAGCTTGAGCAAAAAAATGAAGGTAGGAAAAGGCAAGATGTACCGTTTAGCGAAAGAATAGAGTTTGTAGAAAGTAGTCTGAGCTAGAGCTAGAAAGATGGAGGTACAATAAATTGTGGTGAGCATTGAAGTATAGCCTGTGACCCAGAACCAAAGCTCTAGGTTCATATATATCCCAGATAAAAGCGTGGGAGCTTCTCTTAAGCTGGTTTGTGCTGATACTCCTAGAAAGGATTCTAGGACTGTACAACAAAAGGAAAAGGTCCTGGCTTTGAGCTAATAAAGCTCAATAAAAACAAGCACTTTGGCTAATAAAACATCAAATAGAGGACAGACTTTATTTAACCTGACAAAAAAAGATGCAGAAAACTCATGCCCCAGTTCATAAATGGTCCAGCTTATCCCTCTTTCTCTCTTCATTATATCTCTGCTTTCTTTGGAGAATATAAATTCCTCCAAACTTATTGGACAACTTGAGCTTTAAAGTCCTCCCAATCCCAAGAAACTCTCCCTTCCAATGCATCTCCCTGTCCTCCAGACAGAGATTGTAATCAGGACTGAAGTCCCTCAACATGCAAAAAGCATTCATTCAGGATAGAAAAAAAAATCAAACAATACCCTTTCTTTGACAAGCTCCATCTACCCCTGGACCTATGTAGTCTTCAATTCTTAAAGATCCATTCAAGAGTTGGTCCTTCCTCCAAGGGAAAATTTTGCATTTGAAATCTCCATAGAATTCCTGGACTTTTTCTCTCAAACCTGCACAGTCCACATAACTCACAGTATGGGTGAAGGGCAAGATTTGGATTTATCTTCCACTTTGTGTTTCTTATTATTCCTGGTATTTGTGTTTAACTCTTACTTGGTCCAAAACCCCTTTTATTATTCCTCTTCTACTAAACTGCTTTTTAGATACTTGAATTATCCTTCCTCTTCTCCAGATTAACTATTCCCATTTCTTTCAGACACTTTCAGCCGGTGCTAGTTACCATGGTTTATACTTATTGTAAAACCATAATCTCTTCCCCAAGACTTCAGATGTCTCACACATATTGTGGAAAATCTGCATATATTAAATCTGGGGAAAAACTTGTCTGATTAGATATACTGTTTTCTCTTCTAGGACTCTAACCAATATCAGTTTGGTAAAACAAAAATTTTCTTCAGAGCAGGACAGGTAGCCTATTTAGAAAAGCTCCGGTTGGATAAACTGAGGCAAGGATGTATTATGATACAAAAGCACATCCGAGGCTGGCTCCAGAGAAAGAAATTTCTCCGACAGAGGAAAGCTGCTGTGACAATACAGCAATACTTTCGTGGACAGCAAACTGTAAGGTATTGGACTGATGTACATAATGGGAATAGGGTGGTATATATAGTATAAGTGTTTATACACACAAGTAGAGAAGAAATGAAGGATTCTGGGAGCTAATCAGACAACTGAGAAGACTGAGTTTCTGACTTTTTATTCTTATTTGACCACTATTTTAATATATAATCCTAGAGGAATTGCTCTATCCTCTTAAATTTAGATTTTCTCTGGTTGTTGTCTCTTCCTCTTAATAGTACAGTGAATGACATTTTTAAATGAAGGTAAATTAATGTGGTAATGAAATTATAAATATTAATTTATGTTCATAAGTTTGAGAACTTTGGATCTATTCCTGGAATTCAATTCAATCAAAAATGTTTGTTAAGTACCTGCTATATATGAGGTATTATGATAGGTTTGGGAGATACAAAAGGAAAAAAATGTTCCAGACATTCTCTTAAATGCTGTAGATAAAGACAAAAATGAAGTAGCACTTCAAATAACTTGTTTTCTGTTGGCAGAAAGAACATGTATCCATATAAATATGAATACATAAATAAAGGGAATTTGGGGAGGGTTTGAACATTGGTGGCTGGAGGATCAGGAAAGATGTCATATAAAAAATGGCATTTAAGCTGAGCTTTGAAGGAAACCAAGAATTCTAAGAGACAGGGGTGAGGAGGGAATGCATGAGAGACAGCTTGTGCAAAGGAGTGGAGAAGGGAGTTGAGATATCATGTGTTGAGCTATTTTGTCTGAATTGTAAAGTCATGAGAAGAATTAATGTATAATAAGCCTGGAAAAGTAAGTTGGATAGAGATTGAGAAGGGTTTTAAATATCCAACAGAGACATTTGCATTTGACTTTTTAGAAGATCTAAAAGAAAATCGTAGAAATTTCTTGAGTGGGATGGTGATATGGCTAGATATGTGTTTGGAGAGAAATCACTTTGGCAGCTGAGTAAAGGATGGATTAAAGAAGAGAAAGATGAAGCAGGGAATTCCGTTAGCTATTATGGTAGTCATAGTGATGAGAACCTGTACTGTAGAAATGGCCATATTAGCAGAGAAGGAGAATGGATGCAAGAGCTTTTGATAGAAAGAGAAGGGACAAGACTTGCCAAATGATGGCATACATGGAAGTAAAAAGGGGAATTTATGATGACTATGAGATTGTTGAATGATGCAGGTGCTCTCAACCAAAGTGGGGAAGTTTGGACAGAGATTGGGTTTGAGGAGAAAAGACAAGGAGTTCTATCTTGAACATGTTATGTTCGAGATGTCTGTGGAACATCCAGATCAAAATGTCCAATGGACAGTTGGGTGATGAAGAGAGATATATAGATCTGGGAGTAATATGTTGACAATTAAGTTCGTGGAAGCTAATGAGGTCACCAAGAAATAGACTCTAGCTAGAGGCCATACACATGGCAAGAGTTTTGGGATATACTCACAATTAGGATGCAGGATGTGATTCTCCAGGAGGGTGAGAAGAGATAGAGAGACAAGAAGACAGTTTCTCCCTGCCAGAAGCAGATTTGAAGCAGGGGACAGAGGGGGCTTATTAGCCATCATATTGAAAGGTGATCTTTGCCATTGAGGGAAAAGATAAAAATAAATATTAATAGGTAGAAAAGTTGAATCATCATCTTGCAGTGAAAAGAAGACTGTATGTGATCTTAGAGGACTCAGGTTCAAATTCAGGCTCTTCCACTTACTTCCCATGTGACCTTGAACAATTCAATTAAGTTCCTTGGCCCTCAGTGTACTCATTTCTGAGATAGAATGATTTGTACTAGATAATCGTTGAAAGCTCTTTCACATCTAGACCTATAATCCCAAGGTTATTTAATTTCTCTGGACCTCAATTTCCCTATCCATAAAATGACCATTTGATTCTTTCTGAAGTCTGTTAGAGCTCTAAACGTGATGATCATTTTCATAAGAAAACTACAGTAGTCTTGGGAAATTCACTGAGAGCAAATTGAATCCTCTCCTCTTCAATAATCCCTGAGGAGCATCACACATAGTATTTCAGTACCACATTGTAAATAGTGTTAGTGAGCATAATCCTAAGTCATCAACAAAAGTTTTAAACAATGACTAAGTTGGGAAGTGTGATACTTTTTTAAAGATTCCCATCAAAGATTAAAATGAATAAATTAAGTAAATTGTTAGGGCTGTGATCAGTAACCTTCACTTATGAGTACAGCGCATTCTTAGATGATGTTAGGATAATGAAGAAGCATCCTACTACAATTAATAGCTTTCTTTTCTATGGTGCTTTTCAAAGTGCTTTTTGTAAATTATTCCCATTTTACAGATAAGGAAACAGATTATGAGAAGTTAAGTGATGCGCCCATGAGCTAGTATTTTACCTATTTTGGTTGCGTCTTAGAGATGCTAGGAGGACAAATGAAGGATAAATTGATTTCTCTACTTCTCAGTAACCCCTAAAGGTATTGGGCATAATTTATAGTGAAAAGGGTAGAACATTATTAAGGTTCTCTTCCCTTTTTTGCCCTATACAGTTTCATGTAGTGATCTCATGTGGTGACCTCATGAGTTCCCACAGATTCAATTAACATATGTATAGGATGATCCCCACAATTCTGACATATCTATCTAGTTTTCATCTCTCCTTTGAGTTATAATCCTGCATCACCAACCATACATATTTTCAGTATCTCAAATGAAATATCCCATGGGCATCTCAAACTCAACATAACTAATAACTCATTATCTTTCCTTCCAGACCTTCCTCTCTTCTTCACTTCCCTCTTGCTACCAAGGGTACCTCCTAGTCATAAGTGCAAAACCTGTTTTCATCGTCAATTTCCCATGCTCCCTTAGCCCATTGCCAAATCTCATTGTATCTCCCTTTACATCATCCCTTAAACACGTTCTCTGTGCTTACACAGCCTTGCTCTAATTCAAGCCCTCATCATCTCGTTTCTAGACTATTACAATAACCTTCTAATAGATCTTCCTGCTCTACTTTCTCTATGGTTACAAAACCACCCTTAACTCAGCTGCCAAAATGATTTTTCTAAAGTGTAGGTTTGACCACGTTACTCTTCCCTTCCCTCATTCAGTAAAATCCCCTCCTATCTCCAGGATCAGATACAAAGCCTGGTGTTTGGTATTTAACGCTCTTCATAACCTGGCCCCTTCCCAGTCCTCCCTTCAGTCTTCTAATATTTCCATTTACTCACTCTGCAAGCCAGCTACCTGCTGTACTTGCTGTTCCTTAGGTACAAGTCTCGTCACCCTGAATTTAAACTGGATGTACCCCATGCCTGAATGTTCTCTCCCCTCATTTTATCCTCTTCAAATTTCTGGTTCACATCATCAGCTGCTAGTGCCTTCCCCTTTGAAATTATATTCCATGGATTACATATGTAAATAAAAATAGATATGTAAACATGCAAAGGGCATGTATAAGATATTGATAACTTTTCTGTGTATATACGTGTATTTGTATGTATATAGACACATTTGTACATGTATGCGCATGTATATATACACCTCATGTATATATTTAGTTATTTACATTGTCACATTAAGCTTTGAGTTCCTTGAGAACAAAGGCTATTTTTTGTCTTTTTTTGTATCTCCCACATTTAGCAAAGTGCTCAACATACTTAATAAACACTTTCTGATTGATTGGGAAAGCATTATATTCATTGTGTGGGTGCATGTGTCTATGGGTATATGTATATTTATTTTCTGATGGTGGTTTCTGATTGAGTCTTTAGAAGTAAGCTTGGGATCAAAGTAAAAAGATCAATATCAATGTCCACTTTACTTATGAATGGGCTTCAATAAAACTACTATATATATTCTTGGATTCATAAAATATGTATGCTTGTAAGCCTGCCTGCATTTGTGTGTATACATTAGCAATAAACATACTAACATACATAGCACATAAAAACTTAATCAAGGGATGTGCTGTTCCATATAAGTGAAGGTGAAGAGTCTCAGTACTGATGGTTTATTTAAGCCATATTTCATGGAAATCTTTAAAAATGTAATACACATTTCCCAATCTAACATAGTATAAACTTTTTTTTTTATAATTCAGGACTGTTATCAGTAACATTGATTATTGGACTAGGGAGAGAGGAAAGACCCATACTTAAAAGGTTTTGTGCCTTTCTTTTTTCAAATAAAAGGTGGGGGAATATAGAATATTATATAAATATGTTTATATTATGTATGTATATATATGTTTGTGTATTGTGTGTAGGTATATGCATATGGAGAGAAACAGAGAGACAGAGACAGAAACAGTGAGATGAAGAGAGACACACACACATACACACACACACACACACAGAGATAGAGTTTTTGTCTGCGTTAATTTTACTAAAGTGTTTTTCTTTTTTGTAAGATAAGGCTTAAGAGCTTGGTATACTGAATAGAGAGTAGGTCTCAGAGTTAGGAAGACTGACATAGATTAGGTTCAGATTTGGGCAAGTAATTTAACCTTTTAATGACCTAGGCAACTCCCTAAAACTCTGTAAGTTACCTGAGGAAGTGCTGACCTGCACAGGGAGAGTTTTCTCATTCAGAGTTTTCTGAGTATCTAGTTATAGATCTGATTGCTTCCCCCACAAAAAGGAGGGATGCAGCTATTGATTTTGTGGGTGGGGCCATTGATGAAAATGATTGTATCATTAAAACAAGGTGTCATTTTTAAGAAAAACTTGTATTTTATAAATATAAAGTACTCAGCAGAAGCAGATATCAGGTGGTAAACAAATTAACTTTATATTCTTTTTAATCAAGGAAAGCTGTCTCTGCCATAGCCTTGAAAGAAGCATGGGCAGCCATAATCCTTCAGAAGCATTGTCGAGGTTACCTGGTCCGCAACCTTTACCAGCTCATTCGTGTGGCCACTATAACAATACAGGCTTATACCCGAGGATTCCTAGCAAGGAAGAAATATCAAAAGGTATAACCAGAATTCAATGTGTTCTTGGGACCATGACAGTCAAAGAGATTTATTTTTACTGTCTTGCTACAAATTTCAGTTATGCACAGTAAATATTTCAGAAAGGTCAAGATTGATCTTCTGTATTAACTATTCAAGTAGCTTTGATGTTAGTAGGACCCTGTTGGGAGATTACATTTTGTAATTTCATCATATAAATAAACTAGTAGTTGCTTCTTCCTCTCTATAAAATCATAAATCAACTAGTCAGCAAGTATTTATTAAACATCTATCATGTGTCAGGTAGGTGCTAGGTGCTGAGGAAATAAAGATAAAAATGAAATAGTCCCTGTTCTCAAAGAGTTTAGGTTTCAAGTATTGAAGTCATTAATGAGCGAGTCACTGGACTGTTGTGAGAATTTTTAACATCTTATTTTTCAAGATGTTGAAAGAACACAAGGCTATAATCCTTCAGAAGTATGCTCGAGCCTGGCTGGCCAGACGCAGATTCCAGAACATCCGACGCTTTGTTCTCAACATCCAACTTTCTTATAGGGTACAACGTTTGCAAAAAAAGCTTGAAGATCAGGTAAGTTCCCTTTTCCATATGCATTTGCCCACTCTTTCTGATGGAATAAAGAGATTAGGAAATGTAAAGCCCAATGAACTTGGAAGGTTTGTTATAGGATCAAAGAAGTTTTCTTTGGTAGAGAAGCTCCCATCTCCTAAACACAAAGCCGTCATTAGTTTCAAACAATCATTTTTTTCCTCTTCTTTAGAACAAAGAAAATCATGGATTAGTGGAGAAATTAACCAGCTTGGCCACCACTCATGCCAATGATATGGAGAAGATTCAGAAACTTGAATCAGAGTTTGAAAAATTGGCCACCCAAAAGCGAACATGTGAAGAGAAAGGAAAGAAGCATAAGGAAGTTATGGAAGAGGTAAAGTTTGTGATCTTTTTTTTTCTACTTAAGAATTCAGTTGTGAATACCATATGGGGAAGAAATGAACTTACTGTTTTCCTCAACATCACGTTTCTATAAAGCAAATCCTATTTTTGCCGTTATTTTCCCTGATTCAAGGGAAGATAGTTTCTAGAGATAGTGGGGTGAAAGGGAGTAAGACGCAGGTCAGAAGGAAGAGAGCAGTAGTTGGAGAAAGACTCAGGAAAGTCTGGAAACCCTATGTTGCCTCCAAAAGATCCTTGAGCAGGTTCACTCTTGGAGGTGACCTGTTATTCACATGTCCATTGGACTTGGAAAGGGGATCAACTCCATTGTCCGGTATATAAACACCGATCCCTGAAAGTCTCTTTTAAACTTTAGGATACGAAGAAAAAGCACTGATTGCTTTTCACATTATTTGCATCTTCTGCATTTCTTGAGCTCTGGGCTAATATGGTTAGCCCCAGAAGGCCCTCCCACCATTGCAAAAGGGAGCATTAGGAGTATACTTCCTATCTCTTCTTTCAAGCCATGCTTCTTGATGATTTTGCAGCATTCACTTTCAATTTATGTGTGTGGTTGTCATTTCCATTTACATTGTTATAGTCATTATCAACATTATTTAAATTAGCTAAAAACAAATTCATCATCAATTTAAAAAAATACAAATTACTCCTTTTCAGTGGGGTTATACTATGGCATGATTCTGGAGGTATAAACCCAGTAAGGGAAGTGCTGGGTCAAAAGGCATGGACATTTTAACCATAAAATAGTTGTACCAATTTTACAGAGGACCACACTTTAATTGGATTCTAGAATTCTAATTAATTTTAATTATATTCTGAGAGCCATCAGCTTTAAGAATTGAAAATAACAATAGGCAATGACCCTTATAGGTGAAAGAACATACAACAATAGAAATTCCTTTGTGGTCATAAGTCCATAAGTTTCATATCATGAATTGTAGCTCATTTTGCAATCTAGTAAGTAAGTTCACTGAGGATTCTAGCCTGACCATAGAAAAATTCATGCAATATGTTTATTTTGGGGAGGGGCAATCACAGTTAAATGACTTGCCCAGGATCACACGGCTGAGGCCAGATTTGAATTCACATCCTCCTGATGCTAGGGCCTATTTTCTATATAAATGCACCACCGAGCAACCCCACATGCAATATGTTCAAAAACACAAACAAACCCTTGCTGAGCCCCAAGGAGTCTTGAGATTTCTGCTCCCATCCTTGATGGGTGTTACCCAGAGCTAGGACAGGTATGTCCCATAGCCTCAGTATAATGAAAAGGGAAGTGGTGACCGAAGAAGCCCCAGCATCAAACCCCACTTCTCACACCTCCTACCTACCTCTATGACCTTACACATATCACTTAACTTCTCTCGGCCTCAGTATTTTCATCTATAAAATGAGAGAGCTGACTAGGTGACCTCTGAGGTTCCTTCTAGCTCTGGATTTCTAATTACAGAACAGATTCTAAAGCATTCATTTTGGGGAAGAAGGGGTATAGAGCTATCAAAAAAAGATAGGATGCATATCCAAAAACAAATTTTTCTACCTTCTTTTTACTGGGGTAATGCCAGTAAATCACAGAATTTTTCTTCCCCCCTTTTATTTTTTTAAAGAAATTGGCAAATCTTCAGGCATACAACAAAGAATTGCAAATGCAAAAAGAGAAGATAGAAAAGAAGCTTCAAGAAAAGACTGAGGAAATGAAAGGTAACATAAGGGACTGAGACATGTAATAATTGGATTTTAAAAAAGAAAGAAGAAAGCTTGGGAGTGAAACAGAATTGTGGTTTATGGAAGAAGTGAACCTTGTTTATGTATACACACACATATTTTTTTTTATTTTTTTTATTAATACTTTTTATTTGCAAAACATATGTATGGGTAATTCCTAAACCTTAACCCTTACAAAGCTTTCTGTTACAATTTTTCCCCCCTACTCCCCACACCTCCCCTAGATGGCAGGATATTCACTACATGATAATTATGTTAGAATACTTAAATCGAATATATGTATAGTTATTGCCACACATCATTTTTTGTTCAGGAGAAATCGTATCTATAAGAAAGAATAATCCGATAAAGGAAATACAATACAAGCAAACCTCAATAGAGAACATGAAAATGTTATGTTGTGGTCCACATTTCACATCCCTCACTCTGAGTGTATATGGCTCTCTTCACTGAACAATTGGAACTGGTTTGAAGCATTTCATTGTTGAAGAGAGCCATATCCATTAGAACTGATCCTCATATAGTATTGTTCTTGCCGTGAATAATGATCTCCTGGTTCTGCTCATTTCACTAAGCATCAGTCCATGCAAGTCTCTCCAGGCTTCTCTGAAATCGTCCTGCTGGTCGTTTGTTACAGAGCAATAATATTCCATAACATTCATATACCATAATTTATTCAGCCATTCTCCAATTGATGAGCATCCCTTCAGTTTTCAGTTTCTAGCCACTACAAAAAGGACTGCCACAAACATTCTTGCACAGGTGGGTCCCTTTCCCTCCTCTAAGATCTCTTTGGGATATAAGCCCAATAGAAACACTGCTGGGTCAAAGGGTATGCACAGTTTGATAACTCTTTGAGCATAGCTCCAGATTGCTCTCCAGAATGGTTGGATCTATTCAC
Source organism: Myrmecobius fasciatus (assembly GCA_023553655.1). Taxonomy (NCBI): domain Eukaryota; kingdom Metazoa; phylum Chordata; class Mammalia; order Dasyuromorphia; family Myrmecobiidae; genus Myrmecobius; species Myrmecobius fasciatus. The sequence continues at coordinate 598,971 of JAJPUD010000674.1, forward strand.
AATTCCACCAACAATGTATCAGTTTTCCCACATCCCCTCCAACATTCATCATTAACTTTTCCTGTCATTTTAGCCAATCTGACAGGTGTGAAGTGGTATCTCAGGGTTGTCTTGATTTGCATTTCTCTGATCAATAGTGATTTGGAGCATCTTTTCATATGATTGTAAATAGTTTTAATTTCATCATCTGAAAATTATCTGTTCATATCCTTTGACCATTTATCAATTGGAGAATGGCTTGAATTTTTATAAATGACACACACATACATATATATGTATGTATATGTGTGTATATATATACATACACACACACGCACACACACACACATATATATGTGTATATATATAATAACTGTCTTCTCTAGATACTCCTTTTTGGTTACCTGCTGGGGGGAGTAGGGGTGGTGATTAGGTTATAACTACCCTGAGGGTCCACCATCAGTGCAGAAAGAGGAAGGAAGGTTGAGAGTTTGTAGAACATAAGAGAAAGAAGAGAAATGTTGAGGGATAAGAGTAAAGGAGGCTAGGAGACAAGATGCTCTACGGTCTAAAATGGAGAACGCAGGGTCACAGGAGCTTCCCACGTGCTTCTTGGTTGCTCACTTATTCCATGGGGTGACGTCACCCTCTCCAGGGGTCCTCAGCCCTTACTCTGAAAACCACTCCTCTAAGGTATTACATTTAAGCCACCTCATCATCAGATTGGGGATAGATTGAATTCGGCTAACATTTATTGAATACCTGTTGTGTGGAACCAAAACAGGAGTCAGCACCTCAATTATTATCCGTTATATACATGACTCAGTTTTCAGTTCATTGAAACTGGAAGCACGACCTAAGCCATAGAGCTGGCAAGGGGAATATAGCCTGGAAGAGCTCGGTCAGCTCTAACCTGAATCATTGACCTTATCTTAACGTAAGAGTTTTTCAAACATGCTAGAACTTGGGCTATGGGGCAGACTAGGAGGGGTCTAGTTATTGGGCAGGAGACATGAAAAATACTCTAGTACAGTAAGGCAAGTGGTTAGTTAATATTGGGAGAAATAAGTAAAATCTGCAGTGAAAGCAGGAGAAGCCCAGAGATCCTGTGGTTACAGTCGAATAGGTGGAAGTTAGAAGATGGGCAAAGACAGGATAGAAGACATAAATCCTGGTATCATGGAGGAGCACTAGCAAACAGCATCTTGACTGTTGATCCTGGGGAAGAGAGTTTCATTCTTTGCCCTATTTTCATGTAATTTTCTGGGTGTGCTACATAAAAGCAGGGGGAAAAACAGAAGGTGCACTTACTGGGCTGTAAATATAGCTTTTCACAATGGAAAAAATATATACATGCCATTTTCTTTTGGCCAATCAGATATGGTTGAGTAAATAGACATTTAGAAAGGTTGTCCAAATTTACTTCTGCCATAAACCCCAATTTTCTCCCAGCCCCAACTCTGTTATGTGGTCATTCTAGGTACTGATTATGGACCTGGCCAGTCAGAGGCAGTATGAGGCCAGTATGAGGCAGGCCAGAGAGGAAAGTCTTATCATATTATCTTATATAGCTTTGAATTTCTCTTAGGCTTCCCGGTGGGATTGTATTCTACCCCATTTCACACAAGACAATAAGATCATCAATGTGGTAGTGAAGAAGCAACCTGAAAAATCACAATCTCAATCTGATAGCACAGTGTTTAAGTGGGACAATTTTATACATCTATAAGATGAGAGGGAGGCAGGGAATAAAAAAAAAAACTCTCAAAATGTGTTTCCAAACTAGCAAGTCTCTATTAAAGGCAGGGAGGGGGGAGAGGGAAAGGGAGGGGAGTGAGACAAAAACAAACATAGACAAACCTCCTCCCCCTTACAAGGTCCCTCAAATAAGAACTATTTAATAACACCATCAGCATTTTTTCCTATCTTTATGGTCTAAAGTATATTGTTCATTTATTTTGTTTTGGGGTTTTCTTGCCAAAGATACTGGAGAGATTTGCATTTCCTTCTCCAGATCATGAGGTAACTGAGGCAAGCAAATTAAGTGACTTGCCCAGGATCACACAGTTAGTACACATCTGAGGCCAGATTTGAATTACAAAGATGAGTCCTCTGGACTCCAGGGCCAACATTATTTTACATTATTATCAGAGAGGTAGTGTGACATAGTGTCAGTTGAATCAGGAAGTCCTGGGGTCCAATCCCTCTTGTGATTTGCATTGTGTGGCTTTGGTCTAATCAATTAAACTCCAAACTTGTACCTTCTCTAAGTGTTTAAACTATAAATGTGATATAATCTGCTTTAATGGAAAGAATTCCCATGTCAGTGAAATTACAAGTCCCAGAAGGTGTATTGATACATGATTACTAGGTATTTGGTATTTACTTTAACATCATTTCTCTTTTTACAGATAAAATGGAAGACCTCACAAAACAGCTTTTTGATGATGTGCAAAAAGAAGAAAGACAAAGAATGTATGAATTACAATTTGCTTTAAAACTCCCCACTTCTTACTTTTTCTGTCTTCTTCCATGCTGTGTCTATCCTGCACATAGCCATTGTAAGAGACCTTATTTATCATTTAATTCAGCCTCTACCCTCCCATTTAATTTTTTTTTACAGAGGCTCAGAGAAGTTAAGGGACTTATACTAAATCACAGCTAAAATATAGAACTGACAGTCTTTCCACTGTACCACACAGGTAATGCAAATTATAAGTTACTCAGATACAAGAGGTTTGGGATTTCTACAGAATAGAGCTTATCTGTTTTAGAATCTAAGGTACATGTGGCAGTTGGAAAAAAAAAAAAAACTACCACTGAGACAGTACTACTGTGAAGAAATCAATTGCTGAAGCTGTCAACAATGAGTCAGTCACACTGCAGAGACCAGCCAGGACTTCCAGTTCTTCCTCTAATGCAGTCATTTCCTCACTCCTTTCTGTGGAAAGTTTCAGCTCTTGCCACCCTTCCTATTTCTAAAAAGTTACAAAATTAAGCTTATTTTTAGGAAACAGTCTCCAAACCTTTTCTGTGCTTTATCCCTGATGACCCTTTTATAAAGGACAAAAATTGGATTCAATTATTTTAACAAATATCACTGACCCTAAGTAGCAAGCACAATTGCCATCCTATGATGTGAGCTGATGGAGGGTCCTTTAAATCAGTATGTGTAAGCTCTAAAGGTGAATCAATAAGTATTTATTATTTGCAGTATTTATTAAGCACTTACTACTTGCCAGACACTGTGCTAAACACTGAAGATACAAAAAGGTGAAGAAGTCCCTGCCCTCAAGGAACTTACAATCTAAGTAAACTGTAATGGTGCAGTTTTGCTTAAGCCAGTAAGTGATTTTCTTTCTGTGGGGTTTGTGCTCCTGGCACATCTGGGGAGGACAAGAAGAAGGGACTTATCTTCTGGGTTTTCCCAGAACTTTGCATGTCATTGTTCATGTTGTTGAGCTACTTGTAGATCCCAGTCCACTGAACACCATCTTGGACAATGATAATCTCAGCTCCTCAGAGTCATTGCTGCCTGCCTCCTGAGACACTTCTCTTTCCTTGGGGATATTCTTGCCCTCAGAAAACTCAATTGTCCTTTTAGATGGTCAGATATCTGTGTGTTGAGGCGGCTTAGTTGTTCCCTGCTAATGTGTACCAGTCCTACAATCTCCAGCCCCACCGAAATTCATCCTAGCAATCACCAAACCCATTGCCTTCCTGCCCAGGCTCTTTTCAGAAGTCAGTTAATGTTTGTTTTTAACTATAGCACAAGTCTGGACACAGATGGGGTTTTCAGCAATACTCTGCTAAGAGTTCATCTAATTTACTAGGATCACATGGAAGAGAAAGGGGTCTGCAATGTGCCCACACAGTTATGTTTCATTTGGCTAATTTCTCAAGTCAGTCTTGAAAATGAAGCATCTTGCCCGTGGGGTTCAAGTTTAAAGAAAGACAAATGGCAGCTAGGAAAGGAAATTCCCAGAAGGCTGGAGCCAGAGCCACAGATGAGATAAGAAAGTGACAATGGATGTAGAAACACAGGTTCTTATTTTATTGTAGCAAAAGAGCTATGACCTTTATATTTAATTCATTTGACTTGAATAATACATTTTCAAGTCATTGTTTGAAGATCTCATGAAAGAAGCATTAAGACCTTGACATTTCCTAAAGATCTTTGGTTGTTTAGAAGTGTATGTTTGGGGAAAATTGAGTGACAGACCATTTGGGCCTTAAGAAAAGCCGGGCCGAGTTATTGTCCTGATAGCACACTAAGCTGCGAGACCTGATATTTTTGTTCTAGTCACTGAACACTTCGGCCCTTCTATAAATCATTTCTCCTAAAGAGGATTGGGATAATAACTAAACCTGCAATCACACTTGTAGAGGGAATTCTGAGAAGAAATTCCTTCTGCACATTCAATTTGGCACCTTCTCTAGACAAGTGTCTAGAGCATTGGAGGGTTTGTCCACTTGCCCAGAAATACACAGCTAGAATGTGTCAGGTGTGAGGCTCAATCCAAGGTCTTCCTGGCTTTGAGGCTCTTTATCCACTGAACGACACTGCCTTTCCTTAATAATAGAAGGACTAGGCACATTAACTTATGGAAAGGTTTTATTAGAATTTTAATTTGAAATAAAAATTTTCATCCTATCTTTATTTTCTTTCACATACACAGACATTAGAATTATGTTAGTATTCTATTAGAATTCTATTACTTAGTATTCTATTATAATCTAGAATCTATTAATGCAACCCCAGTCTGATTTCAATAGTTCACAAAACTGAATTTTTGTCAGGTGGAATATCATCTGAATTTATTGATTTCCATTCGTATTTTTCTTTCTTAAAAGTACGTCACAAAGGGTGGGGGGAAAAGACAAGGGAAAGATCCATAAAGGAGGAAGTTAAGTAGTAATAAGGCAATTTAAGGAACAGAATTAAAGTAGAAAAGTTAGCAGGGATAGGAAAGAAGAAATATACACTATAACAAGAATCAGGAGTTGCATTTATTAGAAAAAATTACGGCTAGTAATCTTTGATCTTCGACAAAGTCAAACTTGTAGATTTATTTCTTGATTAAATCTTTATTATAAGTCAGCCATACTAATATTGTTTTAGATACATGTTTACATATGGGTAAATGCATGTGTATATGTCCATGTATCTAAAAATATTAGTATGGCTGACTTATAATGTAGTTTGTGTATATATATATGTATATATATATATATATGTGTGTGTATGTCTGAATATATGTAAATATATATATGCATGTTGCTCTGTGCGTATGTAGGCCTGTGGTTTGGTATTGATGTATATATATGTGGGCAGGGTATCTATGTATGTATGTGTATATCTATCTCTCTCTATATATATATATAAATATATCCCCCCTGCTTGGGGGAGTTAGGAAGGGAATGAAAGGGGAAAAATAAAGTAAAAAAATGTTCACAGCAGAGAACAAAAAAATAACTTATAAGGAAGCAAAGAAAAGATGGACACTCATAATTATAAATTCTTCTACTATTATATATCCTTTTTTGAACTAGAAATTATTATTATATATTTTGAATCCTCCCTGATTTTTTGCTGGGCACAAGGCAATATTCCGTTCTATTTTGTTTTGTTTCATTTTATTTTCCTTTTCTGTTTGTCTTTTTTTTAATAAACAGAAATTTTATGTATGTAATTTATGTAATAGTATGCCACTATTTTCTTAGAAGCATTGGAAGCTCTTTTGAAAATCCCATAAAATAGGGGGCAGCTAGGTGGCTCAGTGGATAGAGTACCAGCCCTGAAGTCTGGAAGACCTGAGTTCAAATCTGACCTCAAACACTTAACAAACACTTCCTAGCTGTGAGACCCTGGGCAAGTCACTTAACCCCAATTGCCTCAAAAAAAAAAAAGAAAAAAAAAGAAATCCCATAAAACAGGATATGTTAAGAGCTATAAAAGAAAATAAAAGAAAAACCTGAAAAGAATTAAGCTATCTCCCTAGGGACAATTTTTTAAAATATTATTACCATAATTTATTTTCTTTCATCTACATAGTACAGTAAAAAGAGAAAGCTTAAAGACTAATTCGTTTGTTAGATTCCCAAGGCCAGTATACTTTCTTTAGAGTTGGGTGATGAATGATCTGATCCCTTCAAGGAATCTGTTCTGGGTTTCTAGGGATCTTAATTGACCCATGGTTATGCCCAAAAGATTTAGTTCCAAAGCTAAGAAACTCACTATCTTTGTATCCATCAGACAGTTAAGTGAATCTTCAACAGGCTCTAAAGCCAAATAAATCTCAGGACTTGATACAAGATTTGGATGCACTGAGATCTTTGTTGCAGAAGACAGAAGATACTCAGATCTATCCTTCCCTTGAATCAGATCCACTTTAGGAAGGTGGTGTGAATCAATCAACCATCTAAATCAGGAGTTTTTAACCTGTTTTGTGTCATGATTCCCACTGGCAGTCCAGGAAAGCCTATGGATGACTTCTTAGAGTCATAAATATGCATAAAATAAAGTTACAGGATAAGAAAGGAAACCAATTATACTGAAATGCAGTTAGCAATTTTTAAAAATTCACGTCTCAGGTTAAAAAAATTATGATTCTATCTCCTTAAATTTGGTTCCTTTAGCCTGTATTTCTCTGTACATTAACTATAGACTCAGCATTGCTAAAATCAGAAAATATGAGAATAATATGAGAGACAGAGAGAAATCATGTTATGCACATGTACATTCAGAACATCACAGCAAATTCTAACTATTAATGCTTCCTAATTTTTTATTAATAATTACTTTCTAATTTCTTTATTAATTCTTTCCCCTGCCTTCTTTCTGGTTTCCCAGATGACCTGTTTTGATTCAGAGCTAGCAAAAACCCTAAATGTTTTATCTTTCTTACAACATAGACTACTTGAGAAAAGTTTTGAGCTGAAAGAACAAGACTATAACAAACAGATTCACTCTTTGAAAGGAGAAATTAAGACTCTAAAAGAAGAAAGATTGCAACTTCAGCATCAAATGGAGAAAGAACAAATAATTTCCAATGGCTTGAAGGGAGAGGTGGCCCAGCTGACCAAGCAAACAAAGGTAGAAACAGAGATCTCATTTCTATACTCCAGCCCAAAGTGAAAATAATAAGTGTATAAAAATGCTGATTGTTGGATTTCATAGGTCACTCATATGGAATGACATGTTTTATAAAGTCAAAGGAAAAACTCTCTTGTCCATTAATCTAAAATATAATACCTTAAAATTTAACACAAAGCTAGCATTTTGTCATTAGTTGTTTTCTTGTGTTACAAAAAGTTGATTTTTCAATTTTTTGGGAAAGTAATTGAAGCTTTATATGCTAACAGAAAGCATGAGAGCCAGTATAATGTAGTGGATAACATTCTAGAATTAGTCAGAGAGCTGCCACCGATACTTATGTTCCCATGAAGAGCACTTAGGTGGTAAAGTGGATAGAGTACTAGGCTTGGAATCAAGAAGATCTAAGTTCAAATTCATCTTCAGAAACTTCCTAAACTGTATGACCCTAAGCAAGTCACTTAGCCCTGTTAACCTCGGTTTCCTCATTTGTAAGATGAGTTGGGGAAGAAAATACGAAACCACTCCATTATTTTTTTTTTGCCAAAAAAGCCCCAAATAGGGTCACAGAGAGTATGACACAGGTGAAATGATTGAACAACAACAAACATGTTCCCATGCATCAATCACTTAGCCTAACTGAGCCACATTTCCTCATCTATAAAATAGAAATAATAATGATCTATGCTACCCATATCAAAAGACAATTGAGACATTCAAAATGAGATAATGTGTTAAGTGCTTTGCAAACTTTAAATTGCTATTCATCTACCAAATACTTTTATTAACATTCCCACTTAATAAAAAGTGCCCTACAATGGGATTGTTTCCAAATTAAAGTACAAAAAATTCTAAAATTCTTTAAATTGATCTATAAAATAATCAGAGAATTTAAATACTGTGATGAAAACTTCCATTTATACCATATACTCACTACTGGGAGGAAAAAATTCCCCCAAACCATTAATCTATATAGAAAATAGTGATGCAATATGACATAAAGAATAGAAAATTGATCTTATCACTTGGAGACTAAGGAGAGTTTCAGGACCCACTTTCAGCACATTCTGCCCGTGAAATCCTGAGAAAATCATTTGACTATTCAATAGCCAAGCAACTCTCTATAGCTAATTTAGAGCAGCAATTGCTAATCTGCATTGATTGGGGAAACTTCTCCAGAAACACCCTCCCATTTCAATGAAATTATAGTCCTGGATGAAGAAAAATTGGTTCACTGTGACATCAGCATGCACTCAACTGTATGTGAACGGCATCACCTAGCCATGTCCCTTGTCTGCTGTCTCAGAATTGTCTCTGTGGTTTAGCTTAAACACCATTAGACAGCATTCAATCACTAATCAACAAGGATTTATTAAGTGTTTACTATGTGCCAGACATTGCCTCTTACCTTTGGCAGCTAAAACCTATCATTTGAGAATTTTTAGCCAGCATAATAATCAGCTCACATTATTTTAAGGGTTTGGTTTTGTTTTTTGAGGTATATTCCTCATAAAAACAACGCAAGCTTGATAATTATTATCCCTGTTTTCCAGAGAGGAAGACAAAGAGTCAGAGAAAACTAAATGACTTGCTCAGTAGTCACTTGATAAGTAAGTTAAATGACTAGCAGAGCTACATTGATAATTACATGCCCCTTTTCTAAGAAAATAAATTCTTTGTTACTAAAATATGACATGTATATTTACAATAAAATATATGACATATAACTAATTCCTAAGAAGAACAAGGAGACAAATAACTTGAAACGAACTTAAACAATCACAAAAATCAGTGATCAATGAAGAAGCAATAATTTTCTATGTACTCCCTTTGGGCACAAACCCTTTGATTTTCTCCCAGATTTAATCTAAGTATTTCTTCAAAGGTTCTTTCTTTCTGCCTTACTCAGGACTGGAAAGATGCATGTTCAGGTCTCTCTTTCTCTCTCCCTAACTGCAGGTATGCATTCTTTGTTCTGAGAAGGCTCCCCACACATGGCAGGGAGTAGGAAAGTGGGCAGAAAGAAGGAAGTCTCTCTACCCTGTTTAGAGCTTGCTTTTCTTGTCTCCTGCCTGCTGGGCTATTCTTGCTAACTCTCTAGGCTCTCAAACGCTGGACTGTACCAGCCAGCCTACATAGACTCGTGCTCCTACTCCATTCTTCCTGCATTCTGGACTTTCTGGGATCCAACCTTTTACCTACCTGTCCCTCAGGTAACTTTCTAAATGTTTTCTGTCTTGTCCATTCATTTGGAATGCCATCTTCCTTTGGCTATATCCTGCCAAATCTCTCCCCAGCAAGATTTCCAGCCTTTGCTTCTTCTAGCTAATCCTGCCCTATTGATGCTCACCCCCACCTCCAGTCACTTAGACTAGAAGTCACTAGACTAGAACAAAGAATTTTGTTCATGAACAATAACAAAAAGTTTTGCCCCCAAAAAAGTTAGCTTTAATAACATTAACCAACTTGCTTAATAGTTTCAGTGGAATCAAAGATTAATCAATAACTTCCTCATGGCATGGAGAAGAGAATTATTATAGACAAAGAAAAGGTAAAGAAGGGAGAAAAAGAGTCAAAAGGGATGTCCTATGTTGAACATATAACATTGCATTTCTATGTCCTAACCAAATACCCCTTCATGGAACAGGAGTTATCATGGGGACAAAGGTGTTTAACATTCCTTTAAAATGCAATTGCATCTTGTGAACATGTAATAGAAAATACCCAGTTAGGTATATATTATTTCACTAATGTTCCATTTATAGGATATATATATATATATTTGCAATTCTGTTTTTAAAAAATTTGGTTTATTGTTTTCATCTAGATGATCTCTGAGTTCCAGAAGGAGATAGAGTTACTTCAGACACAGAAGATAGATGTGGAAAAACATGTTCAGTCACAAAAACGAGAAATGAGAGGTAATGGCAAGACCAGTCACTTTGTTAGCATAGCAGTTAATTTATTATGGAGTTACAGAAATGAGATACTTCACCAGCATCAGACCATGTTATTCTTCAATGGATAGTTTGCCTGTATGAGGCTAGAAAATTGGGGCTTAATGAAAAAATAGCAGCCCTGCATGTCCAAAATAATAATAATAGTTATTATTATTACTAGTAGTAGTATAAATATTTATATAGCACTTCAAGGTTTGTGAAGCTCTTTACAGATATTATCTCATTTTACCCTCAGAACCACTCTGGGAGATAATTTATTATCCCCCTTTTCCCAATGACAAATCTGAAGCAGACAAGATAATTATCTGAAGCTAGGGTTGAATAAGGTCTTCCTGATACCAGGCCCAGTGCTTATTATACTTTGACTTTACTTTCAGAAAAAATGTCTGAAATTACTAAGCAACTTCTTGCAAGTTATGACATTGAAGATGTGAGAAGCAGGTAAACTGACTCCACATTTCTAAGACATTTTAAAAATGAGGGGAAAAGAAAATATAAAGGTGGGAATTGATTTCCTTTTTTCTGCTATTTTCCAGACTTTCTGTAGAAGATTTGGAACATTTAAACGAAGATGGAGAACTTTGGTTTGCATATGAAGGCCTAAAGAAAGCAACAAGGTAAGGAAAATAATTAGATTGTCCTCTTTGCTCTTTTCTCTTTTCTGCCTCCTCAATTTCTTTCTTCTTTCTAAAATACAATTTTTCCTTTTCCCCTTCCTATTTTTCTTCTTTCTCCTCATCTTTTCTTATTCTTCTTTCTTTTTCTCCTCTTCTTTCTTCTATCCTCTTTCTTCCTCTTCTCTCTCATTTTCCTTGTATTTTAGAAAGTAGAAATCTTATATGTGAACAGGAGATTTAAAATATTGTCTTTTTAAGAATCTCATTTCATTAGTGTGAATGTTCCTTCCACTGCTACAGAAAGCCAATTCCTCTCTCTGTGTATTAGTATATTTTCTTCCAAAGTTGCTGTGACCAAACATAATATTTAACAAAAAAAGTAAATGCTTGCAAATTATACTATTATTGGAATTATCTCTTTTCATTTAGAATAATCAATCCCCTAAAAATCTTGTACTTTTTATGAGATAAGAAGTTCATTAATGGGTAAATAAACTTTACTGAATAGAAAATCTTTAAGAATGTATACATTGGAGGGGCGGAGCCAAGATGGCGGAGTGAAAAGGTGACTTTCTGCCTCTCCTCCGATCTTCTCTCAAATCAACAATAAAATAAGCCTCTGAACTGATCTTCAAGTCAACGAACTCAGAAATATTTGGGCACGGCTCTCTGGAGAACTTCATATCAGATTAGTCGGACTCGGACAGAGAGATAAATAGACGACCCCTGTGCAGGCCGGAAGTGAGGGTGGGACTCAGCTCAGCTCATCCTGGAAGAAATTCCAAACTCCAAACTCCAAATTCCAAACACCTGGAGTTTATCTGAGGCACCCGGTACACTCTGCCCTGATTGGGGATAGGTGTTCTGGCAGACTTGCCTTGTTTAAGGAGTAATTCGGACTTAGTCCTAGCCCCCACCGGCCCAGCACCTTAAGTCAACTCGCTGAAGTGCCCCAGGGCAAAGCATCTTCAGCCGAGGTTTTTTTTTCCCCCTACCTTAAAGAGATATCCACTCTGTCTAAAAAAAAAAAATGATGAAGAAGCAAAAGAGAGTTCTCACCATAGACAGCTTTTATCAAGGCAAAGAAATGACCTCAGATACAAAGGTTTCTTTAGACAAAAATCCAGGAAAAAACAGCAAGGACCATCACTGGTCCCCGTTTCAAAAGGCCTTTCTGGAAGACTGCATAAAGAACCTCAAAAGAGA
>JAJPUD010000675.1:0-207762 GCA_023553655.1 Myrmecobius fasciatus
CAGGAATATAAAAACCTACCTAATGGCCTGAAAGCATTCATGCAGCTTCTAAGACAGAAGAATTCAGATTCTCAGCAGGTTCTATGTGTTCTGATCTAAGAAAATACTATGTAGGATTTGGAAGTGAAATCCAAAGAGCATATGTTGTTATGCTGTTAATATACAGATGAAAGTAGAATAAGTTAGACATCATAATACAACTCTCTGGACAAACAACTCACAATATCTGTATAGAGCTTGTTCTTTCTCAGATTTCATAATTAACATGATTTTGATATTACATGTAATTCTTTGTGACTCCATGGGACATAGAATAACAATACTGTTCAGGGAGTTTTCTTGGCAAAGATACTGGAGTGGTTTGCCATTTCCATCTTTTATAGGTTAAGGTAAACAAGGGCCAAGTGATTTGCCCTAAATCACATAGCAGCTAAGTGTCTAAGACCAGATGTGAATTCAGAAAGATGAATCTTCCTGATTTCAAGCTTGGCACTTTATTCAGTACCTGTCAGGAAGACCTGAATTAAAGGGCACTCTCAGACTCATACTGGCTTGTGTGACCCTGGACAAGTCTCTTAATCCTGTTTGCCTCAGTTTCCTCATCTGTAAAATGAACTAGAGAAGGAAATGACAAATTATTTCACTATCTTTGCCAAGAAAACCCCAAATGAGTTCATAGAGTTGGATTTAACTGAAAAACAACAGAACAACTTCTTTATTCCAGAAAAGTGCTTTATCTACTGAACCACCCAGCTGCCTCTTTTTGATGTTGTATATCATATTTAAATATCAATGAAATAAATCAATTTTGGCCTGATATGTTTTCCCCATCTGGTCTATTAGGTATAGTGGAAATAAGGAAGGTGTCCAAGTAGTAACTGACACCTGAAAACTTCAATAAATATTTCATTTCACAGAGACGTTCATCAAATTCTTCCAGCAGCAACTAGGAATTAATGATAATACTTTAACATGGTATAAGATGAAGTAGTGTTAACTTGTTTATGTGATGTACCAGAGGCCTAATATGTATCAACTGTATGATAGTACTCCTTAGCAGAGAATAATAACAACAACAACAACATCACCTAATGTTATTTTGGACTTTAACATTTGCAAAGCACTTTACAAATTCATCTCATTTGATCTTCACAATAATTCTGAGCTGTACATGCTATTATTATGCCCATTTTATAGATGAGGAAACTGAGGCAGGCAAAGGGTAAGTGTGACTAGTCCAGGGTCACATGGCTAGTAAATATGTCTGAAGACAAATGTAAACGTTGGTATTCTTGACTCCAAATCCAGCATAACCCACTCAAGCAACTAATCATTTTTATAAAATTAAAAGGCATCAGTAAAACGTTAAACTTTTAAAGTAAAACTTAAAATTTGAAACAAACAAAAAATACTTATTGGAGCCAACACAAAAAATTAAGCCTTTGAAAAGACTCCCTAATACTAAAGTCATCATTTCCTTTTCCTTTCTTGACACTTCATCAAATTAAGACTATTCTATACCACATTCCCTCACTGCACTTAGGACTAGAAAGAAGAAAGAAGTAAGAGGAAGAGAAAGAGGAAAAGGAAGAGGAGAAGGAAGAGAAGAAGATAAAGAAAGAAGAAACAAACAAAGAAAGGAAAGAAAAAAGAAAGAAAGTAATTGCTAAGTGAAACATTCTAAACAACAGGTTTTAATTTTTCAGTGAACTATTCTAACCAACAACTGAAGAAAATATGGAGGGAAGACATCTTTTTTTGCCACCTTTTATGGAATTGACAAATTAATCAGAAGAATGTGTATATATGTATCTTTTAATTCTTTCAAAATCAGGATTGTGAATCATAATGTTTGAGTTCTGAAAAAAAGAATGTGTTCTTTCCACTGTACCATGACACAGGTCAGAGCACAGAGCAGAACCAGATGAACTGAATTCTGGTTCTAGTTTTGATTCTAGACCTTACAAATGTAATTAGGCAATCACTTAGTTCAGGTTCTTCATCTGTGAAATGGGGAAAACAAAAATCACCCTTGCCTCAGTATCTGGAATACTGCATAGAATAAATGGAACTCTGTATGTGAAAATTCTGTGTAAATATAGTGCCTTGCATTATACACAGAAAGGTATTATTATCTTATTTTGCATGACTATTATGTTCACACATCAAGAGAATGAATAAATCCCATTGTTTGACTCTGAGTTGGAAGCTTTCTAAAGTGAAACACAATTATTGATTTCCCAGCCTGCAAGCATGTTCAAAAGCTTTTTTTTTTAAATTTCACCTCAAAATATTATGAAATAATTTCTTCTGCCTAAAGTCTTTCCAAGACTTTTTCCATTAGGAGAGTGTGCAAAAGGCCAAGACACATAGAGCCTCCTGGAAAAATGGATTAAGATCCAAATTTTAAAGAAATTTGGACAGCTAGGTGATGCAGCGTCAGACCTAGAAACAGGAGGACCTGAGTTCAAATTCAGACTCAGATATTTACTAGCTGTGTGAGCCTGGGCAAGGCACTTAATCCTGTTTCCTTTAGTTTAATCATCTGTGAAATAAACTTGAAAAAGCAATGTCTAATGATTTCAGCCTCTTTGCCAAGAAAATCCCAAATGGGTTCATGAAAGGCTGGTCAGAACTAAAGTGACTAAATAATCAATCACATTTTGAACAAGATATATCTCTAGTTTAGTTAAGATTCTAACTTTCCTCATTGTTTGATGGGAATGACCATCAGAAGCCACCCACGGACAGCACCCTTTCTCATTCACAGGAAATCAGGATATTAATCATGGGAAGTTTCCTTTGATTTGTAGATGGATGATAGAGAATCTCTGAGTGGCTAGAGAAAAAATGAATTAGTTTAGGTGATTAACTTCTATTAAATGCAAGTAAAATGTTAAATGAAATAGTAGCTGGTGTTTAAATACATAATGGCTTTATGGTTGGCAAAACACTTTATATGTTATCTCAACTCATTTAACACAGGAGGTGGGTGCTACTATTATTCATATAAGTGACTTGTAGGTTTCACAGCTAGGAAAGTCTCAGACCAGATTGTAACTTAGGTTTTCCTGTTTCCAAATTCAGTGTTCAATCTACTGAGTCACCTAACTGCCAAACTGTATTTGAGCATATTGTAACTTTTTCCTAATTTAAAATAGCTATAAATGTTACCTCTCAAACTGAATTGTGCTAGATATCTGAGGGAGATTACCAATTTGGATATTTCTGTCTCTCAGTTAGAAATGTTAGAATTTATTATAAAATTCAATAATAAAAATATTTCTGGTAGTCTTATGCCTAAAGTATAGAATATACTATTAATAAATATATATTGATACCAATCTCTGCCTTTCTCATTGTATTTTTCAAAAAGGAATAGAAAACATTTTTCCAGAATATCCTTCTCCCTGCTCTCTGGGAAAGGGTTTGATGACATCAAATTTATTACACAATAGACAGGGCCAGTCAACAAATATTTATTCAGCATTTATTATGTGCAAGGCAATGTGTTAAGCATTGAAGATACAAAAAACAAAGCCAAAAAATAGTTCCTATTCTCAAGGAGATTATAGTTTAATGGGGGAAGAAAACATGCAAGTAGCCATATACAAATGAGATGCATCAATCAAACTGGATATCATCAACAGAGAGGTTATTAAAATTAAGAGGATTTGTGAAAGGCTTCATTTATAGAAGGTGGGATTTTAGCTGGGACTTGAAGGATTGGGACTTGAATGATTTCATTGTTTCCCTTTCCTTCTTCAGATGAGACATGCAACAAATATATATGCAACCAGTTAGTCACACAGCTAGGACTAGGACCAAAGCCCCTGATTTCCAGTCCAATGTCTTTTCCTTTACTTCATACTGCTTCTCACAAGGGAGACTAGATTTAGCACCACTCATCACCACTATTGGAATGACTTCTATTCCAGCACCCGAAAAGGCTAGGCCAGCAAGGGACAAGTCCTGGCAGGTTGTAAAAATCTGAAAAGACTTTGAAATAGTCCTGGTGACTGACTGTGCCAGCCTGAATACAGAGAAGCTAAATACGGTGGGCTGAGCACTTGATGATGAATTCCTTGGTCCCAGGAACATGAAACAAAGGAAAAATATAAAATGGCCCTCAGTCACATATGTAAACCACGTTGCTCCTCATTTTTCTGAATGTTTTCGAGGCAGAAAATGCTGATGTCACAACAATCACATTTATCAGTCAATAAATATTGATATAACCTGGTTTCTCTATGGATGAAATCCTTGTCCTATTACCTAACTGATTTACTCTGACAATTGATTCTGCTTTTTGCAGATCACGTTATTCTGAATGCATCAAGTCCTGGAACATTATAAAGCCTCCTTAGGGAGAACAACAACCATTCTTAAAGGATAACTATCCCCAAGTGGAGGGAGAATGCCTATTATAGGCATTATGCCATTGATTATGATACGCTTTTAAATGGGAACTCTATTAAGTTGGTCTATCAGTATGAAAATCATGGACAAAACCTATAGAAAAAATAATAAGCTGGGCCTAGAATTGAATGGAAGGAATAAAAAGGGTAGATTGCATTAGAAAAATTATAGCATTTCCAGTGATGTGGATTGTCTCCCAGAAACCAAAGCTCACTCTGGTATTATTCAGGTGATAGTATGTTCCTACAAATCATGGATAGTCATAAACTCTGAAGAATCCAAAGTGAGAAGAATCAAACTTTGGTGACATCCTTATATCCTTTCCCTCATTTGACATAACCAATTCAGGGTCAAATTTTCTACTCTTATAAGATCTCTATGTCTTAGAGTGTCTCTTATCTCCAATTGTAGAGAAGAGTGAGGAAAAAAATATTTTAAAGCATCTATTATGCATAAGTCACTGCACTAAGTATTTTATATCTATTTGTCCTCTGTCTATCTAAAAAAATCTCAGTTGATCCACCCAAGTTCTGTGAGCTAGGTGTTACTATTAACTTTACAATTGAGGTGATTGAGGTAGGAAGACATTAACTAACTTCCCCAGGTTTTCAGAGCTTTAGTGTTTCCACATTTCAAATAAGACTAATTTTATTGGACCCTTCTTAATCAGCTCCTGACACTGAACAGCTTTAAACTCAATCTATATATGCATGTGTATGTGTCTATGTGTGTATCTATCTGTCTGGGGTTGTATTTGTTTCTCACTAGACAGTCCTGAAAGCAGAACCAAGAAAAGAAAATCACTGTGTACAGAGTAGTGGAGAGGAAGGTATGTCATAAACTTGATAGAACCCTAGAAATAAGAGTCATTGCTATCAGACATAGTTGAATGAGTGTTTTCATGATGCCCATAGAAGTTCTTACTTGGACTAGGGAGTCTACCTCAACTACTAAGGTCAAATTCTGTCTTAATTTCACTCTATTACTTCTAATTTTACTCTTTGGAATTTAGTTTAAGCACTCATTGTCCTTAGGATGTTTGCCTTTTGAATACTTTAGGTTTAACTTGATCCAAGTGGTAGAGGTTATGTTCAATCCACAATCAGTTCTTCTTCTTCTTCTTCTTTTTTTTTCTATTTTCTTTAGCATGATGGCTAAATGTTGAATGGAGCAAGTACTGAGGATAAAGCCCCTCCAAAGGTGAGCCTACCTCTGGTAATAAAGCATAAGTTTTAACTACTTTTTTTCTTCCTCCACCAAAAGATGGAATCTTTGAAAATTATTAATAATTAATAACATGATTCCCCCCCCCTAAAAAGTCTTACTAAGGAGGGTAAAATTTAGTCTAAAATTCCTCTTTTCCTCCCCCTCTCCCCACCTCCCTGCCAACTTGAAAGAAGACCATAAACAGTACTTTGAGGCATTTTGTTTTGGGAAGCAGGACATAAAGCTCTTGAATTATGTTAGCAAAGTAGGAGGTTGGGGAAGTACTTCCCAAGGGGATAGATTAGGGATAAGCTTTAGGAGTCCAGCATAAAGGTCACCTGAAAGTTAGGAGATGGAATTTCAAAACTGGTATTCAAAAAAAAAAACAATTACATGAATAAGTAAAAAATAAAGTCCTTTGCAACTCCGTTTAACAGGTAAAGAAAGAAAGACAGTAATTTAAGGGAGCTAGCTGCTCATGGTCATATAATACATTTTAGAATTATTATTCAAAGTAAAGTAATTTTATGAAGAAAGTAAAAATTATGGTTCTTTACAACTTAACTCTTATTAGTAATAGCTATTTAAAATATTAATTTCAGTTATAGAGATTTCTTAAGGTTTCAATTAAAAAAGAGCTTGTTCAGTACTGAGTGTTGCAATCATTATGCTAGTCCCTGTGAATATCAAGACAAAATAAAGCAATCCCTCAAGGAATTTACATTCTAAGTGAGGAAACAAAATGGAGGATTTTTTTTTTCCTGAGTTAGTAAGCCAACATTCTTGTACTGCAAGATATATTCTTCAGTGGGAAAGCAACTTTGCTATGATAGAATAATTAGGACAAAACCAGATTGGAGCCAATCTCTCTTTACTTTAGAGCATCTTATACCTATAAAGGGCAAGAAGCAAAGAAAAAGATTTTTAGCAATAATAATCACATGACCATTTTTTTTTTCCTTACAGAGGTGAAAAGCCAAATGGTAGCTCATGGATAATAAGGAGACCAGATCAGAGCAATGCAACTGACAGAACATTTCTTTCTAGATTTTTGTTTCTTTCTTAGAAATAGATTTTGTTGTAGTTTACATTAAAGACTTTTTTTTTAAAGTTTTTTTTCTTTCATGATAGAGAACAGATAAAACATACTTTTGAGTATTGTTTCATTTTTCCAAGATTCATTTTTCATTTGGTATTTCAACATGTTCCTGAGCTTTTAAATTAATTAGCTTTTAAAAGCAATTAGGTTGACCCAATTACTCTTTCTCACTCTCTTTTTCTTTTTTTTCCTTCCCCAACTCAATATTTATTGTTACCCACTTATTTTTCAATTGTGTCTGACACTTCTTGACCCCATTTAGGGCATTCTTCATAAAGATATTGGAATGGGTTGCCAATACCTTCTTCTCTAGCAGATGAGGAAATTAAGGCAAACTGGGTTAGGACTTTTCCAAGGTCATACAGCAAGTATCTGAGATCAAATGTGAACTCTGGAAAATGAGTCTATATGGAGAACTCAGAGAGTAGATCAGATTATATAACTCATGAATATAATAGGCAGTACTTGAACCCAGATCTTCTTGATCTGAACCTAGCTCTATCTAATAGTAGTAATAGTTTGTCAGACAAATATGGTCACCTTGCCATTTCTTAATTTTCTTGGAAATACTGCTCTAAATCATTATAGTTAAACAGAAATGAATTACTAAGTAGTTACTTTCTCAGTTCTATCAAAGATATTTTAAAATTTTCTTCCGTAATTTCTAATCATGACTAGCTTCCTACAAATACTGGAATGCTCAACTGTTTTCCTTTTAGCTCACTCTTTGGTGTGCTATATATAGGGGGAACAGATTTGTTTCTTAACAACTTTGAAAGTTCATGATAACATTACTAACAGACAAATTTTGTCATACTGCTCTGTATGTAGCCTGAATTTCTTGGCTGTGGGATCAGGCTGCTTTAGCGGAAAATGTGAAAAAAAAAACAACTTTGTGCTGTTGCCAATGTAATAAGCATAAGTTTAATTAATATTTATTAAGTACTGGTTACATGTAAGGTTCATAAAATAATGAGAACTCATATCCATATTGCAACTTGGATAAATTCAATTTATTTCTGTGCCAGGCATCATGGCAGGACATGCAAAAACATAATGAAAATAGTTTCTGACCTCAAAAGGACTTCATTTCACATTTATTTGTTATAGATAATATATGCTATAATATATAACATAATATAATATATAATATAATCCTTGACAAAACATTTAACTTCTCAGAATTTTAGACAATTCTCTAAGAATAGACATTAAAAGAAATTTTATTCTCACAAAAGACTTGTTGGAATGGGACAAGGATTATTTTTCTCAGATTATAGATGACTAATGTCATCTTCAGAAAAGTTCAGAGATTTGTCAAAGATTATATGTCCAGACTTTTCTGAAAATCCAATGTTATTTCCACTCAATCATACAAACTCTCAGTACTTAGCTCTGTAAGCATCCTTTTACAAAGATGCTAAAATCTTCCCATTAAGTTCCATTCACTATCTTAAAAAGAGTCATATTATTATAGAAACAGGATGCCAGTGGTATCTCCCAAGATGGAGACCCTTTACATAACTGTAGTAGACACCTCAACTAGAGACCCTGAATTTCATGGCCATATATCAAATTTGTTTTTTTAGTACACTGCACACAATTTTTTAGTCCCACATCATACACATTTTTCACCAAAAAAAGCCTTTTCCATTCCTTCTATATTTTGTATTCTTCAAGATGTGATCAAATTTCTATTGTGAATGGTAAGGAAACAAGTGACAGAGATGTTTCTCATTGGTTTTTATGATGGTGGCAAGAGGAAGTGCTTTCTATTAGACAGTATATAAGAGATATAAGTATATACAGTATATAAGTACATGAGAGTATATAAGACTTAGCTCAATTCTTGCCATTGAATTGATCCTTTGCATAAAATTTTTTTCCAGTGGCTTTCTATCTTTTTAAGTATTAATCTAAATTTTGATTTCTGGCTTCTCAAAGAGCTGTGATCCTGCTATGATCCTACCTATCCAAAATAATTATTCACTAAGGGAGGCAACACAGTAAAGATGAGCATTAGATTAGGCATCAGGAAACTAGGATTCCAGATCAACTCATCATTAACTGGCTAGCAGTATTTATTTGCTCCGTTCCTTCATTTTCCTTAACTGAAAAAAGAATCAGTATATAGAAGTGGGGAAGGGGAAAAGGGAGAGGTATAAGCATATTTATAGGGTCTAATAAGTGCTAGGTGATTTTTAAAATCTTTTTCTACCCTTAAAATTTTAAATACCCCTCCCCAAATCTGAAAAGGTTTTGAATAGAGGCCTGGTGATTGGTGATAAATTTTTCATCCATTGCAACTATAACCATTTACTAGTAAAGAAACTTACAGATTCATGGATAGAGTCAGGAGTTCAAATGTGGCCTCAGACACTTACTAGCTGAGTGATTTTGGATAAGTCCCTTATGCCTGCCTCAGTTTCCTCATTTGTAAAATGGGGTTAATATCAGTACATTCCAAGGTTTTATGGGGACTGAATGACAACAAACGTAAAGCACTTTGCAAAACTTAAAGTGATGTTTCTCTTCATTTATCATTTTTCATCATCATCATAGATGATCAGTCCAAATTGCATTGTTGAAAGGTGTACTTATACTTAATAAGAATTAAAATATTGAAACATTTAAGTATAAATAAATTTTGAAGGATTTAATATTTAAATTTTAAAGTACTTTAAGTATAAGTATTTAAGCTTAACTTTCATCTTAATGAATTGTCATTTTTTTACCCTTCTTGGATCTTCTTGGATCTTAATTCTGTCATTCCATGTACTATCTACTTCTCAAAGTTTTGTATCATTTGCATATTTGAAAACCAATTCATCTTTCCTGACTTATTGTACATTACTCCCTGTCTCACACTTGATGTACTCATCAAGCCATATCTTTGCTATTTCTAACACATGACATTGGGCCAGTTAGGTGGTGCAGTGGATAGAGCACCAGCCCTGAAGTCAGGAGGACCTGAGTTCAAATTTGACTTCAGACACTTAACACTTCCTAGCTGTATGACCCTGGGCAAGTCATTTAACCCCAATTGCCTCAGCCAAAAAAAAAAAAGTATTTGAAACATCTAACACATGACATTTTATTTATTTAGCACAGAAGTCTACCTTCTATATCTCTTTCTTGCCTTTCTATAGACTATCTCCCTTTTCCTCAGTAAGAGGGGTGCCTTGCTCTTGTTTGTGAATCCTTTTTTTTCTTTTAAAACTGCTCAAGGGGCACCTTACAAATAAAGCCTTCCTGATTTCTCTATGGTACATTATCCTCTCCAAGCTCACCCTTATTCATTTTGTATTTATTTTATGCGTGCTTATTGATGTACACAACTTTTTTTTTCTCCCAATGGAATATAATAAGCTCTTTGACGGTAGGGACTATTTCATTTTTGTCTTTGTATCTCCAGTCAGGTACAAAATAGAGGCTGAATAATGAATGAATAAATAAATGATGCTGAGGACATAACAAAAAATGTAAATCCTTTTTGATCCATTTTGAGTTCTGACACACTGCCATCAGCAGATTTATACAGTTCTTAGTAACTTAATAGAAGACATTTATGTGATATTTCATGATACTTCTCTAGGTCTCAGTTTCTTCCTGTAAAATTAGGGTATTCAACTGGAGATTTACTAAGGTTTTATTCCAGCTCTAAATACTATGACCCCATGGATCTAAAGTACCCAGTGATCTTGTTTTTTCAGTTGGCTGGGCACTGTAGCCGAAAAGATATAAATGGAATCCTAATGGTCTGAGAGAGTTACTAAGCCCCCTCCCCCATTAGAAAGTCATTTTGTCCTGGCAAGAACAGAAACCAATTTATGTTAGACTTTCTTTAATATGGTGGTGAAAGGCAGAGTTATTCATCACATAGTGACTATTTCAGTTTTTAGATGACATGTTCTAAGCACACAGTTTTTCAAATACTAGGCATCAATCTTACCACCTTGCTGGGAAAATAGCAGGAATACAATAAATCCTTGTGGAATTGAATTAGCTTTCAAGTCTAATAAATGAAACTTCAAAATACACTCAATTTTTAAGTACCAATATTGTATCCACTACAAAGAAAATAGATATTTATTAAGAAAATGAAATGTTGAGCACTTGGTTTTTGCAAATCAGAAAAAATCAAATTTAATTTATATAACATAATAACTAAATCGCATCCTTCCATTTCTCTGATGTTTAGTTTTCTAGAATTATAACAGTAAAGAAAAAAATTTATAGCCAAAAGTAACAATGTAATGTACAAGACATTCTTATGATGAAGCCAAAGATAATCAACTCCTAATCAATTTCATAGTGCTCAAAGATATTTATTGTTGACAAAATTTAGGAAATATTGCTTTCTAGTCAGGAATTACAATCTTAACAAGTACTGGAACTTTTCAAGATAGAGTTACCCTATTCCTAAATTATTTTCCAAATGGCATACATTATTCTGTTAACCCTAATTTGTCTATGGGTTGTGACTACCTAACCAGAAACTCAAATGGTGTTACATAGTAACACTTTCATTCTTAATGCTCAGTCCACCCAGCAAAGACAAAAAGTTGAGCTGTTTCCAGGAGTTTCTTCTTTATCTAATGGTTTAGTTTAAGATAGCCGTTAAACCCTGCAATGAAATTACTGTTTGACTATTTTTCACTTTGTCCAGAGGAAATGTCAATGGAAGCAAAGCTTTTTCATAGTATCTCTAGAATTCTTCTGTGAGTGTAGGATTAAACTCCTACTTTGAAATCGTGTTTTATGAATTGTCACTGTCAATCATAATCCAGTTTATGAAAAAACTTTGATCCCTCCTATATGGAGATGTCCTGGACAACTTCAAAACACAATTTCTCATTCCTGAGGGACTGAAATATCTTCCCTTTCCTTTAAAGGTTTATTTAAAACAGACACTGCCAATTTATGTCATACCCGGCCTGAAAAGCTCCTTCATTTCCAGATGAACAATAATGTGATTTTTTTTTAGTTCAAAATTTTCATTTTCATTAAGCTCACCATTAAAATCACTGACAATTACCAGTCTATTCTAACATAGTCAAGACTATCTCAAAGACTGAATTTTATGATCTTATATTCCACATACATAAAAACATTTTGGCCAATGCTATATGAGTTAAAGAAGTTTGAGTTAAAGCATTTCTTCTTTCCAACATGTCAAAAGCCATCTGCAAAGACCCAACAGCTGCAAGCTGGCCAGGGAAAATCTCTTCCAGCTATAACAGGGAATAAAAGTACCTGTAGGATTTGGAGAAACACAATCTCATTTTGGATCGTGGAGATAGACGGGAGATTGAGGCTCCAAGGGGATCCGAAACAAAAGCCATTTGTAGAGATAGTTCCAAAACAGTTCGAAGAAATGGTCATTCGCAGATGGTGCCCAACCCTGTGGTGGGCAGGAGGGGGCCCCTGTGTCCGCATGAAGTACTTGTAACTGAGTAAGGGAATTTCCTCTGCATGACAGGCTGAGTTGCCAGAGAGGTAGCCTGCTCAGCTTTGCTCAAAGGCTGGAAGGGATAACCAGGATTTCCTGCTGCATGATACTTGTCCTTTGCAACAGGGCTTGCTCCATCCCAAGCCCTTATCTCATTGTTAATGTGGGAAACTTTGCCTTGAAATTTGTTTTTAAATATAACACTGATTAAAGAACAAAGCCAGAGTTTAACTGAAAAGCAGAGCAAAAAACCAAGGAGGTCAAAGATATAATCAGTTGAACTTAAACTTGTAAATTCAGTGTGAATCTTGAAAAAGGAATTTAACAGATGACTTCTCCTTTACACTCTTAATGGGGATGGACAGAATTTCATACAATATCACCTTCATTTGGGTCAACCTTAGAGTCCATTTATATAGTTATTCACCAAATTAAAAAAAAAAAAGGATTTACTGATCTAAGAAATTCCAGTAGCTTCTTTAGCTACTGGCAAAGTCAATATGAAAGTGCAAAAAGACAGATCACTTTCAGATTTTTTCTTCAAGCAAGCAAACATCATCTCTGAGGATATTATAGTGACTGTCTTGAATAACTAAGGCCCATTTCTTACCTTTAAACTTTGAAAAATCCCTTCAAAGAATCTTTTTTTTCAAATTTCAAATTGAAATGCTTTTCAAATTATGACTCATAAAAGCAAACAAAACTTCTCTCTATTTTTATTAAGTACAAGCTCATTTGGGGTAGGAATATTTTAAAAGACAGTGCCAGCAGGCACCAAGAAACCCAATAAAATCACTAAGGTGCTTGTTTGCCCTTGGGATTTCATAGTGTGACAGCTCATATTAACAGCACAACATCATTCCATCAACCCCCTGTTCAAATACCATCCTGCTAGTGACCTCAGTTGTAAACTAAGACATAGCTCCACTTCTCTTGGATAAGATTAGAGTAGGCTGGAATGCAGAAGTCATTTAGCCTTCTTTGGACTGTGGTAAATCTACAGTTAGGTAAGTTCAAAGGCAATGAACACTCATATACCTAATTCAAATAGTTTTCTCTGCTCCTTTACATGTCCCCTAATTTCTTTAATAACTAAGGTCAGTATTACCTATTGTTTATTTCTTAAAAGTACCTGTTTTTTCACCCATAGTGTAGGTCACTTCTTTTCCCCAATTAAGAAATTTTATCTTCTCACAAATTTTTCTCTCATTTTTTTAGCCCAAACCCTGGTTGGCTTCAATATTGGCAGAGTAGATCACATATTTGATATGCTAGAGTGCTTGGGGAGAGAGGAGAAGAAAGTCCAAATCTTCTTTCAAATCCTTCATAATAATATATGAAATTTCACTATTATCACTTCATTCCTTTGTGTTAGATATTAGCTATCTAGGTACTAAATAAGATTAGTACTTAGATATTAATCTATTTCTGCCAGTAAAAACAAGCATCTCTGGGAAGATTAACACATCCATGATGATAATATCATGTGAATTAGTTTATCTGTTGATATCTCCCATAAAGTTACAAAGGATCTGAGAAATTATCTAGTCTCTCATTTTATAGATGAAAGAATGAGACCCATCAAGGTTAAGATACTTGTCTATGCTTATGTAGACAGTAAATGACAGAATTTAACCCAGCTCCATTAGTTGTGTCTGTGTTCAGTGCTCTTTCCACTGAATCAAACAGTATTCATTAGGAAGCAAAACAGCATGAAATCAGGAGTAGGGAAGTTCTGATGTACTGTAAGAGTACTGAAAAAGGAAAAAAAGATGCAAAAAGAAATCCTGGTTTGCCAAAGATGGACTATTTCCTTTTCTCTCAAATTATAAGACCCCCATTTTAACAATTTGTAAATGGTAACTGAAAGGTATTCCATTAGGGGGCCAATATACCCACAACCGCCACCACCACCAATCCTGTTTCTTCAACATATACACAAAAAAACCTATTTGGTAGCTGATGAAACACCTAAAAATGAAGCTTATACCCCATTTGACTAATGTAAGAAGTTAAAAAAAAATGTTCTTGTACTGTGATTATAATTTTATTTTTCTTGGGAATACAAGCCCTAAGCAAGAACATTTTTTTCAATAGGGAAATGGTTTATTTTCAGGTATTAAAAAGATATTTGCAAACAACAGGATATAACAAAAATATATTTTAAAAGGACTGGACAATGCCATGGGCTTCATATTTTACAATAGCAAAATATTTCTAACAAATACTGTGATATTTTCCATACAAATACAACTTAAAATCAAGATAAAAAGATTATTTATGGCAGTTATATAGCATTTGGAGTAATTTACCCAACTCCACCTTGTCTGGCAGTGACTTAACAAACTGATGTCTTAAAACTTGTACAAAAAAAGTGCAATTAATGTTTGAATACAGCATTTTAGCAAACTGATAACATTCCAACTAATTTTTTTTTACATTATTAAGTAGTTATCACTGATTCCAATTTTGATTGCATTTGTATGAAACAATAGCTAGGCTTGGTGACCCAGAACTGCTTCATTCTATATGTCAAGTAAGAGCATTTTGAATAATAACTAGTTACCTTGGTCTCTGAGACTATATATTAAACATTTTTTAAAAGTTTTAATACTAATTAAAATGTGAAAGGTTAACCACAACCTACAAAACATGAGATGATAGGACCCAGCAGGAAGACATGGCCAGAAAGAAGCTGTTTCTTCATTTCTCAAAAAGGAACACAGAGTTCAGAGGAAAAAAGGCTGAGTTGCTCTTATTACCATTGCCAAATATGTTACTTCTTTCAAATTACTTCTAGAAAGCAGACTTGGTGAACTGCTAAGCAAGATCACAGAATAGTTACTAAAGTGGAATTAGGAAAGGAAATAGAAGTTTGCCAATTTTCTCCTAATGAGAAACTGGGTAAAAGAATAGAACTTTTCTCAATTATCATTATGCATTTTTCTAATTACTTAACCTCTTTCCCCCCATCCTCCCCATTTCCCTTCATACTGTTACACGTAATCTCTCTCAAGTTTCCAGGGCTCAACAAGGTCATAGAAATAAGCTACTTATCATGAGATTACTCATGAGGAAAGCTAAGCCTTGATTT
Organism: Myrmecobius fasciatus; assembly: GCA_023553655.1. NCBI lineage: Eukaryota > Metazoa > Chordata > Mammalia > Dasyuromorphia > Myrmecobiidae > Myrmecobius > Myrmecobius fasciatus. Next base: position 15,271 of record JAJPUD010000675.1, read on the forward strand.
CAAATATAAATATTGCCATTATTTTTTCAGGGACTGACTGGATCATTGCAGATTCATGAGAATTTATGCAACTGGAAAAATATTCTAAAAAAAAAAAATAAAGGTATTTTCCAGGCCACAGTTTTGCCTTCACTGGGGTTCCAATCAAGTAATTTTAAGCCCTATTTTGCGGGTACCAAAAGTTACAAAGGATAAGAAGTATAAATATTTTGATTACTTCAAACTGTTAACTTCTAAAGCTTTTTTTTTCCTTGAGGGATTTTTAATAAACACAGGGTTGAGTGGATAGAAAGAATTATTCTGTATACAAGCACACAATTTTCCCTCCTCAAAATCTAAACCAAATTTAAGAAACTAGGGAGAAATAATTTATAATGGGGAAGGTCCCAATCTCTTCTAAATATGTAAAACATATTCTGATTTTTTTTCATATAGTAAACTTTGGTAAAGAGGGTATCTGCTCTACTTTTTAAATTTTGTGGGATTTTGGATCCAAGTCAATTGCTGTCACAAAGTAACCAATCAAGGGCCATGTAATTAAGTTCTTGCTAAGTGACTTACACTGTACATTGGAGATACAAATATGGTTTCTGGGACCCAATAGGGGAGTCAGCTTTAGGAGGACAGTCTAATGAGATACACTTTCTTATAGTATGTAAATATCATTAAATATCAGAAAGGTCCACTTTTTGTGGCATGCAGATATTTAGTCTGATTAGGAGAGTCATAGATGTGGCAATGAAAGTTCAAAACTGCTAAAGGGCAGCAGCAACCAAAGAGTGCAATTTTTTTTTTTTTTTTTTTGCTTTTTGCTGAGGCAATTGGGGTTAAGTGACTTGCCCAGGGCCACACAGCTAGGGAATGTTAAGTGTCTCAGACCAGATTTGAACTCAGGTCCTCCTGACTTCAGGGCTGGTGCTCTAACCACTGCGCCACCTAGCTGCCCCAAAGAGTGCAATTTTTAATCTTTGCCCCAGGTACGCAGATAAGAAGGGCCTCATTTGGGATATACCTAGTAGAAAAATCCCTTACAAAAAAATAAAGCAGAAAAAAATAAGTTTGGAAATTTAATCTCACAAGGAAAAGTGAATAGAGGGCAGGGCAGGGTAGGGCAGTTTCCAAACAGCCTATACAAATTTTCCTAAGAACCAGGCCTCTGGACTCTTACTGTTATTAGAAAAAAGGGGAAAGCAGGAAATTTTTTTCTTTAGCAGAACTTCAGGTGACAAAAGGGTGACCCTGGAGGGTTGGTTATGTTGAAATATATTGCCTCAGGAAACCAAAATAGCAGAAAGATGGGTTTCAGGATAATGCCTTATTATGAAATTATGGTTGATAGTGGTGCATGACTGATAATCAGAAGTTGAACCTGGTCTACATGTGAGTACAATCTAGCAATACATAATTAAAAATAATTAGACAAATACCCTCTGAAAAGAACTTCCATTGTGAGAAGCTTTACTGAAAGTAAATGACATTGAAAAAAATAAAACTAAAATATATTTTTCAAAAAATTAAAAAATTTAAAATAAATAAATAAATATGTATAAAACATATAAAAATATATAACCATTTGAACGGTGTAAAGATCTTTCTAATACATTACCTCATTTTAGCCTCACAATAACACAACCTAAGTATTATGACATGAGTATGATACCCATTTCATAGAGATTGAAATAGAATGAATTATCCATGAATTCTAGAACAAGATTTAGAAAACCAAGCCTTCCTGACTCCAAGTCAAGCTAATGACCCATTACACAACAAACAGCCCTATTGGATTCTGTCATAAAGAAAACAGAAAATAGAACTTGTTGGCCAATAAATAGTAAGCACAGTGTTACCAATACAGATGACTGATTTGTAAAACAAGAGTTTTCATTATATTAACTAATGCCCATAATCAACTATAAAACATTTCCTTTAGTATTATACATATATATTTATACACAAAATTTATTATTTTATATATATATTTATTTTTATATAAATATATATTTATGTTTATATATACATATATAAATATAAATTTATTTATTTACTTTTTGACAAGGCAATTGGGATCAAGTGACTTATTCAGAGTTACACAGCTAGTGTCAAATGTCTGAGGCTGAATTTGAATCCAGATCCTCCAGACTCTGGGACTGGTGCTCTACTTACTGTACTTTCTATCCCTTTATTATCCCAAAGGATTTCCAGTGCTAATGTGAGGGCTATTCATATCTAAATCCCAGTCAATAGATAAGTGTGTATTTCTACTAAGTACACTTGCAAAATACAAGGTTTGTTTATTTATTTTAGAGCTCAATTCAGGCCTACTTTGAAGGGATGTGTATCCAAGTTTCTAAAAACCCAAAATAAGAGGTTGTGAATCTGGTTGGATAAGGGCAGTGATGTCACTAAACACAGAGTCAGGATTGTGTGTTTATATACCTTTAACCTTTAAATTCCCACTAAGGTGCAAGAGCATCTTCCAAGTATTCCAAATTAGATTTGTGGTTTTGAATTTCTAAAGTATCCCTCTTTGATTTATGTAGGTCTCACGATTTAAGTCAAATAAATTGTTTTCCAGAAAATCCCCCACTTCCCCACACTCTCTCTAGTTTTCTGATTTGAAACAAAGGAAAAGGAACTAGTCTTTTAAATGGAGTAATCTATTTTGTAGTTTCCTTTAGTTGTTTAATTTTATCTAACTCTTTGTGACCTTATTTGATGTTTTCTTGGAAAAGATACTGGAGTGGTTTGCTATTTCCTTCTCCAGCTCATTTTACCGGTGAGGAAACTGAGGCAAACGGGGTTAAGTGACTTTCCCAGGATCACACAACTAGTGAGTGTCTGAGGTCAGATTTGAACATCTTCCTGATGTTCATTCAAGCCTGGCACTGTGCGCACTATGGAGCCATCTAGCTGCCTTACGACCTTTAAGTTACAGCACCTTTAAGTTCCTGTCTATCCTGTTAATAATGTGTACATATTTGTTTGCCTGTCTTCTCCATTTTGATTTTAAGTTCCTTGAGGATCCGTCTGTATTCTCCCCCTGTTTGCATTCCCAGCTCTTAGCATAGAGCTTGACACACAGTATGTTTAATGATTGATTTACTCTTTCTCTTTGCTTAATTGTTTCCTCTATTCTTTATCGACAGATTTAATATTTCTTTTTGCTTAATTCTTCCCTTTCCTCTCCTAAAATGATGGTTGTTGCTTGTAAAATGAAAGAAAGGCAGAAATATCAACATTATCCTGATTGAAGAATAATTAATACAGGATTATTCCTTAATCAAACAGTTAACTATAACAATCAAAACCCTGTGGGTTTTTTTTTTTTAATTTGACAAAAGGTCAGTAAGTAAAGGGCAGTACATGTACAACAAATAGCTAACATCATGTATTGTTGGAGAAGAAAATGGCACCTCCAGTATCTCTGCTAAGAGATGCTAAGTAGCATCACAAAGAGTCAGAAACCACTGAAAAATGATTGCAAGAAACATATGGTATTAGTGCTTAATAAGTTGTTAATTGACTGGACATCACACACTGTGCTAAGCGCTTTAAAATTGTTATCTCATTTGATTCTAACAGCAACCCTGGGATTTAGGTGCTTTTATTGGCCCCATTTTACAGATGAAAAATCTGAGGCAAGTGACTTGTACAGGTTCCCACAGCTACTAAGTATCTGAGGCTATATTTGAACAGTATTTCTGATTTCAGGTCCAGCGATCTGTGCATTATGGTGCCACCTAGAGTCCGAATGGTATGCTTTTTTAGACTGTCAGTAAACCTTAAGAGTAAAGCATATTTTTTTTTTTACAACAGCTGACCTTGAAAAGTCTGGATTCAAATCTAGTTTTTTTCTTTTACTTTCTCATTTACTAGCTTTCTGTCTGCACTTGACAAGTAAATGTCAGATGATTCTGGAGGAGAGAGCCTTTGTGCAGCTCTGTCTCACTTAAACTCACACATGCAAGTCAAAACATCACCTTATAATGACATTGATTCTTTTTGAAACAAAGCAATCTCACATAACCATATATTCAGTTTTTCTGATGGAATGAAAGCTTCTTGAAGGCAGGGGATGTTGACATTTTTCGTCTCTTCAGATCCTGACTTTAGAACAGGGTAGGGACCTTTAATAAAAATTTGGATTAAATGGAGTTGAATTTTGTAAAGAACCCTTGCTATGAATAACTTTTACTACTCAAAGGTGAAAATGGTTTTCACCTTTTTTTAAATAATAAATTACTAATTAACTCTGTCACTTATTTTCTGTATTTGAAAATGTGAGCATTGTGCAGAAAAAAGTGACTATTCAGTATGTGTAGATTTGGCCAGTATCACCAGAAATGTTGATAGTCTTTTCTTATGTGTTAAAAATCTGATTATCTTGAGACAGAGTAGCAAATTATACTTTAAAATAATTATTTCTAAGCTGATTCTCTTAATTAATCTGTACAGATCACAACAATGCAGATGGAAAGGAGGTACATATATTTGTATTATGTCCTAATTTGAACCTGGTTTATAGGAACATAAAATGTAAAAAATTGAAAGGAAAAAAATTAACTAAAAATAACTGACAGACTTCTTTTCAAACTTTTTTTTAACCAATCCTGTGCTGACTAAATTTAGAAAATTTCCATTTATTTTCCAACAATTTATGAGTTCCCGAAAACAGGTTGTTTAAAGGGAAAACATTTCACAGCCTTAATAGTAGCACATGTTACTAGGAATGCTGACTCCCTACCAAAGAAGCGCACACATAGCCCCTAAGGGCCTTTCAGAAATATTTTAACAAATAACCAAGAAGTGATGGAGTTACCAGGCAAAGAAGCCAAAAGTTTCTCTAGGGATAAGAAAAAAAAGCACACACACAAAAAATAAAAATAAAAAAATTAACATAAGCAATAACACCAAACCAAAAAAACACTACCAAAAAAATCTCTAAACAAAAACAAACCATTTCATGCATTAACCTTTGGTGCCAAAAAGTTTTTTTCCATGACTATAAATAGAAAAAGGGCAGGGAAATATTTGTTACAACATATTTTCAGACATGTAAGCAAAAGACAGGGTGATATAGATAGAAACTATTGCTTCTGTACCCTAAGAAGGGGAGTATATCTCCCTATCAGTCCTTCCAATGCTATTTCCACAATATGGTTTATCCTGGAGCATGTTCTGGGTCCATCATTTATTAACTATTTACTTAGGCAGGAGAGGTAGAGATGGGGAGAAGAAAAGAGAGAGATGGAGAGAAACTGATTCACAGGAGGGGAGAGAAATGAGTAGACAAGAAACAAGAGACAGAAATAAATAATATAGATTGTTATTCCTTCTGAGTAGAGAGGAAGTCAGATGATATCACTTTGAAGAAAAATTTTGATATACTCAGGGTGCAGATGCAGAATTACAGGTGGGCTGGTTGGAGAAATGTAGAGTTCAAGTTTGAATAGTTGGGGGCTACTGAATTTGACAACTTGGGGGTAAGTGCTCAGAGACCCTGGGGAGTGGGAATCACTTTAGCTACACCTCTCTCTTTATTTTCTGCAACTGTAAGTCGAGGTAATCACTGAAAAGAGAGGAATTTTGATTTAAGCATTAAAGAAGTGGAAGACTTATATTGATAGAATATAGACAAGAATGAGTGCGATCATGGAGGTATTAATGAGCACTGGAAAATGGCAAGCTGGGAGAAGAAGAAGAAAAAAAAGATCTCGCCTTGAAAGGGAAAGTTCATGTTGGCTTCTGTTGGAAAGTAATGGGAAATAAATAATGCAAGTCAGGAGACACCATAGTTGTTGAAGGGCTTTGAAATACAGGATAAAGAATGCATATATCTAATACAACAGATCACACTGATTCTTTATCAGTGTGCTTTAGAATGATGAGTTTTCTAGTAGAGGAAAGAAAGAGGGAGGAGAAAGTCATATCAACATTCTCAACTGGGAAGCAACAAATGGTGAGAGAAAAGAACAATGAATTTGAGAAGACCTACATTCACAACCTGTTTCTGTGTGACACTAGTCAAATTTACTGCTCTTGGTTAATTTGATATTGAGGGAGGAGGTGAAATAGAGGGGGAGGTACCAGAATAACTTTCAGGAGGTTTATCTATTGTTTTTCATTTTAAAAACATTCTTTTTTTCTCTTATTTCTTCTTCTTCTTCTTCTTCTTTTTTTTTTTTTTTTGGCTGTTGTTGAAGCAATGGGGGTTAAGTGACTTGCCCAGGGTCACACAGCTTTGATGCTTCTTAATTGTGGACCCAGTCCTCTTGACTTTGGGAATGGTGCTCTCTCAACTAGACCATTTAGCTGCCTCTATTGCTTCTCATTATTAAAAACAAAACAGAACAAAACAAACAAACAAACAAAAAAACAAAACTGTTCAACCCATCTGATTTTCTAGTCATATATGTTCTTGATCATAAGTCTGAGGCTATTTTTTATGTTCTAGTTTTTCCTGATAATATGCTTTTGTTTCTTAATCCCTACCATGTGCCTTTTCATTGCCCTTTGGGACAACTAGAGTTTTGATTCCTTTTATATCATAGTATTCAGTGATTCAAATAAAACATCAGTGGAAGAATGTTGACATTTAAGAGATGAGAATATTCCATCTTAAACTGTATGAAAGAGATAATGAATTTGAAAATTTTAAAATCACAAAGCCCCATTCAAATGGGAGGCATCATTAAGCTTAATAGGATAGGAAAAATCAAGACTGTACTATAATTCTCAGTTTCCAGAATATGAACTCACTAATGATGTTTTAGAAATAATCAAGGAACTCTTATTTGCTATATTACTAATTTGGAGTTTCCTTTGGCAACAAAGAATTATAGTAACATGAGTAGAGCAAGTATTTGCTCTAGACTCAGGACCTGGGAACTAATCCCACCTCTGATTGTTTATACCCTGTGTAATTTGGGATAAGTCATTTTGTTTCTCTGCTTCTCAGTTTCAATAAAATGAGAGATAAACTAAATGGTCTCTGTGGTCCTTTCTAGCTCTAGCCCCCTGATCTTATGATCCAAATAGGGCTTGAATGTTATAAAGAAATTCCCCTAAGTACATTAAAAGTGTCTAGATGTAATTATAATATATTACGTATGTTATATTTTACATATATGATATATAATATATTATATTACATTTATATTACAATTGTTTTCTGCTTCAGGGATGGATGAATTGCTTGCAAAAGTTTTCTGCTTCTACAATAGTTCCTATTTGGTCACTGCAGGTGTGTCCCCTTTTTGTGACCTTTTGGGGTTTTCTTGGCAAAGATACTGGAATGGTTTACCATTTCCTTCTTCAGCTCATTTTACAGATGAGGAAACTGAGGCAAAAAAAGACTAAATGACCCGCCCAGGGTCACTCAGTGTCACAGGCCAGATTGAACTCACAAAAGCCTTACTAATTCCAGGATAGCATTCTATCCACCATGCCATCTAGCTGCCTTTCTATAGCAGGGATAGCATCGATTATAAAAATAAGAGACCATGTATAGGACAAATGGAATAGTTATTCACAGATAAAGAGATATTAATGATGGACACTGATGAAAAATTATCTTTTTATACTTTGTGCTTTCACATTTCTTGAATTTAAGTGTACCAAGTTTGGATTCAGTAAAGTGATTACAAATGCAATCACATTATGTGTTACATACATTTAATGCTTTCCCGCTACTAAGTATTTCCTGTTTATCCTATATATAGTTTGCTTTGCATACATTTGTTAGCCTGCTGCCCTGCCACATTAGATTGTAAGCATCTTGAAGGCAGGGATTGATTTTTTTTTATACCATACCTAACCTTTAGTGCCTGTCACAGAATAAGTGCTTAAAAATGTTTATTGATTGATTGAGTGATGATAGGGGATAGGGACAGGACTTATGATTTCTCTGGTATGGAGAAGTCTCAAGTGAGGAAAATCACTCTATCAATGCAGGTTGGCACACTCTCTGCATCTTATAATCTTATAGAGTTGTGCTGCTGATAGCAGAGAGAGATTACACAAAGTATGTATCAGAGGTAGAATTTGAACACAAAACTTCCTCATTTCCATGTCACATTTCTTATCTCCCTAGTGTAAAAACATAATTTTGGATTATATTATCAATTTTTATAATCACTGATCACTGGCCTATTGTATCCTGAGGTTACTGATGTTGGAGAAATACATAAGATTTGTCAATGAGGAATGGGTATTTCTGGGGGATGTCTCTATTTTCCTATCAAGACAAAGTAACTAGCACCCAGCAATAAGTGCTTTTTCTCTAATAAATGGATTAGAGTCCTTTTCATGAGCACTTTCTCCTGCAGTTTCCAAGGGGCAGACTGCAAAAGTCAAAGCTGAAACATCCTTCCTTCTTACTGGATGGTGATCCCCTGTCAAGGGCAGCAGGAGAAACCTAATTTTAGTCTTCTGGAAATTGAAGAGCTCATGAAAATGATTACCAAACACTCCTGACTCCAGTTTGGGAATTCAGTGAAGGAGATGATTCAAGAGAGTCACAGAGAAGAAAGAGGTCAGAACTTCAGGGTACAAAGAGTTTGTTCTAGAGGATCTCACATTTGAATCTTGGTCAGTGTTAAATAGATGCCTGGGGACTCAATACAGGTCATACTGGGATAAAATAGAGTTTCAAAGTCAGTAGAACAAGATATATTATAGATATATCTCAGAGAGATCCATGTAATGATTTGTGTTAATTTCTAGCTTAAATGTCTATTTAACAGGTTTCTGTGTTTATTTTTTTGATTAGACTTTTAAGTAGTAATGACCCAAAAAACCAATGATTTCACAATATTAAATTTAGAATCTGAGGAAGCTCAGAGTCTAAATAAGAACACACTGATAGAGACTCCCAGCTCCCCATATCTTCTATAGCCACAGGCAGAGTCACTGCCCAGGGGGAAGGAGTCAGTCTAATCACAGACTATGCAAAGATATCAAGGTCAGTGCCAGGGGACAGGCTGAAGGGAAGCCTCCTCACCACCATAAAGGGCTCTGCAGGCTGAAAGGAAGTCAGTAATTTTGTTCTTTCTTTTGAGCTGGTACTAGAAGTGGGGTTCATAGATGTTGTGAATGAATAACTCTTTGATTGCTGCACTGCTCCATATTTTAATACATTCCTGATTACAGATCATAGAAATATAGAAAATAATAGATTTTTTTCTTGAGAGTGAAAATTGCATTTAGTCTAAAAAGCCAATTTTTACATCACTTACTATCCTCTCCCTTTATCTTCTATCCTATGTGCAAATAGTTTTACCACAAGAAAAACAAGTGTTAACTGATACAAAAATATAATTATTTTACTTTGAAGTAGAAATTTTCATTCCACTAATTGCTATTTCCTTTGTCTCGATGAGGGGAAGAGAAATGAAAGAACAAAGAAAGAGAAGCAAGGAAGGAAGGAAGGAAGGAAGGAAAGAAGGAAGAGCTATGTTGTCAATTGACCAATTCCAGTTGGATCCCCAGTGTTTTTGTTTGTCCTTCCTTCTTGAAAAGGACCATCACATCAGGGAGAACTTGCCATGACAAGCAAGTAAATTGTTTTTACTTGTCACCAACTTCACTTTTTCTTCAGAGGCAACCTAGTCCAGTGGTAAGATAAAGATGAAAATGACTGAAGATGGTCTTCGACAAATGTATTATCAGACAAATGAATAAAATGATCACATCAAGACCCTTCCTAAAGTTTCCATCAAAAACAAAACAAAACAAAAACAAAAAACTGATGTTATCTGACCTGAGACTTCAGAAATCATTTGGCACCTGAATAACAATCACCTCCAATAAATGCTCATCCAAACTTCAATAAAAAAAACCTCCACCAAGGGAGAATCTATTAGCTACCAAGGCAACCCATTCATATCTAAAAGGTCAAATCTAATTGTTAGAATTTTTTCCCTTATTTCAAGTCTAAACTTGTCCCTCTGGAAGTGCTAACCAATGATCCCAGAACTTCTTGCTAGAATCAAGAAGAATGAGTCCAATCCTTCTTTTATACAATAGTACTTCAAATATGTGAAGATAGACCTTATTTCTCCCTGTCTTTCTTTTTCTGCTTCTCACTTATACCCTCCAAATCTTCTCTCCCCTTGGGCAAACATGGTCATTTCCTTCAAATAATTTCTGGTCAATTTTTCATCATTCTGGCTGAATTCCTATGGCTGTTCAATGCCATAGAAGCAATTAACTGGTGTAGTGCATAAAGTGCTCTACCTAGAGACAGGAAGTCCTAAATTAATCTGGCCTCAAACACTTCCTACTGGACTTGGACAAGTCACTTAACCTTTATCTGCCTCAGTTTCCTTAACTGTGAAATAGGGTTAATAATACTACACCCTCACCCTATTATGTTAAAGATCAAAAGAAATAATATATATAAAGTACTTCACAAACCTTAAAGCACCATGCAAATGCTAGCTTGTGTTGTTCAGTCATTTTCAATTGTGTCCAATTCTTCACATCTTCATTTAGCTTTTCCTGGCAAAATACTAGCATGATTTGACATTTCCTTCTGCATTTTATTTGATTATTAGCCACTATTGAATTCACTACTCCAGGTATATCTGTACACAGACATCTAATCATGTTTCCCCTCTCTTGTTAAGTTCATTTTGTGGGTTTTCCATTCACACTATTAAATATCCTCTTATTTGATTCAGCCCACTGTTCTAAAGTCTCAAGATGTTTTTTTTTTTGAATCTTTTATGTTGGCTATCCTCAGCCTTTTGTCGTTTGTAAATCTGAAAAGAATGTCATCTACAGAAAGTCTTCATCTAAGTCATTAAAAAATGTTCGATGGTATAGAGCTAAGTACTGATTTCAGGGTGATCCTAGAGGCCTCCTTCCAAATTGACATCAAGCCTTTAATGATGATATTTCAAGTTTGGTCACTAAAGCAGTATGGAATACATCCAACTATATTTTCATCTAAATCACATCATTCTATCTTATCTGCAAAGATATCATGAGTTAATTTATTATGTTTTGCTGAAATTCAGGTAAACAAATATGTATAAGACCATCATGATTTACCAGTTTAGTAACTATAAAGAAAGGGAATTAAAGAAAGAAATGAAATCAGTCTGATGTGATACCCAAATTAGTTCCCTTTCCATTCTCAAATGACATGGATATATTTTCCACATACTGTATCCCTCTGTGAAGCTCTTCAAGACCTGAACTGTGTTTTTGTTTTGTCTTTGTACCCAGAGCTTTGTATATTAAAGACTTAAGAAATGCTTTTCAGACTGGATTATATATGTTCTTCCTGAAGCCATAATGATTCATAGTGATCACTGCTTCCTTTTTCAGATTTTCACAATCCATCCCTTTAATTATATGTTTTAAAATTTTATCAAGAATTATACTCAAGCTCCCTAGTTTATAGTGCGTGTAGTCTACATTCTTCACTTTTTAAAAAATTGGAATGACATATGCCCTTCTCCCTTCTAGCTATCCTTTTTTCTTTCTCTAAGGCTTATATGATTTTCCCCCATTATCTTTCAATGACCCTTGATAATGATTGAGCAATTATATTCATTGAATTATATTCATTGGTAATGTTAGAACCCTGCGATAAAGCTTGTCTTTGACTTATGGCCTTTTTAACCACATTTGATTTGTTGTTTCTGGTCCAAGAATCAGTCTCCCTAGCAGAATTTAGCTAACATTTTACTTAAATATTAAATACCACCCTATTCACAAACTATTACCCAAAATTGAATTTATTTCAAGTTCTGAAAAACTTAAAATTCTTTTTTTCGTTACTATATAAAGTGCCACTTATATTATTACTTCATAGTTCTTCTAAGAAAAGGAAAATGAAGACTTAAAAATAGGAAGGCCTTTCCTGTGAGAAATGCCTTCTAGTGAGATACAGATACAAGTGAAGCAAAATGTAGATGTAGTTAAAATAATGAGTATGATTTGCTCAGGATGCCCTTTGTTCAAAACCTTTCCAAAATGCCCTTTTCATTGCTTAGTGGATGAAGAGTACATGCCTTAGTCTGGCATACAAGAGCATTAAACACTGGTGACAGCCTGATTATCCTGTCTTATCTCACCCAACTCCCTTTCACATATTCTACTATTCCAGTCAGACTCAAATGCTTGCTTGTCCTATTTCCAACATCTATGCTTATGTTTAAGCTACTCCTTATTCTCAGACTATATTCCTGATACTTTTATCTGTTGAAATCCCTTCTCCACCTTGAAGCCTCTGATCAGGTACCACAGCTTCTATGAAGCCTTCTCTGATCCTCTAAACCGAAAAAATAATCTTTTCCCCCATTAAAACTCTCATAGTATCTTGCTTATACCATGCTTGTTCTAGTCTAATGGATATTGCAGTTAGTTAGTCATCTAAATTCTTCCATATTAGGATATAATATCCTTTTGTATCTCAATATTCTGAATAATAGAATTACAGATTTCTAGGTGACTTCAGGAATTAACTTTCCCCTTCCCTTTATAGAGAAGAAAACTAAAGCTTAAAGAAATTAAGTCACACCGATAGAGTCAAAATTTGAACCTAGATTCTCAAATTCTTAATCTAGCATTCTTTCCTTAGCACTTACAAGAGCATGATGAAATCCAGAGGAGTGAGCCAGATGGGAAATGATGAGATAGATGCTCTGGGTCACCCTCCTTAAAAGGAAGGTCTAGACAGAGTTCCCCTCACCAGAGGTCCATTCTCCAACTTCTCCAATAAGATGGAGGGAGGGGTCCCAAGAGCATGGGAACTGAGGAAGTATACATTTCAAGGTTGATGTGGTCTTGCAGGATAATGAGTTTCTAAAGACCATGGGGAAGATCAGAAATATAAATGGGTGGAAACGCACAAGGTATCTTCTAAGGGAGCAACAATGATGAAGAACATGGGGTAGTTCTAAGTAGGATCACAGGAGCAAAGATAAAAACCTGGAAAGGATCTCGGAGGCATGTTGTTAAGTCAACTTATCAAGTATGTTGTTAATCACCTACTATGTGTCAGGCACTGGGCTAAGAGAGGAGGAAATAAAGAATGACAAAACATAGTCCCTATTCTCAACAAGGGGAAGAGGAATTGGGTGGGGTGGGTGGGAGAGACATGCAAATAACAATACACATACAAGATATATCTATCTCTATATCTATAGATATCTATCCATCTATCTGTCTATCTATATATCTACAGGATAAATTGGAGATAAGCACAGAGGAAGGCCCTAGCGTATTAAGGGATCCCTCTTACAGGGATTGGAAAGGGCTTCTGGCTAAAGGAAGAATATTAGTTCAGACTTGAAGGAAACCAAGGAATATAGGAAGTAGAGATGTGTGGGGAGAGAGTTCCAGGCATTGGGACAGTCAGTGAAAATGCCAAGAGTTGGGAGACTACTTGAGGAAGAGGAAGGAAGTCAATATCATTTTATTGCTGACTACATGGCAAGATATAAGAAGACTGGCAAAAAATCTGAGGGTTTTAAAAGACAAACAGAAGATTTTTTTATTTGATTCTAGAAATAATCGGGAGCCAATGGGGTTGCCTAAATAGCGACATTCTATAATCAGATAGGCCAACAAGTTCAACCCTTCATTTTATAAATAATTGATGCCCAACGGGCTTGTTAAGGACTTGCTCAAGGGTCACAGTTTTAAGATTCAGAACTGGAATGTAAGCTGAAACATCAATAACTTTTGAGGAAATATTTTAAAAATCTCATTGAGGGCATATAGGAAAAGAAAATGAAGTGGGTTAGTTGTGCACTGATAATGAAAAAACAAACCAGATGAAAAATTGATATCTCTGAAATATTAAGTTCGCAAGAAAAAATTTCTTCACTGTCTTCACTGTCTTTATGGAGAATTTATGAAAGGACATAGATTAAATTTATATAGGATGAGAAAGCATTGAGAAAGTATTGGTTGGAATCCTCAATGGTAAGGCAGGGCTCACACCATCAGTGAGATATAATAATAATAATAAATAATAATAATGATAACAACAATAATAGCTAATACTTATATAGCACTTACTATGTGCCAGACACCGTGCTAAGCACTTTACAATTATTTCATTTGATCCTTACACTAACCCTGTGAAATAGGTACTGTTATTCTCTGCATTATACAGATGAGGAAACTGAAGTAGACAGAAGCTAGTTGACTCACCCAGAATCATGTATCTGAAGGCAGATTTGAACTCCAGATTCCAGATCCAGAGCTCTATCCACTAGGTCATTTTGACAATACAAGTAACAAAGCAAGACCTGCTCCATCATTTTGATCTATGACTAATTTTTGTACTTATAGATTAGAATCAATACCTGCCACTTAACTCTTGCATATCTACTTTTGAAAGCTTTCTGATAGCTCTGGGAATTAGATCATTTCATATGAATCAATTTTCATTTCTCATTTGAGGATGTGAGCACATAGGTAAGTTAATTTGCTAAAAGGAAAGAGCTCACGAACATCAACATTGCATTAGATCATCACATGTATCTATAACAGACTATTTGTCTGTAGTAAAAAAAAAATTCTAAACAGATGGTTAATTCAAACCATTTAACCAAAGAGCCTTTAAAACAATTCTATCAAAGTAAGTTTTTTGATTGTTGTGATTGATTAGTTGCCAATTCATGGAGTCAATCAATTCCTGAAGACTATCAATTGGATAGAAATGTGGGCAAAATCTCAGACAATGAAATAAATAGCTTTAATTATTGAAGGAGGTAGTGTGAAGAAATAGGTAGTGGATAAATGTGAAATTCATAAATATTTCTCAAGTGCCTAATTATATGGAAGCAAGAAAATGGATTTTTCTTCCTGACAAAATTTGAAAATTTTAATCATATATTTAATTTATTAATAATGAGAAATAGAAAATTTTCTATATTAAAAAGTACAAGAAAAATGCTGAACTTGAGATCAGGAACTAATTTTTTTGCTTTTCTTTGTATCCTCAGCACTTAGCACAGTGCCTGGCACATAATAAGTGCTTAATAAACTTTTCATGATTGACAGATAACTAAAAGTAGGCACATTCAGCCTCCAAGTGAGCACTATTGATTATATTACCAGGGAGATAGTCCATCAGACCAAATTATGCTTTAAATCTACCTCTGGATTCAGACAAGTGAAATAAGGTTATAATCAAAATTAAAAGGCAATTTAAGAACAACTGGTATTCATATATCACTTTATGATTTGCAAAAGTAATTTATATAAACACACACCCACATATATATATGTAGATGTATATGTACATATTTTTGTTGCTGTTGTCATTTTTCAGTTGTGTCTGATTCTTCAGGACCCCACTTAATGTTTTCTTAGTAGAGATACTGGCATGGTTTCCTTCCCTAGATCATCTTACAGATAAGAGACCAGGGCAAACAGGGTTAAGTGACTTGCCAAGATCACACAGCTATTACGTGTTTGAGGCCAGATTTCAACTCAGGAAGATGAGTCTTCCTAACTCCAGGCCAGCTAGCTACCTGTATATATATATGGGTATACCTATCTATTTATTTATCTAGCTAGTTTATCATCTTAAAGAAATTTCCAAAACAGACATTCTGAAGTTAGGATATTTAAAAAGAAAACTGAGTTATAGAGGTTAAGAATCCTGGCCAAAACTTAATAGTCACTTTACAAGTGTTTGGTTCTCAGTTAACCTAGTAGTATCAGTCGGCAGTTTGTTTATATCATAGTAAATGGTAGCTATAGATACAAGGAACAGGTGATATTGAGGGGGAGAGGGAAAGATAGGGTTCATGGGATCAGTGTAAGTTAAACAGCTTAGGTCTTTTTTCAGTAACAGCTAGCTACCCCCTCAGTGATCATTCTTCTGTATCCCCGCCTCTCCCTTACCCCCAAGTCAACCTTTTTCCTCACTGAATCTGTCCCCCAACAGCAAAGACTTTCTCTGCCAAGGTTAAGAATTACTACATCACCAAGAATTCACCAAGCTCAAGGGATGGTTCTAGGTATCCGTTTATACATATTACAATCAATAATGCAGTGAAAATGGATTTCCCCATGCACAAAATAATATAATTTTCATATAAGCTGCCAAATTTTGTCTATTTCTCATAGTTCAGCAATGACCTGAAGACTAGTCGTCAATCCTTAAGTATTTTTCTACTTAAAAACCCTTTAATTTGATTATACACAGATACATACATATTAAAAGTAAATTCAAGTACATTATAGCATCATCCTATTTTTAAATTCTATGAAACCTAATAAAATCATTCATTTGAACTTAGTACTAATCAGGGTAGATTAAAATTTAGAAGAAAAATCAGTACAAAGGAGCCTTGATTCATTTATAAATAAAGGGTTTGTGAATGGATTTAAGAAGAAAGAAAATAAATCCCCATGCATACATCAGTGCTGTGGAAAATGGGCTGCATGCATCTATAGTAGAGAACATCCATATGCCTTTAATTCCATCAAGGCTGTGGGCTAACCACTTCAAGTTCTTGTGGCTGATGAGGTCATTGGATCTGCATGACTAAACTTCAGATCAATTATATATACTAAGATTATAGAATTCCTCTCGAGGTCACTTTTTCAGAGCTTTGGGACTCTGAGACTGCCTTTAAAATATACATTTGTGCCCTCTAGTGGTAAAACATTAAAGCCAAAGAAAGTGTACATTATTATTTGCCAGTTCTTTGCTTCTAAAATATATTTAAGGAACTACAGTTTTATTATGATATAGTTGTCAGACTCATAAGAAGCCATTTCTGATTTAGAACACAAATTACTTGAAAATTATAAAAGGTTTACTTTTTATTCATTCAAAAGGATAGGGAAAGATTCTCTCATATTTTGTTTTAACAGAGGAAAAAGCTCACATGCTACTGAAGATATTGTGATATATATATAATGTATAAATACATACATATATATACACATATACAAAATACAGCACTATTAGTCATTAACATAGCTAATATGTCATACATGCATACAAATAATGCATATGTATACTTGTACATATGTATGTATATATGCATACACATACATATATATGTGCACACACACATATATACGTATATATACATATATATATATATATATACACAGAGAGAGAGAGAGAGAGAGAGAGAGAGAGAGAAAGAGAGAGAGAGAGAGTCAAGATACTCTTTTTCCACAGCTAAAATCCAGTAAGCAGGGTGCCCTGAGCTTGGCGTAAAAACAATCCTTTGTATTCATCCTTTGGATGATCTCAGAGACAACAAAATCCCAGAATTTTTTCTGTTCATGAAGCCTTGTTATAAATCAAATCTGTTCTGTTGTTGCTGCTACCTCGCATTGTGAGAGCTTCAACTCATTGCATAGCCATTGGTATAAATATTGAGATTTCCACACGCTAAAGCAGGTCTTCCTTTCCATAGGGGTGAGACTCTAGCACATGCAATTTCCCTAGCTTTGAAATTAAACTTCTGTTTGATTCCTGATTTTCCTGTCTCTAGACTGCTCTGTTCTGTTCCAGTTCCAGTTCTCCCTCTCCCCCAGTCCCTCCTTCTTTCTGTATACAGTTGCCTTATCTGATGATTATACTATTTAAAGTGTGTGCAAAGAGAACCCCGAATTTGCTCATTTTTTTTTCTTTTCCCATCTTTAGTTTCTGTTTAAACTTTACCTATAATACATCTTTATTTTTTAACATATACGTGATTTCATCTGGGTAGGGAGCTCTAGAGAAACTTCCTCTACCAAAGGACATCATTACCTCCTCTAAAATTTCTAGGTTTAGAGATGGTTGTGTGGAGATGGCTGGCCTGGAGCAAACTTTTGAGAGACCTTGGACAGTAAGATCATCAGATCAATCTATTAAGTTAGGCTGTTCACTGAAAGGTCAAATACTGAAGCTGAATCTTAAATACTCAGGTCATATAAGAAAATAGGACTTATTGGAAAAGATCAGAAGACCATGACGTTTGGAAAGATTGAAGCAAAAATAAGATGGGATGTCAGAGGATGAGATGGATGGAAGCAAAGAACAGACATTGGACAGATTTTGGGAGATAGTAGAATGAAGGGCCTGGTGTTCTTCAGACCATAGAGTCACAAAGAGTGTGACAGCATTCAGCTGCTTTGTAAAATTACATACTTAAGATTTATCATTCAATGATTTACAGAGCCTGAAGCAGTTTCCAAACATTGATTAAAAAAGAAAGTCTCTCATTTCAAGTCCACCATCTGAAGGAGTTCAAATAAAAGTGAAAATTATAATATTCATACCTCTTTTCTGTAGGCAAAGAAAGAAAATATTTCCAAACTTACCTGAAAAGAAAAGAAAGAAAAATAAAGTTACTACATTTGTATTATTAACCAGTACTGTGATTTTTAGTCTCCAGCAAAAATAGAATAAAGCAGGAATCACACTGGCAGTGACTGGGTATATTATCCATGATAAACTTGCTTTAAGTTCTTAGTCAAGCAAATAAAAAGGTAGGAGATAAAGTCTTTGGAAGACACATTGAGCACATCTAGTTTATTCTCCTTCCTCCCTCCACCCCACCTACCACAAAGTTGAAATTTTTAAGCCAAAATGCTTAATTATTTCTCTAATTCCCAGCAGCACACCATTAATAAGTTTAGTGTGTGGAGTGTTCTTAGCATCATAGTTCCATTTTTGACTAGGAGTTTCCTTGCTAGTAGGAAATTCTGTTTATTTTGAAGACCTTGTGAGGAAAAAGAAGGCACTCACAGGACCTTAGTTCTAGAGCTAGAAGTGACTTTAAAATACATCTAGTCCAGGGCTTCTTAAACATTTTCTACTTGTTACCTCTTTTTGCCCAAGAAATTTTTACAATACTCTGGGTATCTCTCTCTCTCTCTCTCTCTCTGTGTCTCTCTCTGTCTATATATACATATACACACACACACACACACACACATATACATATATATGCATATATATGTAGATATATACATATACACATATATAAATCAAATATTTATGAATAACAAGTCATAACAGAATTTATTTTTAAAAATTCTTTGGTATACATATAATTTTTATGTATTTTTTACATAAAGAATTGAATGTTGGTAGAATTTTTGATACCTTTTAATGCTGACAAAATTTTTGTGACCTCCCCAATTATGTGACTCCATATGAGGATGTGACACACAATTTAAGAAACTTTTATCTAGCCTAATCACTTCATTTTGTAGATGAGGAAACTGAGACCCAGACAGGTAAAATGACTTGATTTGCCAGGTCTGGGTAAACACAGTGGGAAAAAAAATGGAAACAATTGGAAAATTGAATAACTGAATCATTTTGTTGGAACTATTGTTAATTTTCCTAAACATTGGGTATATTCACAAACAGATGTTAGCTCAATAGTACATACTAGAGCTAAATGGAAGTTATTTTTAAACCATTCAGTATTGTATATTATATATGTCATTGTTTCCATCTACTAATGTAGATTATTCAAAATAGTGAGGATACACTTTAGAGGTAGGAGATTACATAGAAAAAAAAGCAAGGTAAACAAAAAAAAGTAAGGTTAAAAAAAGTAAAGTAAAAGTAAAAGATAAGTCTTTGCTCCCAATCAACCCTTTATTCTGACCTTTACTCAGGCACAGAGAGCCAGACTTCCCATTCATCCAGATTTACAGTTTAAGAGATATCCTCGATTCCTCACTTCTTGTCCTTCATTCCTTCCCTCCCCCCAATTTAATCATTATTGTTATTCAGCCTTCATTCTCAAAGAAGACCAATGTCATCACGATCTATTTAATTAATGCCAGGTTTTGTCGTTCTACCTTCATAACATCTCTTTCATTCTTACCTTTCTGTATTTATTTTCCTTTTGACTTGACCACTATTTCAGTTTAAAGGTTCATGATCTTTCTCCTGCACTCATATTACAGCATCCTAATTAGTCTCTCTGGCTCAAGTCTTTCTCTTCTCCAATCCATCCTTCAAACAGCTGTCTGTCAAAGATATCCTCTTTAAAACAGAATTCTGACTTCATGTCTTTCCCCTGCTCAATAAGTTACATTGGCTCACTATTGATTTTGGAATAAAATAAAAATTCCTCTCTTTAAGGCCTTTTCTGATTCCCTCTCCCTTTCCAGCTGTTTCTACCTTCCCACAGATGTTTCTGCTCTTGTATATAGTATGCAAATGACCTTATATTTACTTTGAATATGTTTAGTAGAAGCATTTAGGTGGTTTAGTGGATAGAACACTGGGCTAGAAAGCTTCAAGTTAGAAATCTTTTCTCAGACTTTGCTGTGTGATACTGGGCAAGTCACTTAACCTCTGTTTTAATCCACTGGAGAAGGAAATGGCAAGTTAAGAAAATGTGTCCCATAGGGTTATGAAGGGTGAGACCCAACTCAACAACAATAATATTTAGTATTTATTTATGTTTGCACTTGTTACTTTTGTTAGAATGTAAGTTTCTTGAAGGCAGTTCCTAGTGTATTACCTGGTAAATAGTGCTTGATAAATATTTTGATTGGTTGACCTCAGAATTAGTAGTCCCTTAATAAATTGATGGCTTATATAAAGAATAAATTTATTTTTAAAATTCTCAGATGAATGTTCTATTAACTAAACTAAGTTGCTTAATACATATGTATAATCACACACACACACATATATATGTTTACAAGGTAAATTAATCTAGAGAGGATACTTATATATGTACACATATATTATAACCAGTGTGCCAATTTGCCATGCTTTTACACTTAAAATCAAAATATGAACAATCTGATACTTAAAGAATTTGTAATCTAAAACTGTATGCTTTGATCCTATAAGTTTACCATGTGCTTTTCCTTTACCAGAATACTTTATAAGACACTCTAGATTCCCAACAAGACAAATATAAATCAATTATGGGGAGAAGTAAATTTAAAAATATAAAGAAACAAAACCAAAATCCAACTTAACAAAGATATAGTTTTGAAATGGCTGGAATCAACAATAGCCCAAAGCAGTATTAATCTAATTGGGTCCATTTGCAAGTAGGCAGAATAGGTGGTCACTTAGATTCCAAAATCTGTCCTCATTTTTCCAGAGCTGGTGATTTTATCCTAGGTCATTCTGACTCCAAGTAGAGCAGTCATATATTATTCTGTGCTGCTTCTCTATTACCTTGCCCCATCCCCTTTTTTTTTGCCTTTTTATTCTCAGCATCTAGCACAGCCTATGACATAGAAGTATAGCTGATGCACACTAAATTCATTTTGATGAACTGATCTTTATTTGTTGGCGACTAATTTTGCTCTGTGATATTGATTTTATTTGATAATTAAAAATAAGCCATTTCAAATAAAGAATTTATTTCATGCAAATGTTTAAAATGTGTAAACATTTAAATATATATGTACATATATTTATATATATGTATGTACATACTTTCTATCACAAGCTGTTTTCTTTAACCTAAATGTTCTTTTTTGAATGAGAAACTCAATTTGTCCACCAGATGTCTCTCTATAATTCTGAATATTTTAGAAATAATGACTCACAATATAAAATACTTATTTCAGGCATGCCCTCTTTCCTAATTAAAATAAAAATTTTTCTTTACATATTTTAAATGTTATCATTATTAAAGAGGCAACAATGGCATAGCTTTGGGGAGCTGGCCTCAAAGCCAGAAATACATATATTCAAGTCTTAATTGTGACACGTCTGAATAGCCTAGGCAAACTACTTAACTTCTCAGTGTTCCCTTGAGAACTCTCTAAGACTAAGTGTTATAAAGCGCAAGCTGCCACATTGGTAAAGGAAGTGTTTGGAGTTCACCCTGTGGATCCCATTCTTATCCCAATATTTTATTGCCAGGATGGATTAAAAACAAACAACTAATCTGTCATCATATAGGTAATACATTTGATTATGGATAAAATGTTCATTTGTTCACTCAGTGATGAGTGATGCTAGGGCACTTTAAGGTTTACAAAGAACTTCCTATATCTTATCCCATTTGATTTTCCCAACAACATTGTGAAGTAGGTGCTATTATTATCCCCATTTTGTAGATAGGACACTGAGGCCAGGAAAAGCTAGAGGACTTTCTTAATACCAAATGGGCTAGTAAATCTCTGAGGTAGGATTTGAAGCATATCTTTTTTTTTAAATTATTATTTCTCATGTTGATGCAATATGTTAATGAGAAAGTTAAGCAGGTTTTTACAAAGAATCATTTTTATTTATTAAGATAAAACTGCCATCATATTATCAAAAATAAAATTTAGTATAGTATGTATTTATAATATGCAATAATGCCTAATGAAATCCCAAAAGATCCTACCTCAGATAGGAAGTTTCTTGTATCACCAAACAAAGTTATTATTATTATAATTTCTCACATCAATGCAATAATAGTTAATAAAAGAGATTAACAGGTCTTTAAAAAAGAATAATTATTTTTAAAACAACCATTAAATCAACACAAATCATATTCATTATAGAATGTCTATATAATATGAAATAATATCAGAGCATAATCCCAAATGATTCTACCTCAGATTTCAAGTATCATTAATAAGCAAATCTAGGTACAGTTTTTATTATTTCTGTCACGTTGATGCAATAACAGTTTGTGAAAAGGTTTAACAGGTGTTTATAAAATAATCTATTATTAAAACCAAACAATCATTAAATTATCAGAAACAATAATTATAGTATGTATATAAGATATGAAATAATATTAAATTAAAATCCCAAGACATCCTACCTCAGACAGTAAGATTCAGTAAGCAGCAGGCCTAAATATAATTATTATTATTTCTCTTATGTTGATGCAGTAACAGTTAATGAAAATGGTTAACAGGTCTTTCAAAAAGCATCACAATTATTAAAATAAAACAGCCATTCAATTATCTTTTTAAAATTTTTTTTATTAAAGCTTTTTATTTGCAAAACATATGCATGGGTAATTTTTCAACATTGACCCTTGCAAAGCTTTCTGCTACAATTTTTTCCCTCCTACCCCCCATGCCCTCCCCAAAGCATATCTTTTTTGAGACAAACCCTAATACTCTCTTTGTTATATGTATGAAAAAATTGACATGGGACATTAGCACCTGGTGGGATCAGGAATGGATTCATGGAGAAGATGATTTTAATTGAACTTTGATGGAAACAAGGGATTCTGAAATCATACATTTTCCTTTGGCAACTAAATTTGTCCCAGGTGTTGGAATTCCAAGTTATGACTGGTTAAGTCTACATCTGGGGTACTATGCTCAGTTCTGCCTGACACATTTTCAGAGAGTATTAATTAACTGGAATGCATCTAAAAGAGAGCAATCAATACAATAAGAAATCTGGAATTCCTACTTTATGATAGGTAAATTTTTTTCTTTTCTTTTTTTTTTTAACAAAAAGATATTTACTTTAAATCTATGGCAAAAACAACATACAATCATTTCCCTCAATATTTCAGGAACACTATGATTTCTAAACAACCTTGGTTGGGGCAGCTAGGTGGCGTAGTGGATAGAGCACCAGCCCTGAAGTCAGGAGGACCTGAGTTCAAATCTGGTCTCAGACACGTAACAGCTGTGTGACCCTGGGCAAGTCACTTCACCCCAATTGCCTCAGCAAAAAAGAAAAAAAAAAAGATAAAACAACCTTGGTGGTAGGGTTAAGGGATCCCAGGGAATTAAATTTATGGTTTAGCTGAGTTCCCAAATAATTTTAGTCCCAACTAATTTAAGTACAAAACTGGTACTATCAGCTTGTGAGTTCCATATTTATCTATACTTTTTAAGGCACTATTGCTAGGATGACTGCAACATGTCACCTGGATTCCTAGTTTCCACGTTCTTTATGGCTCATACTTCTGAATCAGATCAGAAACTCCACTCCCTACATCTAAAATGGAAAATAATAAAGAAAAGTCCAAACACCTCAAATATAGTCTAAAGGGAGGGAGGCAGGAGGTAGCCTTTAGGTACTTCTTATCAGTGAGGATTAATTGTTGGAACTGAACATGTTTATCCTGGAAAAAAAAAGAGAGAAGGCTTACTAGCAACGTGGTTGCTGACGTAATGTGGTCCATGTTGATGGGCACACTTCCAGTGGATTCATGTCTGTTCTTATGACTTCTCTGAGCATTTTGATGACATGAAAGTACCAGATCACCTAATTCACAGACTTACAGAGACACAATGTGCCAGTAAAGTCTACTAAAGAGACTTTCCTGTTCATCTGAAGGCAGACAACAAAAGAAACAGTAAAAAGATATCTTTTCCCTCCCACACAATGACTATTAATTTTTTCCACATACCTCATCATTTTTATTCTATGAGGTTATTCAGGATACTCACACTATGTCTTGCTGGTCTGGGCTTTTAGTGAAATAGACTTGTAAGATTAATGAATGCCAAAGATATCACTTCTTCAGCTGTTGGAGAACTAACCCTGTCCAGTGACCTAATCCTGTCACCTTGCTGAGTGAATACTCCCTCGAGTGTCAGAGGATCTGGTCACAGATTCAGGATTAGTCTGACTTCTCTATGTGAATATGGAAGATCTGGTACCCTCATGACATCAAGATTCTCAAAACAGTCATGAAAACAGGCATGAATCCCCTGGATGTGTGCCCATCAACGTGGTCCACATTGCATTAGCAGCCAGGTTGCTGACGTGCTTCTCTTTTTCCAGGATAAAAGCATTCAGTTCTATCAATTCCTCATCCTGGGGCAAGATTTTCAGACATGAAAGGCTGTCATGTTTTAGAGGGATGACATTTGTTCACCTTGACCCCAGAGGGTAGAACTAAGAACAATGAAGAAAAGATGCAGAATTAACCACAGTGGAAGAAAAACTTCCCCAAAGCTGCTTGAATGAATGGGTTGCTTTGAGAGGGACTGATTTTGGGTGCTCACCTTACTTAAACAGACATTCAAGAGAAGGCTGGATGACTATCACTTATTGAGGAAGTTACACAGTTCTTTCCTGTTTAAGTATAAGTTGGCATAGATTACCTTTGAAGACCTTTCCAAATTTAAGTGTGTGTG
This sequence comes from Myrmecobius fasciatus, assembly GCA_023553655.1. Classification (NCBI taxonomy): domain Eukaryota; kingdom Metazoa; phylum Chordata; class Mammalia; order Dasyuromorphia; family Myrmecobiidae; genus Myrmecobius; species Myrmecobius fasciatus. The sequence goes on from JAJPUD010000675.1 coordinate 40,297, forward strand.
TGTGTGTGTGTGTGTGTGTGTGTGTGTGTGCACTTGTAAGCATATGCTCACTTATATTTGCTATTACTTCTTATGAGCTTACATTTTTAGACCTTAGATTTTCATTACCTCTCATCAAAGTTCATTTTAATTTCCACCTCTGGAGTTCTGGATTACTTTTCTTAGAGATAATAAAATATGGATTCTTTATGGCTGCCAGAATGACCTATCGATTTTTCCTATCTCTCTTTAATGACAAACAAAGGACAAACTGAGAATGGGAATGGAGTATAAGCCATGTGTCACTGGTAAGGCATCTGCAGGCTTAAAAAAATGGATGTGACCCTACAGATTCATCATCTATCTTCATTATCACTATCAAGTTCCACAAGAAACTGGCAAGTCACCACACATAGTAGGCATAATTTGCCCCCTTTGCCCAGCAGATGATGGTAGACATAATCTCAGTACTGACAATTCATGGGTATCATTTCTCTTTGCTTAAAGTAGATTTCAGAGTCAGAATAGTCTGTCAGTCCTAAACTCTTTGGCCCTATAAATATGATGAAGATGACCATTACTATTAATTGCACAGCAGGACCTATAATAATTGATACTCATCTTGTCTATACACTAGAAATGGACTCTGAAAGAAAAAAGGCAGAATGGTGCAGATCTAATCTGAATTATACAGACCAAAAGAACAACAAAAAGAAAAGAATTGCATTATTGTTGTTTCATCACATAGTTACTAATTTCCTTCTGAACTAATTAATTATTTAATAAATAACAAAACTTAGAAATAGCGCAAAATGAATTGTACACAAAAAAGTCTGCTTTGAACAAAGTTTCCAAATCAATGTGGGGCAGCTAGGTGGCGCAGTGGATAGAGCACCAGCCCTGAAGTCAGGAGGACCTGAGTTCAAATTTGATCTCAGACACTTCCTAGCTGTGTGACCCTGGGCAAGTCACTTAACCCAATTGCCTCAGCAAAAAAAAAAAAAAAAAAAATCAATGTGATAGACTAATAGAGGAGGCGATAATAATCAGTCTTATCCCTGGCAATTCATAAACACTGCATGCAAGTGTGGACTGTTAATCCACAAGACCATTTGAAGGACACTGTTTTCTACATTTTTTCTTGTTGTTTTCTTGTTCAGTCATATTTCAGTCATGTCTGACTCTTCATGACATCATTTGGGGTTTTCTTGGCCAAGATATTAGAGTGGTTTCCCATTTCTTTCTCCAGCTCATTTTATAGATGAGGGAACTGAGGTCAAAAGGGTTAAGAGACTTTCTCAGTGTCTGAGGACATATTTGAACTCAGGAAGAAGAGTTTTCCTGACTCCTGGCACTGTGTGCCTGTGGCACCACTACCTGCCCAACCTCTTCCATAGTATATTATTAATAATAACAGCAACAACAGAAATATTTGCAATAATGAATTAGAAAAGTTCAGACTATCTTCCAAGAGTCAAAACCTAAATATTTCAGCATGTATAGTACATAGAATCCTGGACTTTAAATCCTGGGTTCAAATTATAATTCATTAGCTACTAACTGTGTGATCCTAGGAGAATCACTTCAGTGCTCCTTGTCTCAGTTTCTTTATCTATAAAATGAGGTTAGAATTGATGACCTTTAAGATCTCTTCATATTCTAATTCTATGATTTTAGTTAGGAGTTATGTAAAATACTATCTTAGGTTCTGAGGGAGGGTTCTAGAAAATCTACTTCAAGAATTACTTAGTCTCTTTGGGGAACTATGCCACACATTTATGAAAAATCAAGCAATAATCTCAGATGTATACGATTAATTGCCAGAATCAGTGATATGTTCCAATTAATAAGGAGAGATAATAATGTAGTCTGGAATTGCTTAAGGAAATCTTTGACTGGGTCAGTACTACTTCCAGCAATCTAGCAAAACCTAAAAAACACTCAGTATTTTTTCAAATCTGGAAAGACTTAGATGAATTGATGCTGAGTGAAGTGAGCAGAACCAGGAGAACACAGCACATAGTAACAGTTACACTGTTCAATAATGATCAAATATGATTTGACTTATTTATCATCAGCAATACAAAGATGCAAGATAATTTCAAAAGAATCATGATGGAAAATGCTATCCACGTACAGAGAAAGAACTATGGAGCCTGAATGTAGATCAAAACATTATTTTCACCTTTTTTGGTGGTTTTCCCTTTTTCTTCTCTTATAATATCTCTAATGAGGAAATATGTTTCCATGATTGCACATGTATAAGCTATATCAGATTTCTTACACTCTTGGGGAGGGAGGGAAAAAATTTGGGACATAAAATCTTATGAAAATCTTACAAAATGGATATTGAAAATTATCTTTACATGTAATTTGAAAAATAAAATACTATTAACAAAATATTTTTCAGTATACAAAATAAAATAATTAGGATTATAAAGGAATCCAATTATATTGAAATATAATTATCAACATTAAAATAGATCATAGACTTCCTGAAATCTACTAATGGACTCTGTGTGTGTGTGTGTGTGTTTGTGTGTGTGTGTGTGAGTTGTCTGTAGACTTCATTTAAGAACTCCTGATTTGGCTTGAAATTAGGGGGTCTAGAAGGATGATTAAAATTTGAATAAATGGAATAGAGTAGAAAAAGGCATTCCAGTAAGGGAAGAACATAATCAAAGGTTCAGAAAGGTGGAAATGAGAATAGCATGTGTCTGAGATGACAAGGAGGCTAAAACTGACAGAGCAGAAAGAGCAAAAGGTGGTAAGATAGATGACTGAGTGTGGGGGATCAGACTGTATAGCCTATTGAATTCTTCCTCTTTATTATGTGCCTACTTGTATACACATGTTCTTTCTTTTCCTCTTTCTCCTCCTTTACTCATTCTCGCCTTTTCCTTTCCTTCTCCCTCTCCTCCATTTTCTCCTTCACTTCCCTTCTTTCCCTTTTCTCTCTTCTCTCCTTCCCTCCCTTCTTTTCCCTCTCCTCCCTTCTCTCCTTCCCCACTTCTTTCTATCCTCTCTCTTCTCTCTCTCCTCTCTCCCTCCTCCTGTTTAAATATCTGAATTCTTTTTCATTTTTCCATTCCTGAAAAGTTCATGTGATAAAATTGGGGAAAAATTCATTCTAAGATTTTTTTCTCCTCTGTTGGAAAGGATGGAATATTAATTAACAGTGAGGGATCCAGCACTGCCCTGTGAGATATATCTTGGTAGTCTATCACATTCTGTCTAATGATGCCCTTCACAACTAGTCGTGGTCACAGTGGCACTCTTACTGCTGTAATTGATTGAAACTGACAACAAAAAAGGACGAGTGAACAGCCCAGGAGCTGTTTGTCATGACTCCCTGGCAACAGAAATAGTGCCTCCCTGGGGGAAAAGCCAGGGAGTGGTATAGTTTTATTTATTTACTTTTCTGTAGGCACATCTATTTTCCAGGCAGACCAACAGAGCCATACGCAGAATGAATTCCCTGTTAATTGGAAAGTGATTCCACTGAGCAAGAGACAGGGTTGTTCAGCAAAAATGACGACTGCTCACAAGTGGGTGTTTTTTGGCCAACCACATGAAGGTTAAAAGAATTTTCTGCATGCTTTTTAGTCAGAGAAAACATTCAGAGGGGACTGTGCTATGGTAATCTGAAATTGGAGGTATTGCTATAAAATACTGAACCTGACTTCATGAGCTACATATGTGAAAATTCGTTTGATTAATTTGTAATCACACTGCTTATGCATTCATTTTAGGTAAGACCAATGACAGCAAGAATTAGCTTATTTAAAATATGAATTAAAATATCTCTAGTAATAGTTTGATTATTTCTTTAAGATTTATACTTCATCTATTTCCAAAAGAAAGGTAGATTGCAAAAATGTTACTAAACATATCTTTATAATGGTCATTCCAAGAGGACTGTCTACTCTACTCCAAATGGCAAATTACAAATTATTGTACCCTGTTATTAAATCTCTGACTGTATAACCTTGGACACACTTCGGAATCAGGTTTAATAATGTCTGTCCTATCTACATCACAGGGTTGTTACAATATTCAAAGGACACAGTGGATAATAAAGTACTTGCAAACAGTAAACTGATATACAAGTAGGATGAGGATGTACTTATCCTACTGTACTGATGATTACTATCAAGAATCTGCAGGGGAGGAAAGTCCCTCTTTCAATGCAGCTCTGCACTTTTTTGCAATATATAATCTTAAAACTGACTAGAGCACTGATTAAGTTAAGTGTCTTGCAGGTAGGATTTGAACTCAAATCTTCATGACTTCCCAACTGGTCCTCTTTCATTATATCATACTGCTTGTCAGAATTATATTATTATTGTTGCCAATGTTATTACTATAGCTTGGGAAGATTCTGAATATGTATAATATTAAATTACAATTGTACAGTCTTTTATTGCAGTTTCTCTTCTCTCCTCCATAATACTAATCTACTAGACAGATTCCTAGAGATTATACCCCACCACTCTTGAAGAATTTTAGATATTCAGCTTTGTAATTTCCCTCTTCTATCATGTCCTGATTGATAACTGAATGAAAATTCACCTAACCTCCTATGACTAGTTGGCCCTAGTATGTGCTTTACATCTCATCGTTACACCAGAAAATCAAGGCCTATTTGAGCATCATGCCATATTGTCATCAAAATATTTGTATCTGAAAGGACATAACAATAAATTTGATATGGTTCCACTCTAACTCATCAGATTAAAATTCTCTTTCTCGTTATTACTCCCCTATGTGTGTTATCTGTTCCATTAGAATGTAAGCTTTTTGAGAATAGGAACTATCTCACTTTTGTGTTGTATTCCCTCTGCCTAGTATAGTGCTTGGTACACAAAAAGCACTTAATATATCATTCATTCCTCCATTCCAGTGAAATATTAACAACTAAAATCTAGGAAGAGATATGTCTCTTAAGATAGCATTTGGATAGTTGGTTCAATCATTTCATTCATGTCTTGACAAAGACCAGAGAGATTTTCCATTTACCTCTCCAGCTCATTTTATAAACAAGGAAACTGAGGCAAACATTGTTAAGTGACTTGCCCAGTTAGTATCTTGAAATCAGATTTGAATTCAAGAAGTCTTTCTGACTCCAAGCCTAAGACTCTGTTCACTGTATCACATAATGCCCTCTAGATAATTACAAAATAAAACACATTTTACATATTTTAAAGTTTTGACATTTTTACTTAAAAATTATTCATAGTGCTTCATCACTATGAAATATCAAATCTTTAAAAATATTGAATTTCTGTGATATCCTACTATGATTTCATACTATAGCAAGGGAGTAATCCTGAGATATCAAATTCTTGCCAATACAACACAAATTTGGAACATAAAATCTTATGAAAATCTTACAAAATGGATATTGAAAATTATCTTTACATATAATGTGAAAAAATAAAATACTATTAACAAAATATTTTTCAGTATACAAAATAAAATAATTAGGATTATAAAGGAATCCAATTATATTGAAATATAATTATCAACATTAAAATAGATCACAGACTCCCTGAAATCTACTAATGGACTGTGTGTGTGTGTGTGTGAGTTGTCTGAAGACTTCATTTAAGAACTCCTGATTTGGCTTGAAATTAGAGGGCCTAGAAGGATGATTAAAATTTGAATAAATAGAATAGAGTAGAAAAAGGCATTCCAGTAAGGGAAGAACATAATCAAAAGTTCAGAAAGGTGGGAATGAGAATAGCATGTGTCTGAGATGACAAGGAAGCTAAAACTGACAGAGCAGAAAGAGCAAAAGATATTAAGATAGATGAGTGAATGTGGGGGATCCTAAAAGTTCTATCTACTTGAAAAGCCTTCTATGATAATTTTTATCAATCATTATTTATTAAGTGCCTATTGTGTGCCAAAAACACAGTGACTGGGACACAGACACACAAAATTGGAAATGCAATCTCTGTCCTCAAGGAGCTCACATTCTAATGGGGAAGAGAGTTTGTAAAACAAAACAAAACAAAATCATACATTCAAATACACACCCATGTGGTTTAAATTTTGCAAAGTGCTTTATAATATTATCTAATTTTAAAATCCTCTATAAGGTAGATATTATTATTATCCCAGTTTAATAGAATTTGCGGCAGAAAGAAGTGACTGGCTCAAGACCACAACTAGCAATATCTGAGAATGTTTTAACTCTAGTCCAGAGCTCTATACCAATGGGTGGTCATTGAACTGTTCCTGTGTACAATATAAATGGAAGGTGATTGACAACTGTCCAAGGAGCAACTTAGGTACAGTCAGCAATGATCCATCACTAGAAAGTTGATCATCAAGTGATGAAAATTTTTTAGCCACAAGTAGTCATGGAATCCTTTAGTAAGGTGTGAAGAGGTTGTGATCTGTACTGGTAGAGGGTTAACTACATAGAAAGTGTTGACCTTTTCCAGTATTGGAATTACTGTAAATTGCTTCATGTATGCTGGAAATCTCTTCTAGTTTGCTTCCTAGAGTCCAAATCCTTGCATTACAATAGCCACAATTCTTTGTTAAAGAAGAACTAGTGAAAGATGGGATGGAGAAATGCACGCCTATAGGCCACAAAAGGATATAAATACAAAGACAGTTATTACACTGGTGAACTCCAGAATGTGATGATTCCTACAAGAATGGTCTTTGGTACCTTCTAAAAAGTACTAAAATACCACATAATTTACGTTAAAGAGTACATTTTTGTCTCAATTACAAAATGTCACCATATGTTAAACACAACCCAAGCATTCTTAAGGCTGACACTTATCTTTTTTGCTGACGCACTACTGCTTGAAATGCAATAACAAAGACTTCAAATTAAAAGGAAAAGATTTTGGAGAGTCAAACATTATTAAAAGACTTTTCCATTCCAGGCTATACTCATACACTCACAATACCATTCCCAGAACACATACTGGTAAAATCTAAATATGAAAGATCCACTCATAAAGAGAAATGAAAATGTTATAAATAGCCTTTGTAGGAAGCCAAGATGGTAAAGTATAGACAGCAAAACTCAACATTCCTTGGCTTTAAAATAATACCTCAAATCAAAATTTGGAACAGCAGAGCCATCAAAGGATTACATCCAAGAAACAGCAAAATTAAGTATAAGCCCCCAGGAGAAAAAAAAATTAATCAAGTAGAAGATTTCCTAATATTCCTGATGAAAAAAATCAGAGCTGAATAGAAAATCTGGCATGTAAACACAAGACACAAGAGAAGCATAGAGTGATAAATATGATAGAGAAAACTTAAGAAACTTAATATGTTTAACCTATTTACATTTCTATTTAGGAACATGATACTTGTAACTCTTAAGAACTTCATCCATTATTAGGGAGTCTACATAGACAGAATGTCAATTAGGTTGTACAGCAGATAGAGTATCAGGCTTGGAATCAGAAAAATTCAAGTTCATGAGTTCGTGTGTGCGTGCGTGTGCGGGTATGTGTATACTCAGTTGGGTACTGAAATCTATTTGACTCACTAGGGAATTAGTAAGAGAAAAGGATAAGATACATAGAGGTGGATTGTAAATGGAAGAATAATTAAAAGGGATTAGGGTAGGAGAGACTGGATAAAGAGAAAGAGGGAAGAATAAACAAAAGAAAATGAGGTGAGAGTAAAAAGAGCAGAACCAAAAGAACATTGTATATAGTAACAGCAATATTTTTTTAAGATTGATATTGATTGAATAAGTCACTTAGAATATTATAAATATCCAGATTAACTAGAAAGGACATATGAAGAAAGACACTATCTGCGCATGAGCAGAGAAAGAACTGACAAACAGAAGTTTTTATGGGATAATTATATATATATATATATGTTTCTCATAGTAGTCATCTGCAAAGTAGGGGGGAAAGGAAAGAGAAAAAAGAGAAATCTACTTGATAATTTTAATATATATTTAAGAGAAATAGGAAAATTTGCATAATAGATTTGTAGTTTCATGTGTAATTATATTTTTATTATACTATGTTTTGGAAATGTTTGTTTTATTTGATAAATTGAAATAAAATAAAAAAAGTGTAATGCAAAAAGAAAATAGGATGATGGGAAATACACAGTTGATAACCATAACTATAAATGTGAAGAGGTTGGGTAAATCTATAAAACAGGAATGGAAAGCAGAATGGATTAGAAACTAGAAACCAAAGACGCATTGCTTAAAAGAAGAACACTTGAAACAGAAAGGCACTTACAAAGTTAAAATAAAGGGCTGGAGTAGAATCTTTTATGAAGTAAAAAAGGCAAAGATACTAATCATGAATTTAGATGAAGCAAAAGGTGAAAAAATAATTAAAAGATAATCAGAGAAACTACAATTTTCTAAAAGGTACCACAATGAAGTAATATAAAAATGTTACATTAAATTCTTCTAATAAAGACCTTATTTTTCAATTATAAAAGGAACTGATTGAAATTTATAAAATAGGATTCATTCCCAAATTGATAAATGGAGAAAAGATATGAACAGATAGTTTTCAGAAGAAGAAATCAGTTATCTATAATCATATTAAAAATGCTCTAAATTTCTTTTAATTAGAGAAATGCAAATTAAAAAAAAACTCTGGGGGACAATATCACACCTGTTAGAGATAACAACTGGTAGATGGATTGAGAGACAGATATACTAATATACAGTTGGTAAAATTATGAATTAATCCAATCATTGTGAAGAACAATTTGGAACCATGTCCAAAAGGCTATACATAACATTGTATACATCCTTTGAAACAGCAATACCACTAATAGGTCTATACTCTAGAATGATCAAAAGAAAAGGACCTATATGGACAGAAATAATTATAGTAATTGTTATAATGGTGGGAAAGAATTGCAAATTGAAGGGATGCTCATCAATTGGAGAATGACTGAACAAGTTGTGTCATATGATTATGATGGAATGTTATTGTGCTATAAGAAATGTTGGGGGGTGGTTCAGAAAATATAGGGAAGACCAATATGAACTGATACAAAGAAAAGTGAAAAGAATTGGGAAATCAATGTGTACAGGAACAGCAATGTTGGAATAATAAATGATCAATTGTGATCCAAGATCATTCCAAAGGACTCATTTTGAAAAATGTTACCCATCCCTGGGAGAGAAATGATGAAATCTGAATGCAACTTGAAGTATAACTCTAGCTTTTTCTTTCTTTCTTTTTTTTTTTGCAATAAGGCATATATGGAAATATGTCTTGAATTATTTCACTTGTATAATTGATACAATTTACCTTCTCGATGGGTGAAAAGGTGGGAGGAAGAGAATTTGGTACTCAAAATTTAAAAAGAAAGGAACATTCAAAATAAACAAAATACTTATTTTAAACAATAAATAAGTAAGAATTTTTAAAATTCTTATTGTAGGACTTAACTATTTTCTTTTCTTTTCCTAGGTTAAAATCTCACATGCTCAAGATCATAAATTTAGAGCTAGAATGGCTCTGAGAGACCAACTATCCAATCCAACCTCATCTTTTTTTACAGATGACAAATAAAGCCCCTCTGGAATTTGTTAAATGATTTGTTCAAGGTCCCCAAACTTTCAAACAGCAGACTCAGGATGTAGACCCCAGTTCTATAACTCCAAATCCAGCATTCTTTGTTTGAACCATACTATACTGCTTTCCAGAAAAGTTCACTAATTTGTCCCAGATCACAAAGGCACTTAGCTGCAGGTTGTCATTTGAACTCACATCCCCTAGTAGCAGAGCCAACATTCTTTCCACTGTTCCATGCTCTTCTTTACTTTATCTCACTTAGCAACTATCCAGAGTCAGGGAACACAACTGCATAGTTTGTTGTGTTGAGTTATCAGTCCATGGAAAAATATTAATGATTAACTCTTGTTTAAGCAATAGAGCAAAAAATAGTAACTTTTTACTGATATTTCCATGTTTCAACAATATATTTAACTAATATATTGAGCAATTACAAGGCAAGAAAGGAAGGAAATGTTTTGTTGATTCTAGTTTCTCTCTTTCAAGTATTTCATCCCACTATTATTAGAACTAATACATTCCTGATCCAGGTGAAGAGTCATAAATCCTTTGCTTGACTTGATATGTCCACTCTCATGGCAAATTAAAGCTTTTCTTGTCTGAGTGAACTCTTAGTGAATGAGCAGAAGACAATGTGATATATCTCAATATATTTTGTTTCATTTTTTAATGACAATAGATATTGTCAAGTCTTTTTCTCTGAAGGAGGAACTGCCTATTTTAAGAAGGTAATTTTACCACATTTCTTTGTCCAAAGTCCTTTTATTCAAAATACTATTGACCACCTTCCTTTTTCCCTAAGGGAATAAATTATTAATTAGATTAATTGATAATCAAGAAAGCAATCAAAGGCTATGCATCTTTGGATACATACTAGAAGGCACAATTGTGAGGCTAAAGCTGAATGTAAAATAAGGAAGAATGCAAGATTCAACATTCATTCCCTTTCCAATGACTTTATTACAAAGTATCTTCTTTATCCACCCAACAGATAATAGCAGGGATGCCCATCAATTAGGGAATGGTGGAACAAGTTGTGGTATATAATTGTAAAGAAATATTTTTGTGATATAATGAATGATGAGTAGGATAATACCAGAAAAAAATCTGGATAGACCTAGATGAACTGATACAAAGTAAAGTAAGTAGAACCAGGGGAACATTTTATACAGTAACAGCAAATATTGTAGAATGATCAGCTGTGAAAAACTTAGCTATTTTTAGCAATACAATGCTATAAGAAAATCTCAAAGGATGCAAAGCTGAAAAATGTTATCCTCCTCTAGAGAAAAAACTGATGTCTAGATACATACTGAAATATACTGTTTTTCACTTTCTTTCTTTCCTTTTTTATGGAGTTTTTTTGTCCCAAATGATTAACAAGGAAATGTTGTACATGAATACACACACAGAACCTATTGCTTATTGTCCAAACAGGGGGCGGGTGAGGGAAGTAAGGATAAAACTTTAAAAATGTGTGAAAATTGTTTTTACATGTAATTGGGGCAAAATAAAGTATGATTTAAAAAAAAGAGTGAACCAGACCCAATGACCACTAACAAGTTGTGGTACATGAGCATAATGGAATAATATTATTCTATAAAAATGAGATGTGATTATTGAAGAGAAGCCCAGGGAGACTTATATGAATTGATGCAAAATGAAGTAAGCAGAGTCAGAAAAATTATACACAATAACTACAATAATGTCAATGAAAAGAACCACCACAAGAAAACAATCAAAACCAAATGCTGGGAAATTAAAAGAACAAGCTATCATCCAAAGAAGACTTATGAAAAATGGTCCTCTCTAATTCTTCAGCAAGAGGTTAGGAGCCACAGATGTGGCAAATGGCATACAATATTGCGTGACAGATTTTTTTTAGAATGTACCAATTCCTTTCTTTTCTCTTCCACTTAAAAATGTTGTTAAGGGATGATGCTTTATGAAGAGAGAAGGGAAAATATGCCAGAGGAAGTCTAGTTATGAAAACAAAAGATATTTTTGAAAAATCTATTTTTAAACCCCAGTGAACCAGCAGAAATCATTAGTCAATTTGAGTATAATGAGAGGATGATGCATTGAGTTTTGTATATTTGAGGTTTAACATATTTCATTTTACTGGCTATAGCACACTTAACCATAATCAAGTCTGAAATTATATATTTCCTGTTTTCCTTGGCTCCTAAGATAATTTTAAATAAATTATTTCAAATGTTTTCAAGGTTCCTAGTGATTTTTTTATTAGACTATTAGCAAACCTGCTTTTGGAAGTATGTTCCAAATACACATAGGAATATACTGTTTCTCCCTCCAAACCACATATTTGGAATAAAGTGGGCCAAACAAAATCTCATAAAAGCAATATTGTATTTATTGAAGTTGACTCTTATATCCTTTTATTAGGTGCAGGGACTTGAATCCTTCCTACTAAACCACTACAGTATGATTATACAAGTCCAGAATGCTATTAGCAGGAAAAAAAAAACCCAACACAAAGGGAATATAGGCTAAGAAATTGGCATCAGAAACAAAGAGAACAGAACCCAGAACAAGGCAGAAACAGCAAACAAGAATAAAGATTAAAAACATAGGTGATGAGTCAGGCTGCCAAACAGGCCCAGTTCAGGTGGGCAGAAAAATGTTAAGTCAAGGTCAAGAATACCAGAAATTCCCTAAAGATAATCCTTTGTATCCATAGAGGATCTAGAAGTACTTTTATCATTCTTTATTTCATTTGAACTTCCCAGAGACCAGGTCAGGTACACAAGAATGCAATTATTTTTCCCATTTCATCAGGCTCAGAAAAAGTAAGTCACTGTTTTAAGGTCACATAATTTTTCAGCTGTGAAACACATTTGAATCAATGGTTGTTTTGTTTGTTTGACTCCAGAGCAATTGCTGTTGTATTGTTCTAGATGAAACTTGGGTTTTCTTTTCTTTTCTTTTTTTTTTTTTAATTTGCTATTCTTAAAATACAGGTTAGAATTTGTCATTTCCTTTACTAGTAAATATTTACTAATCATCTCTCATGTACTGATGATATAAAGACCAAAATGAAACAATTCAGTCATGAGATTAGAGCTCCTTTGGTCTTAAGAAGTTTACATTTTATCAAAGGAAACAATACATAGAAGTATATACAAAGATGAAACAACATGTAAATGAAGCCAAAGTAAAAAAAAAAAAACATAGATAATGAAATTAATTTTTTAAGCCAAACAGTATAATCCTCCGAAGGATAGGGGAGAATAGTCTAAATTTTAAAATTTAAAATATAGTAGAATCAGAAAGTACTTTGAAGGCTAAATCATCTGTCTATACCATGTAGCAATCTACTCCCCCTCCTCCACCTTAACTAGGCTTACACAATCCTATCTGTTCCTCTTTATCACCCCAAAATGGTCCTGACTATTTTAACACTGAAGACTTGGAAGAAAAGATGCATTATTTTTCTTTTTTTTCTTTATTAAAGCCTTTTATTTTTCAATACATATTCGTGGACAATTATTCAACATTAGCCTTTGCAAAATCTTGTGTTCCAATTTTCCCCTCCCCTTCCCTAAATGGCAAGTAGTCCAATATATGTTATATATGGTAGAAATATATGTTAAATCCAATAAATGCATATATGTTTATGCAATTATATTGTTGCACACACACACACAAATCAAATCAAACTAGAAAAAAAGATGAGAAGCAAAATGAAATGCAAGCAAACAACAACAAAAAGACTGAAAATGCTATGCTGTGAACCAAACTCAGCTTTCACAGTCCTCTCTCTGAGTACAGTTGGCTCTCTTCATCACTAAACAATTGGAGCTGGTCTGAATCATCTCATTGTTGAAGAGAGCCACATCCATCAGAACCGATCATCATATAATCTTGTTATTGCTATGTATAATGATCTCCTGGTTCTGCTCATTTCACCACTATTTTTTTTCAATGGGTTTTTTGGTCTAGACAGCACAAAGAAAATATTAATTCACAGTGAAAGGCTAATTAACATATCACAAGCTAACTATAATCAACAATCTAGACAAAGATTATTTTTATGCAGAAAAAGAAAACTGAAGAAAATGGTCTAGTGAAAATTATAGGTAAATGATAAAAAACATCCCTTATACATCAAAATATTTATAATGGCAAAGAAATAGGAGAAAAAAGAGATGTCCATTTGGTTGGAGAATAGCTAAACAAATTATGATTCATGAATGTAATAGAATATTACTGTGATAAAACAATGAATATTATAAATTCAGATAAGCATGGCTAGACATATGAACTCACAAAGGGAAGTAAATAGAGGCAGAATAACATACACAATGATTGGAACAAAATACATGAAAAGAACAAGAACAATAAAACAATTGAAACTAAATGATTCAAAATCAAAATGACACAATAAGAAATAACATAAGCAGGACACCTAGGTGGTGCAGTGGTTAGAGCACCAGCCCTGAAGTCAGGAGGACTTGAGTTCAAATGTGTTCTCAGACACTTAATACTTCCTACCTGTGTGGCCCTAGGCAAGTCACCAATTGCCTCAGCCAAAAAAAAATCATAATAATAATAATATATGGAATAATTCCAATGAACCCTAGAGAGACTGGTATCAATTGATGGAAAAGTAATCAAAACCATAAGAACAACTTATACAATTATAAAAACTATGTAAATTCATATGGTTTTTAAAGACTCCAAAATTGTTATCAATTCAGTGACCAATCAAATTTCACAGGACTGATGTAACATGCAGTCCATGTCTTGACAGAGTGAAAATGGACTAGCAGTGCAGAATTGAGTCATTCAAGGTCAATGTACCAATTTATTTGAGTTTATTGAAGAAGGTTTTGCTTTTTATCATTGTTAGTAAAGTGGGATAGCCATTTCAGAAGAGAAGTATAGAGATCAGGTTGTCAAAAAGAAGGAAAGAAAGAAAAGAAGGTCTTAAAATATTTAAAATAAAATACAGGGAAGAAAACAAGGTAAATCAGAGGGAAATACAGATAAGCTGGATGGCTTTGAAAGTAACTGAACTGATATACTTTTTTTTTCTTTTTTTCTTTTCTGAGGCAATTGGGGTTAAATGACTTGCCCAGGGTCACACAGCTAGGAAGTGTTAAGTGTCTGAGATCATATTTGAACTCAGGTCCTCCTGACTTCAGGGCTGGTGCTCTATCCATTGCACCACCTAGCTGCCCCCTTGAACTGATATACTTTTGGAAAAAAGCAAGCTATCTGTATTTAATAGAAATTTTGGTTTCATGTACAATTCTCTTTATATTCTACATTGCATATGGGAAAAACCTGTTTTTTTTTTTGTGTGTGTGTGTGGTGGTTGTTATTTTATTTTGTTTTTCTTAGGATTTTTAAATGCAAAACAAAAACAAAACAAAACAAAAACCAGTATTTAGCTCTAAAATGAACTCACCTCATCACTTCTGATCTCCTAATTTTTTGCAAAAGTGAATGACTATGGGTACTGGATGACACATATAATATGCTTTTTTCAATACGTTGATTAGTCTTGATGAATTGTTCCCCCTTCCTTTTTGTTCTCTTTATTGTAAGAGATTTCTCATTGAGAGGGAAAGGGGGAGGGAGAGAGAAACACGTATTGGGAAATATAGGTGATAAAAGATAATAATTAAAATATTTTAAAATTTAATGGTACAGGATAGCTAGATAGCTCAGCAGATGGAGCACTAGCCCTGGAACTAAGAGGACCTGAGTTCAAATGTAGCCTCAAACACTCATTAGGTGTGTGACACTGAAAAGTCATTTAACCTTGATTGTTTAAAAAGATAAAATTAAAATGATAGGCTGATAATACCCTAGAAGGCAATTAAGATTTGTATTTTGACTTTTCTTGAACCTCATTTTTCTTTTTGCTTCTTTCCATATTGGGCAGTCTACCTTTGCTCTGTGTTCTGGCATCATGAGATTTTTTTCCTAGAATATGTGGCCTAACTCTTCATAGAATAATTCCCCTAATTCTTGGAACAACTATACCTGAAACAAAACACACAGGCAGTTGCCCAGCAAATTACTATTTAAGTGTGGATTTAATGCTATAAATATAAATATGACACGTTTGAAAAAGTTCTTTAAAATTTCATGAATTATCTTTGCTTTCATTAAAATCAAAACAACAAATATATTTTAGGCATTTGATTAGCAAGGTGAAGTTCTGGACCCCATATAGAGGACCTTCAAGGAGCTTATAATTTGTTCTGAGATGACAAAATTTATACATAAAAAACAAATAATAATATAATTCAATGACACCACAAGGCAAGAGTAAAGGAACTGAATGGATAGTATAAGGATTAATTTCTAGAATTTCTGAGGAAAGAAAAGACCTGCACTAGTTTAGAAAGGCTTGAGATGGAAGCAGAAGATCTTGAATTGAGATTTGAAGTATACATAAGAGTTGGTAGGAGAGAATGAATAGGTGGAAAAAAAGGAGGAGATTTTAGTTAGGGTGAACTTCTTGAGCAAAAAAATACAGAAAAATGCAAGCCAGGTTTAGAAAAAATAAGCGATTCAGTCATGAGATTAGAGCCCATTTGGTCTTAAAGAGTTTATATTCCATCAGAGAAACAACATGTCCACATATAAGTATACATGAAATATGTGCATTATAATTTCAGGCTGGAAACTCAGAGTTTTTATTGTTGTTTTTGTTGTTTGTGCTTGTTTTGCTGTTATTAGAAAGGTGGCTCTGAACTTTATTCTTCTACAGGCAGGGGGGATATGCTAAAATATTTGAGAATGGGAGGAATATGATCAAATGTTTTTTTTTAGGAATATTTATTCAGTGTTAGCATTTTAGATATATGGCTTTTAAATGACGAGAGAGAGGAGGCAGGAGTCAGTTACAAGGTCATTATAGGAGTGAGGTATTAAGATCCTAAACCTTGCATTACACTAATGCTTTTATTTCTATAAAAGAAAGGAAGCATATGACCATTGCAAAAAGGGAAATGGATGTCTTTTTTTTTTTTTTTAATTACTGACTGGATCTGGAAGAAAAAAGAGAATCTGAGGGACTGAGAAATGGAAAGGAAAGACATTTTGATTTTGAAACAGAGACCCTGAGTTGTAGATATGCTTCATTTGAAATGCTAATGTAAATAGGAAGGCCCATCAAGCATTTGTTAATACAGGACTAGTAGCTAATTTCAATGCTCTTAAGGGTACCAGACAAAGTAAGTGTGGTACAATGGATAAAGAGCCAGCCTCAGCATCAGGAAATCTTGTGCTCAAATATCATGTCTGATATAATGGTTGTCTGACTCTGGTTGAGTAGCCCTGGAAAATCACAATCTTTTAAAAGACTCCAGCAATACTGTAAGGCTATAAATTTCTTTCTTTTAAATAATAGCTTATTATTTTCAAAATATATACAAAGATACTTTTTTTTAATATTCACCCTTGCAAAACCTTGTATCCCAATTTTTTCCCTTCTTTCCTCCCTCCCCCATAGCAAGTAATACAATATAGATGACATGTGCATATCTTCTATACATATTTCCACATTTATCATGCTGCACAAGAAAAATCAGATCAAAAATGAAAAAAAATTAGAGAGAAAAAAAGGTACGCAAACAACAAAAAAGGTGAAAATACTGTGTTGTGAGCCACATTGAGTCCCCACAGTCGTTTGGAAGTAGATGGCTCTCTCTCTCACAAGTCTATTGGAATTGGCCTGAATCACCACACTGTTGAAAAGAGCCAAGTCCATTCGAGTTGATTATCACATAATATTGTTGCTGTGTATAATGTTCTCTTGGTTCTACTCACTTCACAGCATCAGTTCATGTAAGTCTCTCCAAGCCTCTCTGAAAACATCCTGCTGATCATTTCTTTTAGAACAATAATATTCCATCACCTTCATATGCCATAATTTATTCAGTCATTTCACTCAGTTTCCAGTTCCTTGACATTACAAAAAGGGCTGCTACAAACATTTTTGCACATGTGAGTTAAGGTTATAAATTTTACTGTCACCTGCATTGGTGGAGGGAATTTTTGCAGCAAAAAATTCCCTATGTGGTTGAAATCATGAATACAGTCCAAAAAAGGCACAAGGGACCACTGAGATAATCAGATTTACCCCTTTATTCTTATAGTTAAGGTCCCAGAAGCCAAGAGAGAGAAAGTGACTTGGCAAAACCCTCACAGATTTCAAATGACACTGTAACAAATGAATTTCTGGAGGATATAAAACTTTCTTTCCCCTGTCTCTCAATCCAGTCCTTTCTCCACTACAATAGATACTTAATATGTGGATTCTATATAACAATACTTCTACAGTTTAAGGGCAGAGCCAGAGCTAGAAAGATTCTAGGTCTCTTAGTTAGCAAACAAAAGCTATTTCCACTATACCATGTTGCATAATAGAATTCACTGGGTTTCATTTTGTTAATATTTTGCCTATGAGTTTTTCAAGTGTAAATGATGCAAAGAATCTGCTGCTATTGTGTAACCAAAGAGAAGGGAATGCAGAGGTTAGAAGATAAGAACTCAACTAGATGATTCAATTAATAAAAAGCATGAATTGGAAAAATTCCATTACAGTTCTCTTTATTCCTCCTTCACGCAATATGTAGGCTTTAAAGGGTTATACTAAGTAGTAGGTCTTTATTCAGCTAAGTGGCCTCATTCTTTGACAATTAGAAGGCAAAATAATCCAGTTACAAGTTTTTGTTTTTGAACCTTTTCTATTTGTTTTTTTCTCCTAGGAGAACTGTTATTTTCTACAGCTGTTTTATGTCCTGAGGCAACAATTTCCGTCATCTACTGTCAGTCACAAGCTAGAACTGACCTTATCAAAGTATTCCCTGTGAGAGTACGCCAAGTACTCTGCAGAGCCAGCTTGTTCATAGTATTTTGCCATTCCTTGAATTGTAAAAACAGCTGGCAACAAAGAGAAGCTTTCTCCCCAGCTCTCACAGGAAGATTTTCAAACACTAGTTCATAAGCTAAAGAAATATTCAAGTATACACTTGTTTTTCTTATAGCTTTATGATATATGCCACCTACTGGCCAATTTTCTCTTTTCCTGGAATGCATTCCCATCTTTTCCCCAATTGCCTTCTGTATTTCAAATCCAGTATTAAGAACCCAAATTCACATGCTATCTCTCCCAAATAGCCCTCCATGATACTCTTGGCAGGCAATAGCTTTCTCTTTCGGCCTTGTCTTAGAATTTTGTGTTAATAGCCGTCATTTAAAAAATATTTTTTTACTGTGAACTTAACAATTATCAGCAAAAATAAACATTCCAATATGCAAAGAACAAGAAAGAACATTATATAAGAATTTAGGCTTTTTCTACATTGATTCTGGAATAAGTTTATATGTATTAAATTTAGTGGACAATAATAAACATGCAACAGAAAGAGCATCAATAAAACATTTTTCAAGTGTACTCAAGAAAACCAAAAAACATAGAAAAAGATACCAATATATTTGTGTCTTTTCTATTTACCAACTGCAAAGTACATAAATATAGAAACATGTCATTTTTAACTTTAATATCTTCCAAACATCTAGCACACTGCTCTGGCACATAGTGTTGATTGATTTCATTTAATGTAAACAATAAAGCCTAGGTGGGGCAGTGGTTAGAAAGCTGGTTCTATACTTAGAAAGACTTGAATTCATATCTGCCTTCAGACACTTACTAATTGTGTGGCTCTAGATTACTTAACTGCCTCAAGTATAAAATGGTAATAACATAAGCCCCTAACTCCCAAGGTTGGCATGAACATCAACTGAGACAATCTTTGAAAAGCACTTAGCCAAGTGGCTTACACATAGTAAGCATTTAATAAAAGCTTCTTTCCTTCTTTTCATATTTCCTGAAGAGCTTAAGTGATTTATTCAGTCATACAACATGCCAATATTTTGATTTTTCCTCTTTTATTTTAATTAATTTATTTTTAATACATAAATCATGTTGGAGGAGAAAAATTAGAGTAAAAGAGAAAAACCATTGGGGAAATTAAAAAAAAAAACGGAAAAAGAAGTAAACATATCATGTGTTCATTTATATTCAGTCTCCTTAGTTGTTTTTCTGGATGCAGATGCCATTTTTTACCCAAAGTCTATTGGGATGGCTTTGAGTCACTGAATCACTGAGAAGAACCAAGTCTTTCATAGTTGATTATCACTTTTATTGTATACAATATGTTCCTGGTTCTGCTTGTTTCACTCAGTATCAGTTCACGTAAATCTTTTCAGGTCTTTCTAAAATCAACTTGTTCATCATTTTTTGTAGAACAATAATATTCCATTATCTTCATTTACAAACTTGTTCAGCCATTGCCCAACTGATGTACATTTGTTCATTTTCCAATTTTTGCTACCACAAAAAGAGGTGCTTAGAAACATTTCTGTACATGTGAGTCCTTTTCTTTCCTTTAAGATTTCTTTGGGATACAGACCCTGTAATGGCACTGCTGGGTCAAAGAATATGCACAGTTTTAAAGATCTTTGGGCATAGTTCCAGATTGCTCTCCAGAATGTTTGGATCATTTCATAATTTCACCAACCATTTTTTAATGTTCCAGTTTTCCCACATCCCCTCCAACATTTACATTATCTTTTCCTATCTTAGTCCATCTGAGAGGTGTGGTGGTACTTCAGAGTTGTTTTAATTTGCATTTCTCTAATAAATAGTGATTTAGAGCATTTTTTTCATATAACTATACATAACTTTAATTTTTAAATTAAAGTTGTCTGTTCATATTCTGAAAATTGTTCATATTCTTTTACCATTTATCAATTGGGGAATGACATATTCTTATAAATTTGATATAGTTCTTTATATATTTAGAAATGAGGCTTTTTTCCAGAAACACTAGCTGTAAAGTTTTTCCCCAGCTTTCTACTACCCTTTTAATATCATTTCTATTGGTTTTGTTAGTACAAAACTTTTTTTAATTTAATATAATCGAAGTTGTCCATTTTGCCTTTCATAATGTTCTCTAGTTCTTCTTTGGTCATAAATTCCTCTGTTCTCCAAAGATCTGATAGGTAAATTATCCCTTGCTCTCCTGATTTTTTTTATATCATCCTTTATGCACAAATTATGTATCCATTTTGACCTTATTTTGGTATGGGGTGTTAAGATATAGATCTATGCTAAATTTCTGACATTATTTTCCAGTTTTCTCAGCAATTTTTTTTTGTCAAATATTGAGTTCTTATTCCAGAAGCTAGAATTTTTTTGGGAGTGCAATATTTTACTAATACATATTTTGCACTGTGCAAATACATTCAGATTAATAAGTCATCACGAGAAAAGCAGAAAATTCTCACTATGTTCTACTGGAAATTGTAATTTTGAAAAATGAATATATCAGTTGTTTAGTCATTATTGTCTTTAGACCATGAATTATCTTAGAAAACTGGATTTACATTAAATCTAAGGACAAAAATTCTGTTACACATTTTTAAAAAAGCTTCTGTAGTAAGTAAAAGATTTTCAAGCATCAGCTATTGACCTACTTATTTGAAGATCATTTGGTAGCAGAATTTAGTATGACAAACCAATATGATCAGCCCCTTAATTCATTTGTAATAGGATTTGATTTGTATTCTCAATGAAAATATTCAATGTACCAGAAGCTCTTAAACATTTCCATGTACTGCAGATGGTGAGCATTAAGTTGACTGCATGTTCCTATTTTCCAGAGTAAAACCACATTGTGTCCCAAAGATACATGGATTACAATAAAGTATAGTTCTATAGAGAGAATACTAATGAAATCCATATATTGATAAGAAAAATTTTAAAAATACAACAAAACAATTTCCTGACCAGTGAAAGGGAAAGTTTGGGCCTCTAGAGTCAATGGCAGATATATATATATATATATATATATATACATATATATATGTATATATATATTAAGAAGATCATTAAATACCTTTTGAAAAAGTTATAATAAATATCTAGCACCAAAGAAAATAATGTCTATATCTACTGCTGGCAGTATCTTCAAAGTGATTCAAAGAAAATGCCACCAAAATTATCTGCATCTAGAGAAGTAAGACAAGAAGATATTTCCAACTGGATATTCAAGAGATTTTTTAACAGACATTTTTAACACTTTTGCACCAAAATGAAAGAAATCAGAAGAAAGAAATCAGGGAAAACTCAATTATACAGCTAATTTTCACTGCCTAATCCCAATACTAGATTCATGTAGCTATTCTTTCTGGGAAAATGATAAATTGTTTTTACTGGTCATCTCTCTTTGCTCCTCAATAATCTTGAAATTATTTAGTTCTATTAGCAGTGAATAAACCTTCAGTTAGTTGTAAGCCTCTGCTTTGTTTTCTATCTTGTTGGTTTCTGGTACAGTTTGAGGTTAATTACACTTTTTTCTATTTAATATTTATCAATGTGAATATAATAAAATACAGATGTTTTCCTATCAAGCACTCAGCATCTGTTCATCAGTAGCTGGTTTTTAATATTTACTTTCTATAAGCCATTTGTTAGTTAAGTTTTAAGATCCAATAACCATGGCTAATGAGTATTTGACTTGGCTTTTATTTCAACTTCATGCAAAGCTGAGGGGGAAAAGGAATGTAATTCTGCCTTATGCTTATAATTTGATTATCTGAGAATCTACATAAACTAATTTTACCAATAAAATATTAAGAAACAAGGGCTGATTTTTTTTTCTTTTTGGAAAATGATTGATATTCCATTCAGAGGTTTGCACAATAATACCTACCACTGAGCTGAAAGTGAAGCTGAGGTTTGAAAATAAATCAAATCCAGGAACAAGCTGGCACAAACTGATTGTTACTTTGAGAAATAAAGCCTCGATTCTAACTACATCTAAACTTGAACTTCAATTATATATACTTCTATGCTTTGAAATTAGATATGTTTCATGGCAAAGAGCTACATTGAGGGCTGGCCTATTAAAAAATTTGAATGGATTTTTCATATAATCTTTTTTCATGGCCTGGTATAGAAGTACAAATGTTGGTGATTCAAAAGCTGTGAACAGAACATGGGTCTGGGCTATTCATTTGCTTTGTTTTATGATAATGATGTTTCTCAGGCTTGGTCCTTATCAAAATTTCTTAGATGTCCTTCTGATGGATGGATTTTATGTAGTCATCTGGATCAACCATTTATTTGTTTAGGAGCATGATGGGAAGATGCATATTAAAGAGTATGGTGACCCCTTCCCTCCTGGATCATTGCCTTGTTTTGGCAGAAGAGCTTCAGTACCTCAATGGAGCTATGAACTACATTATAAAGGGCTACCTCAAGATAGTCATAGTGGAGAGTTCTGATAAAAAGTGATTCACTAAAGAAGTAGAGAAGGAAATGGCAAATCACTCCAGTATCTTTGCCAGGAAAGCCCCATGGACAGTATTAAAATGTTAAAAGATATAACATTGGAAGATGAGCCCCTGAGGTTGGAAGATATTCAACCCATTAGTGGAGAACAGAAGGGTCTGGCGTATCCCGTGGCCCATGTTGTCACAAAGAGTAGGACACAACTGAATGACTGAACAACAAAATTATGGGGGTTTCCTTAGTTCTTCCTCACTGGAAATCAAATCATAATGAAACTCTAAGGCTACATAATAGACCTGGTTTTGGGGTATGGAAATCTAGGTTGGGATCCTGTCTTTGCTACTTACTACCAAGTGATTCATCCAACATCTCTAGGCTCCAATACAAAGCTAGGAAAAAATTTTTTTACAACCAGTATTTCTAATAGAAGCCTCATTTCTAAAATATATAAAGAATTGTGTCAAATTTATATGAATACAAGTCATTCCCCAATTGATAAATGGTCAAAGAATATGAACAGACAATTTTCAGATGATGAAATTAAAGTCATCTATAGTTAAATGAAAAAATGCTATCAATCAGTATTGATTAGAGAAATGCAAATCAAAACAACTCTGAGGTAGCACCTCATAACTCTGAGATTAGCTAAAATGACAGGAAAAGATGATAAATGTTGAAGGGAATGTAGGAAAACTAGGACACTAATGCATTGTTGGTGGAGTTGTGAAATGATCTAACCATTCTGGAGAGCAATCTGGAACTATGTCCAGAGGTCTATAAAACTGGGAATACTCTT
Organism: Myrmecobius fasciatus; assembly: GCA_023553655.1. Taxonomy (NCBI): domain Eukaryota; kingdom Metazoa; phylum Chordata; class Mammalia; order Dasyuromorphia; family Myrmecobiidae; genus Myrmecobius; species Myrmecobius fasciatus. The sequence goes on from JAJPUD010000675.1 coordinate 63,959, forward strand.
TGACCCAGCAGTGCCATTACTAGTTCTGTATTCCAAAGAAATTGTTAAGGAGGGAAATGGATGGATCTACATGTGTAAAAATGTTTGTAGTAGGTCTTTTTATGGTAGCAAAGAATTGGAAAATGAGTAGAAGGGCATCAATTGGGGAATGGCCAAACAAGTTGTAGTACATGAAGATAATGGCATATTATTGTTCTATAAAAAATAAGATGAACAAGCTGATATTAGAAAGGCTTGGAAAGATTTACATGACCTGATGCTGAGTGAAACATTGTACACAAAACAGCAAGAATGTGGAATAATCAACTATGAAATTCTGGTTCTTCTCAGTGGTTCAATGATTTAAAGCAATCCCAATAGACTTTTGGACAGAAAATTCCATTTGCATTCAGAAAAAAAAAACAAAAAACTAAGGAGACTGAATATAAATCAATACATGCTATATTCACTTCTTTTTTCTGTTTTTTTTTTTAATCTCTCCCATGGTTTTTTTTTTTTCAATTTTGCTCTGATTTTTCCCTCCCAACATGATTCTTTTTTTTTTTTTTTGCTTTTTGCTGAGGCAATTGGGGTTAAGTGACTTGCCCAGGGTCACACAGTAGGGAATGTTAAGTGTCTGAGACTAGATTTGAACTCAGGTCCTCCTGACTTCAGGGCTGGTGCTCTATCCACTGCGCCACCTAGCTGCCCCCCAACATGATTCTTAAAGCAATGTGTGCTAATTAATTAAAAAACCAACTTAGTCAAACTATTGCTTGTAAGTTTCTGTGTATTATTTGTGGCCTTTATCTTTTAACTCTTGGAGGTGGGAAGGCCATTTATTTTGGGGAAGTATTAAGTAGTCCCACTGGTTTAATGGGTTAATTATATCAGGGTTAATCTTTGACTAAAGACTTTAGAGTTTGAAATATAGTTTCTTCTATTACTTTGTTGTTGACATTCAGTCATTTCAGTCATGTCTGACTGTGTGACCCCATTTAAAGTTTTCTTGGCAAAGATACTGGAATAGTTTTCCATTTCCTTTCCCACTTATTTTAAAAATGAGGAAACTGATGCAAAGGGTTAAGTAACTTGTCCAAGATCTGATGACTAGTGTCTGAGGCAAGATTTGAACTAGGATCTTCCTGTCTCCTGGCCCAGTCCTCTATCCACTGCATTACCTAGAAGCTCCTCTCCCATCTGCAAAATGAGTTAAAGAAGGAACTGGCACACCACTCCAGTATCTTTGCCAAGAAAGTCCCAAATAGGGTTGGGTCATGAAGAGATGGGCATGGCTGAAGTGATTGGAAAACAAAAAAATTCTATTCAGAATTTCCCTTGCTCTGTTTTTTTTTTAGACTCTTTCTAACAATGCTAGATAATTGGCATTATCAAATAAAAGGTGTTGCAGAAATGCTAATGACTTCTCTTCTTAAAAATTCAACACTCATATTCTCCATTTGTGGGGCACAAAGTCTCTCATTGCTCTGGGAGCACATTAACACTTTCTATTCACTTAATCCCAATGCTTCTTCCTTTGTTATCTCTCCCTATGTTTTCCCTTGCCTCCATATAGCTCAATTGTTCTCCAGTCCTATTTTCTCTCTTCCTTTTCTATTGGTCTCTCTGGACCTTCCCAAATTTCCCTTCATCCTAGATTTCTCTCTTTTTAATATAGCATCTTTCTTCTGATCATAGGAATATGATCTCTGTCCATCAATGTGTATGTTTGATGTTTCCAAATATGACAGCAAGGGTTGTAAGGGATAGAAAATGAGACAGACACACAGAATATGAACCAGGTCATAATTCCCAGAAAAGAGAGAGCATAACCATGAGGATGAGAGATCATAGCCATGAGGATCTGGATTGGGTGATACAGATGGAATAGAACGTGTCTTAAAGATGAAGTTGCTGAGTTATGATGAGAGAGCCATACTTGATGGTGTTCTTCCTACTGGCAAACTGTGCTGGAAAACATGATAGAAAAACTGGCCATCACTGGAAAAAGTGGGCAGTGATTCAGTGTCTACTGGAGAAAGCTATATTTCTAAATCTGTCACTACTCCAATATTTCTACCCCCTTCTCCCTCCACCCTCCCTGGGATCACCAGCATTCATTTGACTCTTCTCTCTTCCTCATTGCCCATCCAACCAATCTTTCAATATTATCTTTCATATCTTTCAGTGTTATCTACAATCTTCTTTCAGGCCTTTATCATCTCTATCCTCAATTCTTCCTGCTTTCAGTTTATCCCCTTTACAAAGCATTCTCCATAGAGTAACCCAAGGAAACCAAAGGTTGATCATGTCAATCCTCAGTTCAAAAACTTTTAGTGACTCAGTATGGGAAAAATTCTTATACTAAATATTTAATGACCTCTACAAACTATTTCCTACCTTTTCACTTTAACAGTATTTTTTTAGGAACTCTCCATTGCAATCAAATTCCAAAATGGGAATTCAAATGGTTGCCTCTATGCATTCACATAAACCCTTGCACATGGACACACCATGCTCCCCCAACTCATCTCTTCCATTCACAAATCTTGTTTCCCTTTAAAAACTCAATCTTAGATGCTATCTGCTCCAAAGAACATTTTCTGATTGCCTCACTCCCAAATTGAGGGGTTCTTCCTCCTCAATTTTCTTTATTTGTGTACATATTGTGCTGCCCCACTAGAGCACAAACTTTTTGAGGGAAGAAATTATTTTATTGTTGCCTCCCCAGCACCTGAAGGTATAGTAGACAGAGAACTGGATTTAAAGTCAGGAAAACCTGAGTTCAAATCCAGTCTCAGACACTTAATAGCTCTATGATCCTGGGAAAATCACTTAACCTATTTGTCTCAGTTTCCTCATTTGTAAAATGTACGGGAGAAGGAAATGGCAAACCATTCCAATATCTTGGCCAAGAAAACTCCAAACAGAGTCACAAAGAGGTGAACATGACTGAAATAAGTAAGCAAAATCTAGTACCTGGTATAATATCTTGCATGAAGTAGACAGTTAATTAATGTTTTGTGGAATTGAATTGAATGTCCCAGTCCAAATATTGAAAGTTTCCAAACTCAATGAAATCTCTAAAAGAAGAGAATGACATGTACAGATCAAGATTACAAAATCAAAATGCAAGGACATGTGTGATCTATGAACATTAGGATTTATAGCTTTGTCGTGACTACAGACTACAGATCCAAGGGCATTGGTAGCTTGCCACCCCATGACAACACTAGAAATAGTTGGAAGGTTCAGGTCATGGACAGAGGCTTGACATTAAAAATTTTAGGGGGGAGTATAAAAGGGAAATCACAGACTAAAAACTGGAAGGGACATAGAGACCAGTTAGTTCAATCTCCTCACTTTAGAGAGGACTTGAAATATGAATCCAATAATTCTCATTCTAAAACCAATAATTTCCCCTGCATCATGCTGCCTCCAAGAAGACTTCACTGACTAAATGCTAGGCTATGGGACTCCCGAGAGGGAGTACCAAGGCCAGCTGGATCTGTGGTGCACAATAAGTTTTCTGCCACATTGCAGAAACACCCTTGTTGAGCAAGGAGCAATGATTTGTGATCATGGGAATGAGTTTTGGTCTGAGGGTCACAACTAGTTGCTCATGAGCAGAGATGCCTTGATAGGGCTTCTCACCTGTGAGCCAGTTGCTAAATTGCTGGATTGGCTCTCCTCCCACTGGCAGATACCATGCATATGCAAAGCCTATGAACTGCTTCTCTGAATGGTGTTTGGAGATTGCTTACTATTGCTGTGTTGATCATGCTTGCAAAAACGTATATCAACAAGGCTGTACAGCATAATAAATTGAAGCTCTTTTCACACCCTATGAGTCTCCGCCATTCATCTCCCCTCTGAGATCAAAGGGCTCATATACTCTGAGCTCTTAAGATTGCTGTGTCCTTACAGAGGAAAAGATGTGACCTCTACTTTTTCAAGTATGCTGTAAGTAGTCAAAATGATCAAAAGTTCTTTTGTCAAAAGAATATGAAAAGTAAAATCATAATAAAGAGACACAATATTTTTTTTTCCTATTTGTTTATATCCATAGGTCAAAGAAAGAAGTAGGGAGGAGGAATGAGGAAACAGGCAGGAGAAAGAGGGAGAGACAGAGACAAAGACACACACACAGACAGACACAAAGAGACACAGAAACAGACACAGACAGATATACAGGGACAGACAGATAAAGAGACAGAAACACACACATACACATATACACACAGCAAGAAAGAGAGTGACACAGAGAGACAGAGACAGAGTTTAAGAGAGAAAGACAGAGGGGGGGGGGAAGGAGGGAGGGAAGGAGGGAGGGAAAGAAGAAGGGAGAAAAAAAAAGCAGAGAGACAGAAGGACAGGTAGATAGAGACAAAGATACAGGGACAGGAAGAGAAAGAGAAACAGAGATAGAGAAGAGAAGGAGGAAAGGAGGAGGAGGAGAAAGAGGAAGAAGAAAAAAGCAAGTGAATAGGGAGAAAAATGAAGACAAGAAAGGGGGGAAAGAAGGCAGGAAAGAAGAAAACAAATGAAGAAAGAAGAGAAGAAAGAAGGAAATAAAGGATGTTAAGTCAGGAAGGAAGGATAGGAAGAAGACAAGAAATAAGAAAGGCAGAAAGGTTGGAATGCAAGCAGGAAGTCAGCAAAGAAAAGAAGAAAGTCACAAAATGTGCAAAACTGTTAGTATTCATAATGTTCTTGCTATATACATGATAAATCACCATGGTAACTGTAGTATCACAGGATACACATATTACATCTGATCCCAGCATAAATGTTCAGAAATAACAGCACAGTCTGTGGTGTTTGTATTTTTAACTGGGGGAGGGTCAATTATCAATTTTGCAAAAAAAAATTATGTATCCATCCAAAGGGTTTGTATTATAATTCTTTACTGTTAAAAAGATTTTGGGAACTCTTTAGTTACTAAAAAGACCTGCAAATCTTGCAAGCAAAACAAAAACAAAAAATAAATTCTAAAATTTAACTGAATTTAATGCAAATCTAAGACTAGGAGAATCATGTTCACATTTAAAACACCCCACACATCCTTACAATCTGAAAGTTACTTTCTTCTGAAGCAATTTTTAAAAATATATATATATCTAATTCATATATTCCAGGTGAACCCTTGGTTATTTGAACCTCCAAGAAACAGCAAAGTCTAGTGGAAATGGATTCCTTGGGAATCAGGAGACCTGCATTCTAGTCCCACCTTTTTCTTTTCTATTTCATTCTGGGTTAGCCATTTAAACTCTGTAAGTCTTAGTTTCTTAATCTATAAAATTAAAAAGTAGAAATATTCAAGTTATTGATTGAGAAAGGGAGATAGTTGCATCCTTCAATCCTTTCCTGGAGTAGTTTATGTTACACCTATGTAATCTTCAAACTCTTTAGCCTACATGGATAATTTTCCTTTTCTAAGCTCCTACCACAATTATATATAAAAAAAAAACTATGTTGTTTAGTAATTACTTGGTTTCTAATTGTACAACACATTTAAGTCTTATCTCCTCAACTATTCTGTCATTTTAACAAGTCTGCTATCATCTCTTACACTGCTTGGGATTTCCACGGTGATGCCCATGTACTGAGCCGAGATCAGATTTTGAGCAACTCAATTCATCTTCGTGGACTTAATTTCCCCATCTGTCATATAAGAGTAATGAATTAAATGATTTCTTCAAGCCCTCAATCTATGAACCTCTCAATTTTAGTTGGCTGAAAACCTCAGAGAAAATATCTTGCAAGACTTGCAAAAATTTCAGTTTCTATAAAGCTTATATGTGAAAATCTCTTTGGGGCAAAGCTTTTTCATAATCTCCTACAATCATAGATAAGATTAAAAAAACTGTATTTAAAACCAGAATTCAGAATTTTAGAGTAAGATGGGACCTTAAAGATGATGTAGTTTCCTCTAAATTCTCAGTAGGTTCATCAGTATTTCTATGTCATTGAACCCATAAAAATAAACTTGAAAATAATATGAGACTTGACACTCTTCTTAATTTAGCATATCTAACACAATCCTATTTTCTCCTTCAAAATTCCCTTACTTTTCAGTAAGTGTCTGAAGCTGGATTTGAATTCAGGAAGTTGAGTCTTCCTGACTCCAGGCCTGGCACACTATCCACTGCACCATTTAGATACCCTATACAAGGATTTGAGATTGACATCACTGGCTTATACTACTCACTGTTCTTTTTTTTTTTTCACCAGATTATCTCTAGCATCTCTTTTCAATCAGTTCTTAATGCTACTAGCAAAATTATCTTTGCTAATGACTTGTATTATTTTAAACCCTTCTTCTTCTATAGTCTTATGGGTGGGGTTCTATTTTATTAAAGAATATGTCTATTTTATGGAAAACTCACAAAGCTTTAGTGCTCAAGTGGTGGTCAGAAAAAGCCATACAAGGACACTTTCAAGGTCTCTCTTAAGAACACTAGAATTGATTTCACAAGACTTCCAGGGGTAGAGCCAAGATGGCAGAGTAAAGTCAGGCAGCTCCTTGAGCTCTCCCGGTTTTCCTTGAAAACCACATGAAAACAAGTCTCTGAACAGAGTCTGATGGAATAAAATCACTTTCCAGCTTAAGATAGACTGGAAAAACTTCAAGACTGGTCAGTCTTACTGGGATGAAAAGGGTGTTCAGCCCAGCTCAGATAGTCCCTGGGAAAGTTGGTAAGAGGGTCTTAATCATAGCAGATCAGAAACTTAGACCCTCAGTCCTGGCTCAATAGAAAAGCAAATCATTAGGGCAGTTTCCAGTCCTACCTCAGAAGGCAAATCTGGGAAACCAGATTTTTCTTGGAAAGCTCTCTTTCCAAGATACCCTCTTCAAACACAAGAGGCCCCTGTGCCCAAAGCCATGGCTCAGAGCTTGGGACAGTGATCAGGAGCAGAGCTCAATCATAAAAGTAAAAAAAGAGGAAATAACAAAAGAAAAGAAAAGAAAATGAACAAGAAACAGAAAAGAACCTTGACCACAGAAAGCTACTATGGTGATAGAGCAGACCAAAACACAAATTCAGACAAGGATAAAATGTACACAGAAGAAATCTCAAAGATTGATATGAATTGGTCTAAAGCTCAAAGAGGCTTCTTGGAAATGCTCATAAAAGACTTCAAAAAGCAAATAAGAGAGAGAGAAGAAAAATTGAGAAAAGAAATGAGAGATATGCATGACAGACTCAACAGCCTGGAAAAGCAAGGAAAAACTATCTGAAGAAAATGATTCATTAAAAAGTAGAATTTACCAGGGGCAGCTAGGTTGCGTAGTGGTTAGAGCACCAGCCCTGAAGTCAGGAGGACCTGAGTTCAAATCTGGTCTCAGACACTTCCTAGCTGTGTGACCCTGGGCAAGTCACTTAACCCCAATTGCCTCAGCAAAAAGCACAGAAGAAAAAAAAAAAAAAAAGTAGAATTTACCAAATGGAAAAAGATATACAAAAGCTAATTGAAGAAAATCACACATAAAAAACTAAAACAGGGAAAACGGAAGCTAATGACTCTGTGAGACAGCAAGAATCAGTAAAATAAAATAAAAAGAATGAAAAAAAATGCAAAAAAAGTGAAATATCTCATTGGAAAAACAGCCAACCTGGATAATGGACCCAGAAGAGACAATTTAAAAAATTATTGGCCTACCTGAAGGCCATGACTAAAAAAAGATCCTGGATAGCATTCTTCAAGAGATCATTAAGGAAAAATGTCCTGATAGTCTAGAAACAGAGGAGGAAATACTCATTGAAATAATCCACTGATCACATTTGGAAAGAGATCCCACAAGGAAAACTCTAAAGAATATTATTGAAAAACTCCAAAACTATAACCTCAAGGAAAAAAATACTGCAAGCTGCCAGACAAAAATTCAAGTATCAAGAGACAAGAGTCAGGATTGCCCAGGATCTGTCAGCTTCTACAATAAAAGATTGGAGGGCCTGGAATACATATTCTGGAAGTATAAAACCAGTATCGAGCATTATTTGTAATGAAAAAAAGTTGGACACATTCCCAATAAGATTAGTGGTGAAATAAGGATGCCCATTATCACCCCTGTTATTGAACATTGTACTAGAAATGGCTTTGGCAATAAGAAAAGAAAAAGAAATTAAAGAAATCAGAACAGCCAATGAGGAAATAAAACTCTCTCTCTTGGCAGATGATATGATGATATACTTAGAAAATCCTAGAAAATCAAAAAATCTATTGGAAACAATTAACAGCCCTAGAAAAGTTGTAGAATATAAAATAAATTCACACAAATCATGAACATTTCTATATATTACTAATAAAGCCCATCAGCAAGAGATAGAAAGAGAAATTCCATTTAAAATTAGCATAGGCAAAATAAAATACTTGGGGTTTACTTGCTGAGACAAATTCAAGAATTATATGAACACAATTACAAAACACTTCTCATACAAATAAAATCAGATCTAAACAATTGGAAAAATATCAATTGCTTATGAGTAGGCTGAACTAAAAAATGACAATTCAGCCTAAATTGATATACTTTTTCAGTGCCATACCATTCAAACTCCCAAAAATTATTTTATAGAAGTAGAAAAATAATTACATAATTCATCTGGAAGAACAAAAAGTCAAAAATATCAAGGGAATTAATGAAAAAAAAAATACAAAGGATTGTGGATTAGCAGTACCAAACCTAAAACTATATTATAAAGCAGCAGTCATCAAAACCATTTGGTACTGGCTGAGAAATAGACTGGTAGATCAGTGGAATAGATTGGATACACATGAAAATAATGAAAACCTGTAGTAATCTGTTATTTGATAAATCCCCAAACTTTAGCTTCTGGAATAGACTTACATCTCAAAACCCATACCAAACTAAGGTCAAAAGAGATATATGATTTGGTCATAAAGGATGATAAACATATGATAAACCATAAACAAATTAAAAGAGCAAGGGAAAATTTACCTATCAGATCTTTGGAGAAGGGAGGAATTTATGACCAAAGAAGAACTAGAGAACATTATGAAAGACAAAATGGACAACTTGGATAACATTAAATTAAAAAAGATTTTGCACAAACAAAACCAATAGAACAAGATTAAAAGGGAAGTACAAAGCTGGGAAAAAATCTTTACAGCCAGTATTTCTGAAAAAGGTCTTATTTCTAAATATATAAAGAATTGTGTCAAATTTATAAGAATACAAGTCATTCCCCAATTGATAAATCGTCAAAGAATATGAACAGACAATTTTTAGATGATGAAATTAAAACCATTTATAGTTATATGAAAAAATGCTCTAAATCACTATTCTTTAGAAAAATGCAAATTAAAACAACTCTGAGGTATCATTTCACACCTTACAGATTAGCTAAAATGACAGCAAAAGGTAATGATAAATGTTAGGGGGGGATGTAGGAAAACTGGGACACTAATGAATTGTTGGTAGAATTATGAAATGATTCGACTATTCTGGAGAACAATCTGGAACTATACCCAAAGGTCTATAAAACTACGCATACTCTTTGACCCAGCAGCACCATTACTGGGTCTGTATCCCAAGGAAATCTTAAAGGAAATTTAAAACTCTTAAAAAGATGCACACGTGTACAAAATGTTTGTAGCAGCTCTTTTTGTGGCAGCAAAGAATTGGAAAATGAGTAGATGCCCATCAATTAGGGAATGTCTGAAAAAGTTGTGGTTTTTGAAGATAGTGAAATATTATTGTTCTATAAGAATGATGAACAAACTGACATTAGAAAGGCCTGGAAAGATTTACATTAACTGATGCTAAGCCAAACAAGCAGAACCAAGAACACATTGTACACAATTATAGCAAGAGCATGCAATGATCAATTATGAAAGGCTTGGTTCTCCTCAGTGGTTCAGTGATCCAAAGTAATCCCAATAGACTTTGGACAGAAAATGCCATCTGCATCCAGATAAAGAACTAAGGAGATTGAATGTAAATCAGCACATGCTATGTTCACTTTCTTTTTTTTCATCACTATCTTAAGTCTATACAATCAACAAAACAATAAACCAAGACCTGGTTTATAATTTGTCAGTTTCTTAGATATAATGCTCAAACAGAGAATTTAACAATTGGCTTCTGCAAATTAGCTCCGACGTATCTCCCTCTCGCAAAATTCAACACCAAAGCATGCAAGACGTTTGGGTAGGAAAAGTGATAAGCATTCTTTGCATAACTTTTGTAGCAAAAGCAATTACTAAGAGATTATTTTGTTCTATAAAATAAACAGGAAAAAGAAGGAGAATCTGATTTTGCTGAGAAGACTAAGAATTTGTGTGTGTGTGTGTGTGTGTGTGTAAAGAAAAGTTACTAACATAAGCCAATTTCACATATAATAGCTAACATAGAAGTTAATTTTATGATTCCTTGTGTTTTGATGACAGTGAATAATGAGAGTACTTTAGTCCTTTTCATCCCTTTGCTTTTAGTCAAGGAGAGAGAGCCCAACATGGGTTCATAAACAGCCAGACATTGAACCAGTTCAGGGGAAAATTAGTTTTTTATGTTTATGATTAATGTTTTCAAGTTTTAGTCATGGATTAGAAAATAGAGATTTTTTTTCTCCACCTCATGTCAAAAATAATGGGTCCTTATTTCAATGAAGCCAAGAATGCAATGATGTAGTACAGAGGACACCAATTTTTAATTATCTCTACCAAAAAAAAAACAAAAAACACAAAACAATTTTTTTAACATGACAAGTAAAATGGTATTAAATTCATTGTAGGGTTGGACCCTTAGGTAGACACTCAAAAGGCTTTTGTTTGACCAGTGCAGTGAGGGGAACATATTAAGAGATTAATGAATGCTTAATGATGGATTAATAGAATATCTCCCTTCAAGATGACAAAAGCAAATATTTTGAAACAAATATTAAAAAATATCCAGGGAACAGCTCCCATCTATGAACCTCACATACTATTTTATTGACTGTTAAAGAGCTTCGTGTGATTGTAGTAGTCATGAATAATGTTCACACAGTCAAAATGTCAGTAACTATATAAAAGTCAGTACTCTCATTGGAATCACAGTGTTGTAAGTCTGCATTAGTTTCTATATCCAGTGTACTGAATAATGTGCTGCATATGTATATATATATAGCAGGTTTATGCTACCAAAATTTAGCTATTAAAACAAATCATACAGCTGAGTCCCAACAAATGTCAAATGTGAATAATGACTCCCCTGAAGTGGTGACATGTATTCAAGTATGTACTTTTAGAAGTTACAATTATATAAAATATGGTAATTGGTTTCAGCTCAATGAAAATATTCATTATGAATTCAAATAATGTCACCATTTCAAGGGATACACTATTTACACTAATCAGGATCAAGTTATATTTAATCATAGATTTAAAAACAAATTTTGGAGAATTTCCAGATCAAAGATAAACTGCAACATATAAAATAGGATTTTTCCTTTTAATTGCACTAAAAGATGGCCTCTGATTATTTCTTGGAAAATTTATTTATAACCTAAGTTGATATTTACATGATGCCAAAACATGTAGAAAGTAAGTGAAAAAATGTAGCCATTTATATGTGAGGTTTATGAAATCTACAAAGTTTTTACGGACAGGGATCAGACCTGTGATTATATCCATATAGGAGATTTGTCCGTGAGGAAACTTTTCTCTAGCAATACAGATCAACATCTTTTCTGAAGTTTATAGTCTTAAGGAATTGTCTAGAGTACTAAGATATGGACCAAAGCTATAAAGTCATTATATATACATATATACACACATATGTATGTATGTATGTATGTATGTATGTATGACAGCTAGAAGTTGAACTCAAGGCTTCCTGGATTTTAGACCACCTCTCTCTATCCACTAACCATGATTGCCTCCATTAATTGAACTGATAAAAAACATAGGGATGTTCTCAGCATCCACCATATTTGTTTAGTTGTTCTTTCTGTAGCAAAACTTGGGAGATTTAAACCATTCACTACAATCCCTTCTGAGAACTGAAAGGAGCCATTCCTTTAAGTCTGACCTTCATGTAATTTGGTGGCAGCAACTATTATAAACATAAGTCACAGAAAGATTAGTTCTTGCTCAATTCAAAATGAGAAATAATCATTAGTCTTTTCTGAGGAGCACTGAGGAAGCTTGGAAAGCTCTATTTAGTAAACATAGAGGACCCTCACTTGAAAGGTTATTCCTCTCTTTACCCTACAATTTTCTGTTATTGCAGTTGGCTATTTGGTATTTATGTTGCATTAAGATTTGACAAACACACACACATACACAGTTTGGTTAAAATCACATAAAAATTTGTCTAAACCAAGCTGATAATGTATCCTCTTACAATTTATGAGTTTACCACACATAAAAAAATCTACCTATTTATTTCTCCATCTCATCCCACTAAAAGAAAACAATACTTACCATTAAGTTTGGAGCTAGTTAAGAAAGAGACCATTTATTCTTGCTCTTTTAAAAGAAAATCTTGAGAAGATGGCACTACTGACTATAAAGAAATAATCATTCTGTGAGAGAATCTCTGCTTACTGAAAACAACTGCGGTAGATAGAGTATACTGAATTAGAAAAACAAATTGTTACAAATTATTTAAAAGGATTTGCAATAAAATGCATATGCATATAAATTTGTATTTCTTATCACATACAATAGTTAGAAGCTAAGAAAAATTTTTACTTAGTGAAGGTCCTTAGAGAATCTGATTAATCAAAAGATAAAATGACTAGTTAATATATAATATATAAATGATAATTCTATGGTGCTTCAAAATAGTAGGTTATGAGTGTAACTTCAACACTACTAATTATTTATAAACATGCTATTTTCCTTAGATGGTACAAAAGTAAAAACTTCAATCTCAGACAGACATACTCCTTTAAAGGATAAACTACCAATTAGTTGAGCTCTATTTAACATTTTCTTTCTAATAATAACATTTTTCTTTCTCTGAAGTAGAAATTGAAAAAAAAGAAAAGTATAAGGAAATGGTTATCATATTTGACTAGGAAAGAATTAATCGTTTCCCCACAATGAAGTTGTAATTAGCCCTATACCATCTTTAATAATCTTTCCCCCTTATAGAACATAAAGTGCTTTTCTGTTAATTTATCATACCATGAGGCAATGCTAGCCGTCAGTATGTTCAGACTCATTGATTGAATCTATTTTTATGGACACTAAGGAACCACTAATCTATGAATCACAAGCCATTTCTTAGCTCCCGCCACTGTCATTACTAACGAATCATTTCTATGGATACCATTTGGGAAAATGAATAGCTTGATGATTGGGCAGAAATCTAAATAGATATATGCTTTTCCTCAAAGAGAAAGTTCTCTGAGTAACAGAATCAGTATCTTAATTTCAAATTTTGCAATCTCCAACTGATCTCCTCACCCTTAACTGGGGGTACATAGAAAATCAATACAAAGAGAGATATCACAATCATCCCTATAGTATAAAAGGAGAGGGTTGAAATAGGTAATCTTCAAGGCCCCTTCCAACTCTTACACTCTGTCTTCTTATGATATCTCATTTGGAGTTAGTTGGTTCTGTGATGAAAGAGGCATTACTGGAATGATGGAGATAGGAAGTGAGTGATGCATTACATATATATATAACAATATGAAGATGTCTACCAGGTTCCATTTTGCTGGTTTGGTCATGATCCAGCTCATGGTACCTAGTATCTGAAGTTCCTATTCTATCAATAGAAAGGCTGCTCTGATCTACTTCCTCCTCATCTCTATCCTCAGTTCATTTTATCTTTTGATTAATCAAATCCTCTAAGGACCTTCACTAAGTAAAAATTTTTCTTAGCTTACTTCTAACTATTATATGTGATAAGAAATACAAATTTATATGCATATGCATTTTATTGCAAATCCTTTTAAATAATTTGTAACAATTTGTTTTTCTAATTCAGTATACTCTACCGCAGTTGTTTTCAGTAAACAGAGATTCTCTCACAGAATGATTATTTCTTTATAGTCAGTAGTGACATCTTCTCAAGATTTTCTTTTAAAAGAGCAAGAATAAATGGTCTCTTTCTTAACTAACTTAACTTTTCTGATTGCTCTATTTGTCAGCTCTCTCTTCTTATTCAAACTCCTTTGCATGTACATTGCATGTACAAAGTTCCTTTGTGTACATTTACTGGTTTTGTATAAATAGGTGGTACAATAAAAAGAACATTAAATTTTGAGTATGGGAATCTAGATTTAAATACTCTGACTCTTATGATATCTTATATCTTATGATACTTAAGATCCTCCTACTCCAAATTCCCAATATAATTCAAAATTCTTGAGGTCAAAGACTGTTTCTTTTTTGTCTTTCTGTCTTCACTGCCTAATTCAGTATGATAATCTATCAATCAAAAAGTATTTATTAAGCACTTATGATGTTTCACGTATTATGCTAGGAGCTGGGGATACAAAGACACAAATTCTTTCAAAATATTTATATTCTATATTGTTGTTCTGTAAGAAACGACCAACAGGACGATTTCAGAGAGGCCTGGAGAGACTTGCATGAACTGATGCTGAGTGAGATGAGCAGAACCAGGAGATCGTTGTACACGGCAACAACAATACTATATGAGGATCAGTTCTAATGGACATGACTCTCTTCAACAATGAAATGCTTCAAACCAATTACAATTGTGCACTGAAGAAGGCCATATACACTCAGAGTGAGGGATGTGAAATGTGGACCACAACATAACATTTTCATGTTCTCTGTTGATGTTTGCTTGCATTGTATTTCCTTTATCGGATTATTCTCTTTTATAGATATGATTTCTCCTGAACAAAAAAATTATGTGTGGCAATAACTATACATATATTTGATTTCTTAAGTATTCTAACATAATTATCATGTAGTGGATATCCTGCTATCTAGGGGAGGGGTGGGGAGTAGGGGGGAAAATTTGTAACAGAAAGCTTTGTAAGGGTTAATGTTTAATAATTACCCACACATATGTTTTGCAAATAAAAAGCATTAATAATAAAAAAAGACAAAATATTTATATTCTATAGGGAGAGATAACATTTCTGTCATAATAGGTATTTAATAAAAAGGTTATGGATGTAACTGAATCTTTGAGATGAACAGAAAGAAAGATTTTCCCCAGATTCCATATTGTTAATAATGCTAGCTACAATTTATAAAGTACTTTTAGGTAGATAGATGGCTCAGTGGATAGAGCACTGGGCTGAAAATCAGGAAGACTTATCTTCCTGAGTTCAAATCTAGCTTCAAACATGTACAGCTAGCTGCATGACCCTGGGCATATCACTTAACCCTATTTGCTTTAGTTCCTCATCTGTAAAATGAGCAGGAAAAGGAAAAGGCCAACCTCTCTAGTATCTTTGCTAAGAAAACTCCAGATATAGGGCAGCTAAATGGTTTAGTGGATAGAGTACTGGTTCTAGATTCGGAAGGACCCGCGTTCCCAACTCTGACCTCAGATGCTTAACAATTATTAGCTATGTGATCCTGGGTAAGTCACTTAACCCCAGTTGCCTTGCAAAAAAAACCCAACAAATAAAAAAATCTCCAAATGGGATCACAAAGAATGAAATACAACTAACATGATTGAATATGGTACAAATTTGCAAAATCCTTTACAAATATTATTTCATTTGATCCCCACAACAACTCTGGAAGTAAGTTCTATTATTACCTCATTTTACATATGAGGAAATTGAAGAACAGAGCAATTAAATAACTTGCTCAAGATTAAACATCTCATAGGTGTCTAATGCTAAATTTGAACTAATATCTGCCTGACTCCAACTGCAACACTTTTTGCACTGTGTCATATGATTGCCTGCAGTATTCTATGGAGGTAGTATTCATTCTTGTGCTAGAATGTATCATACATACTATATTCCAATAAACATTGTATTCAGGTCCTGCTTGTATAGTCTAAATATGCTTCAATTAAAAACATTTTACTATTTTTCCCCATTCAAATATTGTATCTGGCTATAATAAAGACTCATATGAGTATGATGCTTTAAAATTTACAAAGCATTTCCTCAGAAAAATTTTGTACCCATGGTTTTTAAATTTCTTCTGTGAAACGAGGAAAAAACTTAAAGATCACAAGGTCTAAGGTTTGTCCAACTAGTAAGAGTTCAAACTCCCGTCTGAATCCAGGTTTACATATGTTTAAATCTATAACTCTTCCCTACAACCCACTCCTACTCTGAAAAGCTTTCTGGAAAAAGCATGTAAGTAGAGTTTTGGAATTTGTGGAAGCCATAAAAAAAACTTTAAATGATAACTGAAGTTGATTGATTTAAAGATATAGTCAAGAATTATTTGCAGAATCACAGATGGTGAAGCTGTCCTCTTACTCATTAGCATTCAATTCAGCCGAAGATTTAGTAATGCTAACTGTTTGGATAATAATAATCTCAGTGAAGCTCTTGAATCAAGTATTCAGTTCAAATAAATGTCTGTTATAGCCATTTGAATATAACATGCCTCTGAATCTTCAATTTGGAAGGTACTTCCCCTGTGTTCAGAGAGAAACATTAGCAACTTATTCACATTATTCCATTAATAAGTCATTCTTGTTTAAGAACACACTTGGATGTAAGCTGAGCTATATTTTGCACTTATAAGTGGAAGTTCCAAATCTAGCCTCCATATAGGTTTTAGGGTAACAGGTCAATTCTCTGAATCCTCTCAACCTTCCTTTTCACTGAGGAGGATAAAAAAAAAATCAACAAGTAGTTTTTTCCAAGTAATTTTCAATTCAGTTGCAATTAGAAATCAGAATTTTCAAGCAGTCTCATATCAAAGGAAGTGTTATTTCAGCAGATTATCTGAAATGCATCATTTCAACTACACTTTTAAGAATAATTTGTACAGTGAATTATTTAATCCTAAAGGGCAATTTTTTTTTGAAATTTTCTCAGTGATGGTTCTTTTCTTTCTTTTTATTTTAGGAATCAAATTCAGAGTAGACTGTTACCAGAGAAATATATAATTTGAAAAGACAAATGAGGATCTTGTATACTTTAAAATTCCAAAATCTCTTTAACTTGCAAAATAGCTGTCGAAAATGTCTTAATCTCTAACTTTTTTCCAGTACCTGAGGGAGAGGGATCTTAATTATCTTGCATTCTTGTTATTGCCAGATTTGAGGATGGTCTTGTCATATCTGAGCACAAAAAAATACTTACATGGCTACTTCCCCTGCTCAAAATACAAAAAGTAGTGCTGGGTGACATGTAATATTGTGGAAAACTCATTGCACATGAATTTGTAAAATAACACATTATTGTTGGACTACAGAATCTAATAGGGATCTGGAAGATTGTGACTCTACCACAGCAAGACTGCTAGTGGTGTGCTTTAGAGGAAATAGCTTTCTTTTTATTATTTGTCTGTACTGCTAGTATTCCTTAGCTGCTTCATATTAACATAGTTGTTTCCTAACTGTTTTAAGATGGAAAAAAAGAGTCTCAGTGTGGAGCAAAAATAGAATAAACATCCTTCTTTCACCAAAACAAAACAAAATTTTAAAGCATTAGTGGTTTCATCTTAAATGATCAGCCTTTCTCTATGAAATCAGAAAGCCGTTTTCACAGTCATTTCTGCAAATTGGAAAACAAACTTTGGCCATGATCAGCTGCTTGGATATGATTGCTCTATTGAAAAATGTAACATGTACAATATAGCACATATTTTTAAATGTCATGTGTATGCAAAAGAAGGATCAAGGAAATGGGGTACTAGTTTTTCCCCAAAAATCTGTGAAAAAGAGGGGACTGAAGGAGATGATTTCCAAGTGGCCATGACAGTACCTAAGCCCTTAGTGAAGTCATGGCATCATAAAATCATAGATTTAGAGTTGAATGGAACTTTGAAGGCCACCAAGGTCAACCCCCTCATTTTACAGATGAGAAAATGAGTTCAAAAAAGGTTAGGTGCCTTTTCCAAGGTCTCACAGTTAATAAGAATCTGAAGCAGAATTTGAAGCCAAATCTTCCTGACTCCAAATGTAGTGTTCTACAAATGTTAGGAAAAATGATCCATTCTAAATTCTGACATCTTAAATTAAAATTATTATTAAAAGTAAGCAACTATTGAGGTCCATGACCAAATACAGATTTCTTGTATTAATACCATTCAGAAAGAGAATAAGTGAGGAAAATACATTTTATGAGTGTAAACTAGGTCTGTGTCTTTCTAGTAACCAAAATCTAGTTCTCAACTTTGCAAGTTCTCATTTTATTAAACAGGCATTTAGGAAGGTAGTAGAAAGAAGAAGAGTTCTGAGAGAACAGTGATCCAGAAATACCAATTTTGTAGGAAAATACTTAACACTTTCCCATCTACTCAAACACAGCAGCAGAGATATGAAAATGTATAGTTCTGTAGAGTCTGTATATTCCTGAAGCAACACTGTATGACATATATAACCTAATAGCTGGGCAACTAGAATTAAAAGCTAATTATGAATACCATTGCTTCATGACACCCCTTAAAAATCTTTATCTCAGGGTGATGCTAGTGGATCTCTGGGTCCTAGGAACCACAGCTCACTCAAATGCAGAAGCTTCAGGGAACCATTGCTTTGGAAAATAGCAAAGATTTCATCTTTTTCCTGAGTCCAGTTTTCACTTGAGCTAAAAGGAAATAATTTTTCCAGTATTTCTCTTTAGGTAATTGTTTTCAGTTCTCCACTACTGAAAAATTATAAAACTATCACTTATCACAAGCCCCAAATTAGCAGACTTTTAACACTAGGAAACAGGGGAATGGGGGAGGGTGGTTAACAGCACAAGATTTTCCTGATAAACAATTATAATAAAGGAAAACACATTACCGTCTCCTCTGCTTAATATCAATTGGCTTGTTGATAGCATAAGGTGATCCATGAATGTAAGCACTCCGAAATCTGGCCACCTTCTCCAGAGTCAGGTGCTCACAGCTAGATGGTAAACTCATTTTATCCAAAAACAAACAAACAAACAAAAATTTAAAAAAAAACCCCATACAACTAATAGATAAAGAGTAACATTTCCTGGAAAATCTGGAAATAGGATGCCAGATTATGGACTTCTCTCTAGCTGTGCTGCTCACAGGTGGATTAGGGTTCTTTTGCTCAGAAAGCCAATTCAGCTTTCTCTCAGTGCCTAGATGCATTAGTTTGCTTTTTTCCTTATGGATACAGGAAGCTCATTGCTTTTTTTTTTTCCTACTCAGAGTCAAGCTTCAACCAATTATTGGCTGAGTAGATAAAGTCGAAAGTGCCTGGCTTCACAAAAGCCTTCCCTCCCTCTCAGTTCTGTTTCTGAGTAGACAGTGAGCCTTTAATCCATTTTTGTCTTGTCTCTAAAAGAACAGCAACTAAATTTAGCAGCCCTTGGTTAATCGGGGGCATTTATCTATGCATCAAACATACCTCTGCTAGAAGGGAAATGATAAAATCAGTGGTACATTTTCAGAAAACTAAATTACTTTTCAAACCCATTATAGACATTCAGAATGATGAAACAAGCACATGGAAATAATTACAGGTAGTTTTCCAATTTTCTGGTCAAAAATTATAAGTCTAAGCATTTGAGTATTTGCTGGCTATTCAAACAGGAGCCTTCTTTCATAAATCACTGCTGTGTATAATGGCATAGCCATCCATCTTCTAACATAACATCCCAAGCAATAAGTCTTTTATCCTGACATTTTGAAACAGCTGCTCAACTCCTCTCATAAGAAATTAAATGTCTAATAATCAAGTAGTAATAAATATAACCGCTAATATTATATATTTATATACTTCATATTAATATTACAATAACAATAGTGCTTTAAAGTTCACAATATGTATATACCTATTATCTTCACTGAGCTTCAACAACAATAACCTAAAGAAGAAGGTACTATGGGAATTATTACTGGCATTTTATAGATGAAGAACTGAGATGGAATGTTTCTGTTCAAAGACTTTTCCATACTGTGAAAAGGTAAGTATCAATTGTGGTATAAGTTGAATGTTCATAAGGACAAATATACACTGAGAAAAAAATAGGGGGAAAAAGTCCCACCTAAGTCTTTCTTTTTCTCTCTAACTATTAATCTTATATTCCTTCATATAGTTTGGTATCAGGAATATATACTGTCCTGGTCTTCCTTCTTTGGACATTCTCCAGTTTATCAGTGTCTTTCCTAAACTATGGTACTCAGAAATGAACTCAAAATATGGTCTGACCAGTTTAGAGTAAGGAAGCTATTAACTTTCTTTTTTCTAGACATTTTTTCCTATTTCTATAACATGACAGCATATTAGCATTTTTGGCTATCATGTCATACTACTAGCATCTTGCAAAACCTTTAACTTTTTTCCAGTTAATTTGCTTCACATGAATTACCTAGCCAAGTCTCTAGCATTCTGTTGATTTTTTTGAACCCAAAGCAGGATTTAATATCTATCCATAATAAATGTTCTCTTATCTTGCCAGCCCATCTGGCTTTTTAACCTTTAAATCTTTCTGGATTCCTACCCTGTCACCCAACATGTTAGCAATGTCTCCCAGTTTTGACTCATTAGCCATCTTTATTTTTCATTCTAATCTCTCAGAAAATTGTTAAAAAAAAAAAAAAAAGATCAGAACCAATGTCAGAGTATTATGGAATGCCCATAAAATCCTTTCTCTAGGGTGAACTAAAATTAGTCTGAGGTCCAATCACTCAGTCAGTCAAATAGTATTTTTCAAGCATTTACAATATTCTAAACACCATGCTAAGTAACTTGGAATAAAAAGAAAGAAAAAAGTCATACTTCTCAAAGATCTCAAATATCAAAAATCCAGTTCACATCTTTCTATCTTTTCTACAAGGATATCATAAGAGAGTTAATCAAATATCTTGATGAAATCCAGATTAAAATCTAGATATACTATATCTTTACGAAATAGAAAGATATAGCTAAAAAAGAGCTGGACTTAGATTTGGAAAATCTTGGGTTTTAATCCTATCACTTATTAACTAAGGTGATCCTGGGCAAGTACCTTAATCTCTCTGAACCTCAGTTTCCTTATTTGTTTAATGAAGATATTAGTGAATTGTTATAGTGTTGTAAAGATCAAATTACATAGTATTCATTACATATTCACAAATCATTATAGCAATTTTTATATATGCATATATATATCCATTATTATCATGATCATTATTATCTCTCATATTCCCCTGATTTACCACTCTAGTAACTCTGTTAACAGAGGAAATTAGGTTAATTAGTTTGACATGAATTATTCTTGATGAATCCATGCTGCCTTTTAATGATCACTACTTCCCTTTCTAAGTACTTAACAAATCTCTGAGAGATTATAAATAATTTTTCCTATTTTTGGAAACATTCCCCAGTCACAAATAAATTTTTTTCTTTAAATTTTAAATTTAAAATTTTTTCTTTAAATTTTACCTTTTAATTTAATTTAATTTAATTCTACAATTTTGGGCAAGTAGGAATGTACAAATATGCCAAAATATATTAATGGTTTACATTTTTAGCATTCATTGAGTATTGAACATGTCAAAATTGAGAAAAATATTTTGGTGTTTACAATTATTTTCTGTTCAGCAAATTTTCAAGAATATATAAGGAAGGGAGTTTCTATGCCATCTAAATTAATAAAATGATAAGATTCAGAATTTTTTATTAAATGGATCAAAGATATAAACTAAGTACAAATAAGTTCACAATAAATTCAAGAAAGAATAAAGAGCTCTGATCTTTAAAAACAGATGTTGTCACACAGGAAATGTTTTGTGACTGTCTGAAAAAATCAGACACACTTCTGGACCTTTGTGTAACACAGCAAGCCATATCAGAATTACATATTCCAGCATCAGGACAGCTTAGTAATAGAACTCCAGCCAAGATCCTGAGAGGAAATGAGTTTAGGATGGTTGCAATTCCAGATATTGTGACCCCTTGTGATGGAGAGAAGTGGTGGGTATGAACATAACAAAAACAGCAATCCTTAAATCCCAGCAGAGAGTTGCATATAAAAAAAAAAAACTTCATGAGGACTCTATCAAGTAAAAAAAGAAAACCCAATAATAAAGAGCTGTGAATTACTCATTTACCATGTATATTCTCGACACATATATTGATCATTATTTTACTTTAAATTTGAGCCCACTCTTCTCAGATACCCTGTGCATTTAAGGGCAAAATGTCTACCTGGTTTAGGGGTAAAAGGGATCATTTCTGTAACAACTTTCTTTGCTATGCCTGTTTAATATTTATTTAAAAAATCTAATTGAGGCTGCTGGCTCATAATCAATGGCAAGCAACTTTAGTGAGGGTTTATGAGTAATCAAATCTTAATTCTTCAGAGTTACTCCTAGAACACAGAAAAGATGTTATTAACCTCCCTCTAGAAACCAACCCCATCAATGCAAGTTGGAATTGGATTAGGGTATTCTCATAATCCACTATGCATCCTCATGTCAAAAAGTTGAGACAACTGACTTAAAGGTAACAGAGTGATTCGGGATACAAAATGGGTGAAATGCAAGATAATCCCAAATTCATAACTAAAAATGCTATCAGCTTCTGGAGAAAGAAGTGATGGTGTTTGAATATAGATTGAAACACTATTTTTCACTGTATTTTTTTTTTGAGTTTTCTTATATACGACTAATTTGAAAATGTTTGATATGATTGCACTTATATATAACCTAAATTGGATTGCCTACCATTGCAGGGAGGGAAAAAGGAGGGATGGGATTTGGAACTCAAAACTTAAAATAAAAAAATATATTTATTACATATAAGGGGAGGAAATGCTATTTTTTTTTTTTTTTTGCTGAGGCAATTGGGGTTAAGTGACTTGCCCAGGGTCACACAGCTGTTAGGTGTCTGAGACCAGATTTGAACTCAGGTCCTCCTGACTTCAGGGCTGGTGCTCTATCCACTGCGCCACCTAGCTGCCCCAGGAAATGTTATTTTTTAAAAAAGAAAATAGGTGCAACGTTTAGACCAAACACGACCTAAAATTGCTAGATTCAGAGTTCTTATGAAATGAATGACATTTTTGGATGGTTTTATAGACTGCTAACTGAAATTCCTATTTCTCAGGTTTCAATACGTCAAAATAATTTATTAGAGGAAAACTGGAAAAAGGGAAGGAATGACAGAAGGAAATAAAGAAAAAAGAAAGAGAAACAAGCAATTATGAAGTGTTTAATTTGCTAGGCACTATGCTAAGTGCTTTATAAATATTATCTCAGTTGATCCTCATAACAACCCTGGTGTGATTATCTCCCTTTTACCATTGAGGAAACTGATGCAGACTGGGGTCAGTCATATAACTAGCAAGTGTGCAAGCTGATTTTGAATTCAGATCTTCCTGACTTTGTACTTAATACCCACTGTATTACCTAATTGACAATATAAGAATTATTGGGAGGAAGAAAATACATGGAGAGATATATTCAGTCAAGCATCTTTAAGTGTTGCTTGTTTCTATTTTTTATTAGAAAAAAATTTCTGAATGGTACTACAGGGAGTTTAGAACAAGATGCAAAGACACAAAAAGCTAATTTGCTTAGTATTTTGATTTACTATTGCTCATACATATAATAGAAATAATCTGTATCTTCACAGCATTCACAGTAAGCAGTTAGACTGGGAGAGAGATATATTTCCAATACTAGAATCCCAGAAAGCCCCTAGACACTGACTGAAATGAGAAAGGGCAATATTTCTATTAATGAAAATTGAACTGGCATAATTTTCATGCATTCTAGGAAAAAAGTCTTAGAACCACAAATTTAGAGTTAGATGAGGATGTTAGAGGTCATGTAGCCTAGAGGTGTGAAACAGCCAGATAGCCAGCAATACTCTTAAGTCCAGAAAAGCAGATTAAAATATAATTGGGCAATTAAAAAATAAAAATTCAATAGAACATAGATAATGATAATTTGTTGTTCTTAAAGTCAATATGTCATTGTAGAAATCTTTATGTACAATTTTGCTGTTGTTCAGTCATGTCTGTCACCCTATTATGGTTTTTTTTTTGTTTTTTTGGGGGGGGCAAAGATACTAGAGTGGTTTACTATTTCTTGCAGGAAACTGAGGCTAACAAGGTTAAGCAACTTGTCTAGAGTCAAACTAGGAAGTGACCCTAGGATCAACTAGTAAGTGTCTATGGTCATATTTGAACTCAGGAGGTTGAGTCTTCCTGACTCCAAGCTTAGTACTCTATCCACTGAACTTCCTAAATGTCCTTAGTTTAATAACTCCCCATTCTATTTGAGTTTGAAGCTGCTGGTTAACTGTCTTAATTTTACAAGAAAAATGAGTCTCAGAAAAGTGTTTGACTGGGTGTCATACAGGTGTTTAGGAAAATAGATTATTTAATCTCAACTTCCGTAACTCCTGTCCTCTGGACAAACAGTCCCAGAGAGTACTGCCATCAAGTGTTGGAAGTCTGAACAATTTGTTTAATGCCCTATGTTTTAATTGGTGACAGTCACATACCTTAAAAGAGTAAATTAAAAACAAATGTGTTGTGTTAGAGGTATTGCCCCTTAGTGTAGGGGTTCTTAGCAGTTTTATCTGAACTAGGCCCCTTTCACAGTTTGGTAAAACCAGTGGACCGCTTCTTAAAATAATTTTTTAAAATGTGCAACATATAGGATTACAAATAAAGGACTATAAAGGAAATTCATAATACTGAAATAAAGTTATCAAATTTATACACACATGTATCTAGTGAGTCTGTGTGTATATATATGTGTGTATGTGTACAAGTTTATGGATCCCAAGTTAAGAACTAAGAACCTCTGTTCTAGAATATAAAATATTCCGCAATGAGGGGGAAAATACACACACACACACATATTCATAATGTGTACACAAACACACACATACCCTATACTGGATAGAGTGGAACAGGGCCTGAAGTCAACAAGACTCATTTTCCATATCTAGCCTCAAACACTTATTAGCCTATAATCCTGGGCACGCTACTTATACCTGTTTGTCTCAGTTTCCTTGTGTATAAAATGAGCTGGAGAAGGAAAAGACAAACCACTCCAGTATTTTATTCAGAAATCTCTAATCAGATCATACAAAGTTGGACACGGTTGAAACATTTCAACAATAACCACAAGACAGACATACATATATATAATACACAATATATACATATTTATATGTATATTCTTTGAAAACACATTAAAATATAATAAGCAGTATTTACTTGCAGGCTGGCAAATTATAGGATCATAAATTTGTAACCATATGAGATTTTGGAGAAGATTTAGTCTAAACTCATCATTTTACAAATAGGGAAACAGACCTTGAGAATTAACTGTCCAGTGTTACACATTCAATTTATTTAGTCAATTGATAAGCATTTGTAAGTGTCTACCATGTAAAAGGCACACTGCTAAACACTGGAGATACAAAGGACAAAAGACAGTTCCCTCTTCAACGAGTTCACAATCGATGGAAGACAACAAGCAAATAAATATGTACAGACAAGCTAGGTAGAGGATAAGTTGGAAATAATGGAGGGGTAGCATTAGAATTAAGAGAGATTGGGAAAATGAGACTTAAAGGAAGCCAGGGGGTAGAGATGACAAGGGCAAGCATCTCAGGCCTGAGTGGTAGCCAGAGAAAATTTCTGAATCTGAGAGATGGAGTGCATTATTTATGCAACAGCCAGGAAGCTGGTGTCACTGCATGAGAAAAGGGTAGATTTGGGTGTGGAGGAAAGTGCAAAAAGACTCCAAAGGTAAGGGTGGGATAGAGGCTAGGTTAGGAAGGACTTTGAATGCCACAAGATTTTGTATTTGATTTGACAGGGAAGCATTGGAGATATTGAGTAGGGAGGGAAGGATATGGGCCTTTGCTTTAAGAAAATCACTTTGGTGTCTGAGTGGAGGATGAACTGAAGTGGGGAGAAACTTGAAGCAGACAGATCCACCAGTAGGCTATTGTGGTAAGCCAGGTCAGAAGATGAGTGCCTTCACTGGGGTAGTATCAGGGGAAAGAAGAAGGTAGGTTGGAGAGATGTTCCAAAAATAAAGTCAATAGATCTTGGCAACGGACTGGATATAGGAGATGGGAGAGAGGAATGAATGATAGTGAGAAATCCAGAATGATTCAAAGGTTATGAGGCTGGGGGACTGGGAGGTGTCCTTAACAGTAATAGAGAAGTCTGAAAGGAGTGGAAGAATTTAGGGGATAGATAACGAATTCAGTTTTGCATCTATTGAGTTTATGTCTACTGCACCTTGAGTTTGATATATTTAAAATGCAATTAGAGATAGGAGGAACTAGTTAGGATAGGGCAGGATAGGAAGATTTGAGAATTATCAAGTAAAAGATGATAATTAAATCCAGCTGATAAGTTTGCCAAATGAAGTAGCAAAGAGAGGGAAGGAAATAGGGCCCATGATATAATCCTATATGATTCTCATAGTTAGAGGGCATAACATGAATGAAGAACCAGCAAAGGAGAGAGAGAAGCAATCAGACAGATAGAAAAAGAACCAGGAGATAATGGAATGTCATTGTTCTTTAAAAAATGATGAACAAGGGGGCAGAGCCAAGATGGTGAACTGCAAACATCATTCTCTGTGAGCTTCTCTGATCTTCCCTCAGACCCAGAACAAATTAAGCCTCTGAACTGGTTCTGGAGTGAGAGCTCCATCAAACACTTGGAGTAAACACAGTTCTATCAAAAATTTGCCTTGGAAGAACTCCGGAGCAGGTCCGTTTCAGAGGGGTAGCGGATCAGCCACTTGCTGCGCTCCAGCGCCAGCACACAGCTGGGGAGGAAGACGGGGTTGGGACAGAGCAGCGGATTCTAGGCATCCAGGAAGTCCCTGGGAGACACTTGGGTCAATTTGCTCTGCTTGCGGGCAGGTGCTTTGGCAGATCTGCCTTTGGTAAAGGGTGTATTGAGAGCAGCTGAAAGTGTGGACCTAGTGCGGATCTAGCCCGACCAGCCCCGCACCGGAAGGCAACTATGTGAACTGCCCCAGGGCAAATTGAAATGGCTGCAGGTCCCCTGCATGAATCAGACCTCAAGCTCTAAAACATGAGTAAGAAGCAGAAGAGAGCTCTCACCATAGACAGCTTTTATGGAGAGAAAGAAGGACAGACCCCAGATTCTGAGGTTCCTAAAGGGAAAGCAACGCCAGAAGAAGCCACAAAGGCAGACATGAGCTGGTCCCCATCTCACAAGGCTTTCCTGGAAGATTGCATAAATAATCTCAAAAGAGAGTTAGAAGAAAAATGGGGAAATGAATTGAGATCAGTGCAAGAAGGATATAATGCCCTGCAACAGAGATATAAAAAACTGGAAAACAAAATTGGTGAAATGGAAAAAAATCACCAATTCACTGGAAAACAAAATTGTTGAATTGAAAAAAGACAATTCACTGAAAAATAAAATTGGCAAAATGGAAAAAGAATGCAATGAACCAAAAAATTCAATTGGCTAGTTACAAAAGGAGCTAAAAAAGGTAACTGAAGGAAATAATACTTTAAAAATGAAAATTGAACAAATAGAAGTGAATGACTCAATAAAAATTCAAGAATCAGTCAAACAAAAACAAAAAAATGAAAAAATAGAAGAAAATATGAAATATCTCCTAGGAAAAACAACTAACTTGGGAAACAGATCTAGAAGAGACAATCTAAGGATTATTGGACTCCCTGAAAGTCACAATGAAAAAAAGAACCTAGATGCTATCTTCCAGGAAATCATGAAAGAAAATTGCCCTGATGTTTTAGAATCAGAAGGCAAAATCTCCATTGAAAGAATTCACCGATCACCTCCTGAAAGAGACCCCAAAATTAAAACCCCAAGGAATATCGTGGCCAAATTTCAGGACTATTGCACCAAGGAAAAGATATTGCAAGCAGCTAGAAAGAAACAATTCAAATACTGAGAAACTGTAATTAGAATCACATAATATCTATCAGCTTCCATATTAAAGGATCGAAGGGCCTGGAATCAGATATTCCGAAAGGCAAAAAATGATGAACAAGCTGATTTTAGAAAGACCAAAAAGATTTACGTGAACTGATGCTGAGTGAAACAAGCAGAACCAGGGATACATTGTACACAATAACAACAAGAATATGTGATGATCAACTATGAAAGGCTTGGTTCTTTTCAATGGTTCAGTGATCCAAAGCAATTCCATAGACTTTGGACAGAAAATATCATCTGCATCCAGAAAAAGAACCAAGGAGACTGACTGAATGTAAATCAACACATGCTATGTTCACTTTGTGTGTGTGTGTGTGTGTGTGTGTGTGTGTTTAATCTCTCCCATGGTTTTTCCCTTTTATTCTAATTTTTCTCTCCCAACATGATTCATAAAGCAATATATATTAAAAATAAATAAAATTACTACAATAAAAAAAGAAAGAAAAAAGAAAGAGAACCAGGAGAGAATGGATCCAAATTTACCACTCTTTGCAGTAAGCAGGTTTCCTTACACTGCAATACTTTGGGGCAATACTTTAATTTATTATTCTAATTTAGTGTAACCACTTTGACAAAATTAATTAATTAATTCAGGCTTTTTAAAAAATTGGTTAGAGCTGTTATTTAAATGAATTTACATGACATTATTTATTAAATGATTTGCTTGCCAGTTACATGTGCCGACAGTGGCTTTTGGAAAACAGCTTATTTTTCTCATTCGTTTTATCCTATGTAGAGAAGACAGAATTTGAAGATAGTAAAATCTAAGAAAAAAAATATTATGCTATGAGATGTTATTCTCAGGCACTACATCTGAGAGCTCAAAGGGACCTTGAAGAACCTAGCCCAGTCTTCTCTGATGGGGAAGCTGAGATCTAGAAAGTTTAAGAGATTTGCATAGTCACACTAATAACCGAATCAATATTAAAACCTAGCAGAAAACGATTAAAATCTAGGAGACTCACTTTTCTCTCCTAAGTTCCAAAGCTCTCTCTAAAAGATTCTAATGCTAACAAAGATGTTATTTTATTCTGGAAAGTATGGATGAGAAAACAAATGAATTTTAGCACAATGATCTTAGGGGAAAAAACCCAACAACAACCATATAGCTACTCTGAAACCTCTGCTTCACTTCCCACACACCTATCCCACCAAGAACTTGTTCTGTCTGCCAAGATGGAACTATCGCCAACATTCAACATAGAGAACATTCAGGAGTGGGAGCAAGTAGAATAAATTAAAGTAACTTGAAAGTTAGTTTATAAAACCCAAATGTTTTGTACTATTATAAATACAAATTAGAAGAGTTATAAATTGAATTTACTTATTAACTGGTCACGAATCGCAATGGCATCTTGCATACAACTTGCTATATATTCGGTTTTGAGCTCTCATTTTTCTATTAATTAATTAGATTATTTCTTTATCCAGATCTATAACTAGAGTGAGGAGGTGGTAGTGAATGCCCTAAGGGATGCTGATTTGAAATACCTAGAAACAACAGGGCTTAGCACCCAGTTAACAAGAATAGGATAGAAAATAATAGAAAATAGGAGAAAAGAAATAGCCACCAAATAATTTGGGATACTATCCCCAGGTACAAAGAATTCATCATTAACTCTCTACCATGCATTTATGGAGTATTTATTTAGCCCTTACCATATGCTAGCTGCTGTTTTCAAAGAGTACCTACTGATAGCTAATATGTCTTATCTCTTTAAAAGAGTTGCTTTTTGAAGAGTGCTTTATCAATACTTTTTCATTTCATCTCACTTTAGGTATTAAAGTTAAGCATTAGTGGTGGTGGTGAAATAAATCAAACTGTGGATAAGAACTGAGAATATAACAGCTATGGAAGTCAGAGGAAACTTCCTAGAAAAAAGTGATTGTTGAGCTGGGTTTGAAAATTAGGGTGGCTAGAGACTTGTAAGGATAGTATCATAAAAGAAGACAATATTTCATGAACAAAGATCCTTTGTTGTTCAGTGATTCAACTGAGTTCAACTCTGTGATCCCACAGACATGGCACAACAGGCACTGTCTCTCAAACTCTATCTAAGTTTATGTTAATTGTTTCCATGAGATTATCTATCCCATCCTCTGTTATCCCCTTTTCTTTTTGCCTTCAATCTTTCCCAACATAAGGTCCTTTTCTATCAAGTCACATCTCATTATGGGGCCAAAATATTTAAGCTTTGACTTTTGTATTTGACCTTCTGGTGAAAAGCGTGAAATAATTTTTTAAAATACTGACCAATTTGATCTCCTTGCTATTCAAGGGAGTAAAAAAGTCTTTTTCAAAAGTACTGCCATTTGAATACTTTGATTCTGTAACATTCAGCTTTCTTTACAATTCAACTCTCAAAGCCATTCCAAACTACGGAAAAACCATACCTTTGACTATACAGACCTTTGTTAGTAAAGTGATGTCTGCTTTTTAGTATCTTGTCTAAATTTCTCATAGCTTTCCTTCTGAGAGGCAAGCATTTTTTTTAATTTCATGGATTCAGTACCTATCTGCTGTGATCTTTGAGCCCAAGGATATAAAATTTGATACTGCTTCCATTTCTTCTCTATTTTCCAGAAAGTGATGGGACCAGTTGCCAAGATATTGTTATTATTTTTTTAATGTTAAGCTTTAAGCCATCTTTGACACTTTTCTTTCACCCTCACCAAGAGGATTCTTAAGTCCTCTTTCTGCCATCAGAGTGATATCATCTACACATCTGAGATTGTTGGTATTTCACTCAGCAACCTTAATTCTGGTTTTTGATTCATCCAGCCTGGCATTTTGCATGATGTACTATGCATCTAAGTTAAATTAGGTGACAATATACTGTCTTGTCATACTCCTTGCCTAATCTTAAACCAATCAATTGTTCTAAGTTTGGTTTTAATTGTTGCTTCTTGATCCTCAGCAGGTTCCTCAGGAGACAAGTGATGAATTGATAATCCCATTTCTTTGAGGACTTGCCACATTTTGTTGTAATCCACTCAATCAAAGGCTTTTATGTAATCAGTAAAGCAGAAGTTAATGTATTGTTTTTTCCTGAAACTCCCTTGCTTTCTCAATAAACTAGCGATTCTGGCAATTTGGTCTTTAGTTCCTCTTCCTTTTCAAAAACGAGTCTGCTCTTCTGATAATTCTTGGTTCACATATTGCTCAAACTGAGTTTACAGAATCTTAATCATGACTTTGTTGAAGGGCTCTTCAATAATTTGAACATTCCTTTAGGATTCGGGATTGGAATGTAAAACATTTTTTTTTCTCTTCTGGGGTCCACTGATGAATTTTTCAAATTTGCTGACATATTGAGCACAGCATTTTAATATTCTAAACTTCTCAGACGAAATTCTATCACTTCTACTAGCCTTACTGTGAACAATGCTTTGAAAATCCCACTTGATTTTATTCTTTAGGATAAAGAGAATACCACAGAGCACCAAAAGAAGATTAGCTTGACTGGTGCAGAAAGGATTGTTTTAGAAGCAGCCAAAGTGGAAGATGGGTATTGAGTGGGGAGTTCAATGACTTTATATCCAAGATCTGCTGACAAAGCTCTCATTTCAAACATTCTGTCCCATTGTTTATATTGAACCAAATGACTCCAAACATTCATTTTTCATTCAGAAAATAAAAATATGATCATCATGATGATAGCATCCAGTAAGCCCAAGCATGTTTTGATTTGACATTTACATTTGTCCCCTGTGCAGATATTTTCTATAACAATGAATAATTTTGTTCATGGTCAGTACGTATATTAAGACCTTCCATTTTCATACTCATAAGGAAGAGGTTATTTATTTCCCACCTAAATCCAAGTTCTATCTCAGAAAACATTAATCTTTGGGATGATACATGATAGTGTAATGGACCCAGTGTAAGTCCTCACTCTAATTCTATAAGATGTTTATGCATTCAGGCAAAGGTCCAAAAATGACAGTTTGCCTCAGATTTTCAGACCTCTTTCTAGGACTCTTAACTACTGATCTTCAAAGTAAGGAGCTGAAGATGATGCAGATAGAGACTAACCAGTAAAAAGATGGGTTATTG
This sequence comes from Myrmecobius fasciatus, assembly GCA_023553655.1. Classification (NCBI taxonomy): domain Eukaryota; kingdom Metazoa; phylum Chordata; class Mammalia; order Dasyuromorphia; family Myrmecobiidae; genus Myrmecobius; species Myrmecobius fasciatus. The sequence continues at coordinate 96,005 of JAJPUD010000675.1, forward strand.
CCTATCCTCACCAATATAGTTTGACAATCCTAGCATACCTTTACCAGTTATTGCCTGAATCAATCAATAATACCAATAAACAAGTATTTGTTAAATGTCAACTCTTGTGCCAAGTTCCATGCTAAGCACTGTGGACATGAAGACAAAAAATGCAACAGTTCTTGACTTGAAAGAATTTACATTTTATCTTGGAGAGTATCCTTTGAACCAGGATAGAGGAGCTGATGCTGCTGTATTTGCCTAAGAACCTCCCACTAGATTGCCCCAGAGGGCTTCTCCATCCTGGGTCTCCCTGCTGGGCTAAGTCCTCCCCTGCCCAATTAAGACAGACTTTTTCTGAAGTCGTTCCAAGATGTTTTCTGCTGGAAATTTGTTACACTCCAATCAAATCATATCAAAATAAAACAGGATAATTTTTTTGGGGGGGAAGGAAGAGTTAAGGCACTACCAACAAGTAGAAAAGGGTGCGCATGAAATGTTACATTTTAGTGGAATTTTGAATAAAATAAGGGCTTCTGAGAGTTGAAGGTGAAAGAACATTCCATGTACACTCAAAAAGTGCAGGTACCACTGCTCTAGAACTTCATAAAGAAAATACCTGTAATTTTCATAATTTAATTGAATTCCACGAACATTTACTAAGTATTTTTATGTGCAGACACTGAGGCTAAGCACTAGTGATAAAAAGCAAAGGAGAAAGAAGGAAAAAAGAAGATGATGATGATGAAGAGGAGAGACACACAGAGAGAAACAAGAGAGAGAAGGAGCAAGGGAGAAGGGAAAGTGTGTACAATGTCAGTCTTCATTCTGATGATCTTAACTTCTCTGTTTCTCTGCAATGCTGACACTGGATATTCTCTACTTTCTAGGTTTTGGGACATTCCTCTCTACTGGTTTTCCTCCTATTTGTTTGATCACTGGCAGATTCCTCCGCTAGCTGTTCATCCATTACTTCTAGAATAAAATATCAACTCCTTTGGTATGCAAAGCTCTTCACAATCATTCTCCTTCCTACTTTTATTATCTGTTTTACACACTGCATTCTAGCAAACATTGATCTACACCATCTCCTGTAACTTCCCTCTTCTATCTCCATACTTTTTCTGCTCATTGTCTTCAATATCTGGAATGCTGTACCTTTTATCTACACTACTGAGTTTTCTTGAATTGTTTCAAAAATCAACTCAAATTCCACTTACTCCAAAAGATTCACACCTATTCTTTTCCTCTCCAAACCTTCCAAGATGTTAATTGCTTTCTTTTCAGATTGTTTTCCTTTGGTGTGTTGGGGCAGCTACATGGTATAGTAGATAGAGACCTAGGACTGGAATCAAGAAGACCCCAGTTCGAATCCTGTCTCAAATACATATTAGCTAGATAACCCTGGTCTAATCACTTAATCTTGTTTGCCTATTTTCTCATCTGTAAAAGGAGCTGAAGAAGGAAACAGAAAACCACCTGATACTGATCTTTGTTGAGAAAATCCTAAGTGGGGTCATGAAGAGTCAGATGCAATTGACTAAACAACAAATATATTTTCTTTATGCCTAAGGTTTTATACTGTTTACATGCTATCTTCCCCATTAGACTGTAAGTACCTTGAGGGTAGGGAACTGTATTTTTCCATTTCATCAATTCTACTTTTTAAAGGAGTTGTTCTTTTTCCATTTTACCAATTCTATTTTTCAAGGAGTTATTTTCTTTTTCCATTTCGTCAAATGTATTTTTTAAGTAGTTGTTTTCTTCAGACAATTTTTGCATTTCTTTTTCCAAAATCTCCTGCAAAGATTCTATTTTCATGCACCATTTTTCTTCTAACTCTTTTTAAAGATCTTTTAAAAATTCTTCCAAGAGAGCCTTTTGATTAGAGAGCAACTCATATGCCCCCTTGTGGCTTCATCTGGCATTTTGCCTTTAGTATTCTCAGGGTTTGAGGTCTATTATTCTCTGTCTCCAAAATAGCCATCTATGGTCAGAGATGTTTTTGATTTTTTACTCCTTTTTGAAAAGATTGAGGACTGCTCCTAGACCACAGGGAAGATTTTCAAAGCTTCCTCTTACATATCCTGGGGTGGGTGCTGCAGGCTTCCTCCTAGAGCTGGGTAAGCCTGGTCAAGTCTGATCTATTATGCAGGAGTTCAGGGGCTTGCATTCTTAAATTACTTTAGAGGTCTCACAGCTAGTTTGATGATCCACCAGCTTTTGATCCAGGACAGAGGAGCTAATGCTGCTGTATTTTGGCTAAGAACCTCCTACTAGATTGTCCCACAAGGACTTCTCCATACTGAGTCTCCCTGCTGGGCTAAGTCCCTCCCTGCCCAATTGAGACAGACTTTTTCTGAAGTCCTTCCAAGATATCTTTTGCTGGAAATTTGTTATATTTCAAATATTTGCGGGTTCTGTCACTCCAAAATCTGTTCAGAGGCTTCATCTGATGTTGATCTTGAGAAAGCCAAGAAGAGCTCAGGCAAAGTCCTGTCTACCCTCCACCATCTTGAGGAACTGTATTTTTCCCTTGATTTTTATGCCCAGTTCTTTAGCATAATGTATAACATATAAACATTTAATAAATGCAGGTTGAAATTTCATGGGTTATCAAGTTTGTCAGTTTACATTCCAATGAAATGAAATGTAAGACCCAATTTCTCCACTTTGTATTTTTAGGTCTTTGTTGATTGAGTTTTCTGGTAGTATTCGACTAATAATAAACCCAGTATGCACTAACAATTAAATGCTATTGTAGTTCATTCAAAAACCTAAGAAATGGTTGCTCCTAAGTAAATAGAAGGGATTTTGCTCTTAAACCTGATCCAATAATCCCAAATGTAGGTAACATATAATTTGAAGACATTTATAGAAAACTCAAGAGTGTCACAATAAATACCAGTAAATTATCTATAAGTGGAATTTGGATGTTGTGAATAACCTTGATTACTTGCCAATAGGAGGTGAGGTTGAACTTTTAAGTAAGGGAACCTTTTCATTAGTTTCTATCTCTAATAACAAATAACCAGCTTTATTTACATATTTTTTTTTCTTCTAGTATTTTGCCTTTCACTAGTGTCTATTGGGCTCAAATGAGATTAGAATCCTCTTTGATCATAGGAACAGAGATCATGAAGTGGGGAAAGGATGACAGATGTGAACTTCATTTGACAGAGAAAGAAACTGAGTACCAGAGGAGTAAAGGGATTTGTTCAAGGCTACATATACAGCTTTTGGGAACAGAATTTTTGTGTGGGTGGGTTTTGGCCAATTTGCAGAAATAGACTTATCTGCAAATAGGCAGATTGTCTCAACCCAAGCACAAGTAAAATAAACAAACTGTATTCCTACTACATACAGCATGTCTTTTTGATGCTGGTTTAAGCTCCAAATCAGAGCTAGTTGCTAATATTTCCCTGTGATTTTAAACATGTCCCAGTAGAAAGAGTCACTTCAAAGTGAAAATAAGTCATGTGAATTTTCCCAACTTTGAATACTTTTGGCATCTTATCTTTTTTTGGAAGGTTGAATTAAAGTAGTAAGCTTCTGGATGAAGGGGAGACTTTGGTAAGCACATTATCTTTTGTGTACTTTGAATAGATAACAATTTGCCTTGAGGAATAGAAGACTTAGTTGTGGCACCAACAGGGCATGACATCAACAATGTTCTTGTAAATTCGGATAGGGCATGTCCCTATTTTGAAAACTTTTAGTTTGCCAAGCTAAACCCTAGGAAGAATAAAGTTTTTTTAAATATAAAATTTAACAATAATATCTAGCATTTATATGGTACTTTAAAGCTTTCTAACAACAAACCTGTGAGGTAGATATTATTAGTATGTCCATTTACAGATGGGAATATTGAGACTGAGAGGCTGACAGACTTGAGGTGACACCTCTTGGAACTGTGAGGCACAATTCAAATTCAGATATTCCTCACTTCAAGTCTATGTTTTGCAATATCCCCATGTGATTCTGGGCGTGTCACTTAACATCTATCAGTCCATTTCCTCATCAGTAAAATTAGAATAGTAATAGCACCTGTATATCAAAGAATTGTTTTGAGGACCAAATGAAATACTATATTTAAAGTGTTTCACAAACCCTAAATATTTGTAGAAATGTGAGCTATTATCATTAATTGAACAAATTTTAGATTCATATGAGATAAACAACATAGCATTCTCATTGTTGGACTTGAAAAACACACATAAGCAATAAGTCTCTGTGAATTTTAACATATGAGCTATTATGATCCTTGTCTGTAACAGGAAAGGTCAAGCCGCGTACAAACTATTTCTCTGGAGTTCAGTCAAAAGGGTTTGTCTGTTATGCTATTATAAATATTTAGTAGTATAGAATAATATGGAAAGAGCACTTGGCTTAGAGCCAGGAAGACTCATCATCCTGAGGTCAGTCTGGTTTCAAACACTTTAAAGCTGTGTGACTCTGGACTAGTCATTTAACCCTGTTTGTCTCAGTTTCCTCCTCAATATAATGAGTTTGAGAATGAAATGGAAAACCATTATGGTATTTTTGCCAAGAAAACCCTAAGTGAGGTCATAAAGAGTTGGACATTCTAAACAACAACAAAAAGTTTGGTCTACTATAGCACAGCATAAATAAGAGCAGAATACAAGAGAACAGTAGAGTATGTATATATGTAGAATATGCCTAATATGTATGTGTATACACATATAAATAAATATATACATATATATATACATACATACACACAAATATATATATGTATATGTATTATGTATGTACATATCCTTATTAGGTAAGAAATATTATCAATGATCATTACTGTTTTCCTGATGAAGAAACTGAAACTGAAAGAAGTTAGAGAGTTTGCACATGATCACAAAGTTAGTGCCTAAGGGAGGATTAGAACTCAGATCTGCTTATCCCTAAGGGTTCAGCGTTCAACTCCAGGGCTTCTTAAACTTTTTCCACTGATCTCTTTTCACCAGAGAAATTTTTATGTGATCCCTAGTATATAGATATATAAAATAGGTACACAAATCAAACATGTACAGGTAATAAATCATAAAGAATTTTATTTTCAAAAGAATTCTTTGATATTCACATGATTTTGCCATTTATTAAAGATGAAAGCAAACTTGAATACTAATGAGATGGATGTGCTTGCTTATTTTTACATAAAGAATTAAATCTTGACAGAATATCTGATACCTTTTACTGCTGTCAATTTTTTTTTCCAATCTCCACATTCAGTAATGTGACCACACAGTTTAAGAAGCTTTTCTCTATTCTGTGCCAAAAAAGTCTTAAATTATAAGCTCCCAGAGGACAGTTTAATGCTCTTTGCCATTCTTTTCACAATGTAATTGAGCAATGAAAATAAATCTAACACAGTGTTCAGCAAGTCAGTCAGCAGACAAAAATTCATTTATTAGGTAATTTACTAGGTTCCAGCCACTGGGCTAAGTGGTAAGTATAGAAAGAAAAGCAAAAAACAGTCCCTATCCTCAAGATGGGGCAGATAAGTGGTATAGCAGATAGAGTGCTGGGCCTGGAGTCAGGAAACCTGAGTTTAAGTCTAGCCTCAGTTATTTATTAGCTGTGTGATCCTGGTCAAGTCACTTAACCCTGTTTACCTCAGTTCCTCATTTGTAAAGTGATCCAGAGAAAAAAAATGCCAAAACATTTCAGTATTGTTGCCAAAGAATCCCCCAAATGGGGTCAAAGAGTCAGACAGACATGCATGAAACTCCTGAAAAACAACAAAATCCTAAAGATGCTTTTTATCCAATGGGGCAACAAGATGTAAAACAATTATGTTTAATATGTACACACACACACACACACACACACACAGACATTCACATATACATACAGCAGACTTTGAGAATGAGAAATTACTATTAATAAGACAAAATAATATATGACAGTGACAGAAATAGTAATATCTTGGAAGAAGGAATCAAATCAAAATAACAAAAAGAAAATGTCATTTAGGACAAAATGAGACTGAGGAAAGGCTCATCTAGTTTCTTCAAGACTCAGCTCAAGTATCACCTTTATTATGAATTCTTTTCGAACTTCTGTGTTACTAGTGACATATATATACTAGCTGTAGGATCCTGTATATACTAGCTAGCATGTGTGTGTGTGTGTTTAAGTATTCATTATTACTGCCAATTGAGTATAAGGGTCTTTAGCAAAAAGCCAATTTTATTTCATCTTTTTATTTCTTCCCCCCCCCATCCTTTATATGTGCCTGGAAACTAGTACATATTTAATATCTGCTTTTTGATTGATAGATTTCAAGGTAAACAACCAAGTTGGAGAATGATTGGTTAAGTATGAGAATGAATTTAACAATCATAAGTTACTTTAAGGTTTAACATCACTTTAAGGTTTAAGTTTCAAGGATAATTTGTGCTTTACACAAATTATCTTACTTTAGACTCTAAAACCCTCTTGCGAAGTAGATGCTTTCCAGTTTCACCAAAGGGTAAATTGAGGCAGTAAGAAGTTAAATTACTTGTTTAGAGTCATATGATTAATAAGTGTATGGATAGTACATTAACAATGAATCACTATTTTAGCTCTTCAGTTTAAAAGCAATCCTGACACTGGGAACTAGTTCAAATATCTCATTTTTACAAATAAGAAATCTGAGGCCCAGAAGGATCAATGACTAGTTCAAAGTCATAGAAGTAAGCATAAGGATCCAAATGTAATCTTTTTATTATTTTCAATATTTACTATGTGTCATATAATTCTAGGTTCCATAACCATAAAGAAACATTTATAAAGTTGTCAAAGGAAAAATGAAAATCTGTTATAGGAACCATTAAAAGATAAAAATTATTTATCTTATGGAAAGTACCATTCTTATCCAGAGAGAATTATGGAGATGCAATATGGATCTTATCATAGTATTTTCATTTTTTTGTTATTGCTAATTTGCTTGGTTTTTTTCTCCTGTTTTTTCCCACTTGATCTTATTTTTTTACACAGCATGATGAATATGGAAATATGTTTAGAAGAACAGCACATATCTAACCTATATTGGATTACTTGCTGTCTTGGAGAGGGGGGAAGAGAGGAGAGAGGGAGAAAAATTCAGAACACAAAGTTTCGCAAAGGTTAATGTTGAAAACTATCTTTGCATGTATTTGGAAAAAAAATACTATTTAAAAAAGAAAAAAAATATTTATCTTAGAGAAGAGCCTGGAAAGGAATTTAGTAATGTGGTTTGGGGACATTTTATGCTTTTTCTTTATTTTATCCTCAAACAAAAGGAGTTATTCCCATTCACTGGAGAATAAGCAAACAAAAGCATATTTAAGTTATGACATGAAAGGATTAACTTTGAGAAATATCTTTATAACAATGAGAGAATTTATAAAGAGTAAACTTGTAAATGTGTTAAGTTTTTAAAAATAGAGTAAGTTACTTATTCTACCTACTTCTAAGACTGACCTTTCTAAAAGATCATCTTGTGGAAAACTTAATTTGTGGATTTGTACCCTAAATGGAGTTGTGTAACTGAATATAGGGATCACAGAATTATGATTTATTATCAGTAAATGCTTCATTTATAGGCCTTTTAATATACATACATACCCAAAATTGTGTTAAAATTTCTTGGGCTTAAAAGGGTCATGAATGGAAAAATTTTAAGAAGATCTGATTTAGTCCATGTCCAATTTTTAGGGAAGCACACACCTGTGTTAACCAAACCAAGAACAAGACTTTTAACATGAAAGATATTTTTGCTTTATATTTTCTGTGGTGGATGTTATTTAGTTATGTATGATTCTTCATGATCCCTTTAGGGTTTTCTTTGGCAAAGATACTGGAATGTTATGCCATTTCTTCTCTAGCTCCTTTGACAGATGAAAAAAGTTAAAAACAAAACAGGGTTAAGTGACTTGACCAGGGTTACACAACTAGTAAATATCTGAGACCAGATTTGAAATCAAGAAGACTGACTCTCTGACTTTAGACCAGCATACTACCTAGTGCAGTATTGAGTTGCCCTTAATCTTCTCTAACTGAATGAAGCAACAAAAGTCCATTGATCTATTTTTGCAATTTTCTAGCTTTAAAAAAATATTAATAAAATGTGATTATTGACTACTTTCAAAGAATTTAGCATTGTATGCAACAGACAAAGAAAGAAAAGTCAGAAGTGGCATCCTGTTCTCAGACCACTTGCTAACCCAAAGTCAAATTATGTAAAGAACATCAGGCTTGGAGTGGCAAGTTTTGGATTCAGTTTCTGATCCTGCTTCTTACTAGTTATAAGTCAATGGATAAGTCTCTTAAGTTTCTGAACTTTGATTTCCTCAGCTTTATAAGAATAATTACACATTTTATAAGATTCCTGCAAGGAAAGTACATTAAGTTTAAAGACTTTGGGAATGTGAACTATTATTCCAAGAAACAAAATTTACACATATGAAATAATTGGAGAGTATTAGAAAGCATACACTCAAGTCTTTTTTTTCCCCTTGCTGAGTCAATTGGAGTTAAGTGACTTGCCCAGAGTCACACATCTAGGAAGTGGTAAGTATCTGAGAACAGATTTGAACTCAGGTCTTCCTGACTTCAGAGCTAAATTCTATCCCCTGAGCCACCTAGTTGTCCTACATTCAAGTCTTAAGCTGTATGGCCCAGACATTTGTGGAGAGGGTCTAGACTCATGATTTTCATTTTCATTGGCACAGGAAACTCTAGGTAAGGAAGCTTCCTCTAGCAATAACAGCAGTAATTGTTCTTCCATGTTGAGGGTTAGAGAGTTGGCTGGTGCCCTGGAAGCTTGAGTCCAGCATCAAACAATGAGTGAGTAACTGTTAGATGGAGGGCTTAAGTCCAAGTCTTAGGGACTCTCAGCCCAGTTTCCTACCCCTATGTCATAACACATTTTTAGTGACCAAAGGTATATTGCATTTGATATTCCAGAGTCATAAGCTACTCCAATAAGATGACTTTGGTATGGATCTCTATAAACCTCTTCAATTTATACCAAAATTCTAAAGCCAATTTCAGTAGACAACAGAATTTTTACTCAAAATAGATTCCTATTTGTTCTTCGAGTTATGAGCAAGATTCATACTGTTGGCTTCCAATTGGCATCAAAAAATAGATAACAGTAAACATGTCCAAAAAGCTGACAAGAATCTATGCCAAATGTAGCATATTTTTGTATTTTTAAAATTTACATAAAATAAGTGGCAGAATTCCTGAACCTCATGTACTAAGTCCATTAAAAGCATGAGTTCAGTTGCTTTAGTTGCTTTTATTTTTGTAATATGGGAAAATCAATAGAAGAATTATATATATAGAGAGAAAGTAGGCAGGGCTATCTATTTTACAATGTCGTTGCTATTATTAGTGATGTCGGAGTGAAGAATTTATAATCTCTTTATTTGTAATTATCTAAATTTTGCTTTGCTGTTCTTCCCCCTCTTTATTTTTTGATAAAAAAGAATGGCCTGTTTGTATGAGGAAGGGGGAATCATAATAAGAATTGAAGATGATATAAAAACAAAATCTACCAATAAACTATATATAATATATAATTTTATGTGTATAAGAATATATACACTTATATTTATATATAAACATTTGTGTATATTCATATATAAAAACATATATATACATGAATATATGTATATATATACATGAATATATGTATATATATACATGAATATATATATATATATATACACACACACACACACACACACATATAGATTCTGCCTTGTTATATGGAAAGTTGGGGAGGAAAATATAAATTCCCACCCTCTCTCTCCCTTCCTAATCTCCTGGTCTAATTGTTCTCTTAGACTTTGATATCATCTATTATCCCAAAACCTCCATGTTATGATTATTATATTCTCCAAAGCTATTCTTTCTTATGACTTCAGGATTTTTGTCAGTGGTTTCATCCATCAACCACATCACCAACTCTTATCCAAACATTTATGTTATCTTTGGTTCTTTTTTCTCTCTTACTACACATATCCTATCAGTCACTAGGCCTTGTCCAAGTCTCTGTGCAACCTTTTAAAAAAATTTTTTATTAAAGCTTTTTTTTTTCAAAACATATGCATGGATAATTTTCAACATTGACCCTTGTAAAACTTTGTGTTCCAATTTCCCCCCACTCTCTCCCCTAGATAGTGAGTAATCCAATATATGTTAACTATGATAAAATATGCTAAATCCAATATATGCATACATATTTATATAATTATCTTGCCTGCACAAGAGAAATCAGATGAAAAAGGAAAAAAATGAGAAAGAAAATAAAATGCAATCAAACAACAAAAAGAGTGAAAATGCTATGTTATGATCCACATTCAGTTCCTCCAGTCCTCTCTCTGAGTGTAGATGGCTTTCTTCATCACGTGATCATTGGAATTGGCCTCAATCATCTCATTGTTGAAGAGAGCCATGTCCATCAGAATTGATCATCATATAGTCTTCTTGTTGCCACGTACAATGATCTCCTGGTTCTGTTCACTTCACTTAGCATCAGTTCAGGTAAATCTCCCCAGGCCTCTCTGAAATCGGCCTGCTGGTCGTTTCTTACAGAACAATAATATTCCATGACATTCATATGCCATAATTTATTCAGCCATTCTCCAATTGATGGGCATCCACTCATTTTCCAGTTTCTTGCTATTGCAAAAAGGGTTGCCACAAACATTTTTGCACATGTGGGCTCTTTTTTGCTCCTTTAAGCTGTCTTTGGGATATGAGCCAGTAGAAACATTGCTGGATCAAAAGGTACTGCGCAACCTTTTTCATGTTTGCCTCCTTATTGCTCTACTTTTTTTTTTCTTTTGATGTTACAAAAAAGTTCAGGTGATTTCTTAGTCTCTTACAATAGCCTCCAAATCAATCTTGTTGCCTCTAGTTCATTCTTTATATTATTGCCAGATTTACATTCTTTATGTAGTAATCCAGTCATATAATTTCTATCATCCAAATCTCTAGGGACCTAATAAATTCAATAAAAACTCTTTTTTTTCAGGAGAGGGTTAACATTTATGACATTTTATATTAGGCACAACAATATCTTTCTCACCTACATTCCTATCACCACCTCCACACTCTGTACTCCAATTAAACTGGATAAATGCTTCCTCCCACATTTGCCCTCTCTGCTGTCCTGTTTCAGTGCCTTCCTCATGTTCCTAAAATGTTCTTTATGCCCATACTCCTCCTGTTAAATCAAGTCTCTCTTTTTCCTTACAAGCACAATTGAAATTGTGTCTTCTTCAGGAAGCCTTTTCAGATTGCAAACAATTTCCCCCTTAGGCTTCTCATAACATTTTATTTGTACTTTTTTTCTATTACTGTATATTATAGTTATATAATATGTATCTTATTTATGTATCTTATTGCTCTCTCATTCTTTATCAGGCCTAAAATTCCTTTCTTCCTCCTTCCCTCCCTTCCTTTCTTCATTTCTCCCTCCCTCCTTCCTTCCATCCTTCCTTCATTTCTCCTTCCCTCCTTCTCTTCCTTCCTTCTTTCTTTCTTTCCTTCCTTCCTTCTTTTCATTCTTTTATCTAAGGAAAGTTGCTAGAAATTAGGGGGAATATATATTTCAAAAAATGTTTCGATGTAAAAAACAAAAGACTTTTTTTTAAAAAAGAAAATTTTAGAAATGCCTAAATGTCTAATATTTCAGACTTTTTTCTTCATTCTGTTAAGAATATTTTTTTTTATTGATAACCTCAAGTATGAGCTACTTTTAATGCTTTTGGGTTGATATCAATTAGTCTGTCGGTCAATAAACACTTGTTGTTTACTACGTGCTATACACTGTTCTAAACCCTAGAGTTATAGATACAAGCAGAAAGAATGAAAGTCCTAGACCTCAAGAAGTTTACATTCTACCTGGAAAGAAAAACATTTAAAGGAAAGCTAAAAAGTTGGGAGGGTAATGGGGCCTGGTAGAGAAAGTACAGAACACATGGTTGCACTGGGGGGCATTGATTAAAAGGAGCTTCTGGGAAGGTTATTCAATTGAAGCAACAACCACAGGGTCAAAAAATATTTCCAATGTGTGAATTCCATGACTTCTTAGTCATTTATTTATTGTGTAACTTATGTGTACATAAAACATTTGAGCTTTCTTAGCGTCAGTTTTTTCATCTGTTAAAGAGGGTTAATAACAGCATACCCAGTTGCTAGGATTTTTGTGAGGATAAAACACAATAATGACTGTAAAATAACTGATAAAACTTACAGATTTACATAGATGGTTATTATTATTGCATGTATACTTTAAAAAGTGTTATACAATGTCAGCTATCATTACTGACATCACAACTTAATTCTTTCAATACTGATCCAACTTCCTTGTCAATACTATCTTGGTGTGTCTACATATATCTCTTCTATTAATATGCAAATTGATCCTTGAATTTGATTAACTTCTGAATTTGGTATTTTTAAGTCTTCATTAGAGAGCTATGGAGTGACATTATAATTTTAGCAGATTCAAGACTACGAATGTGAATGGTTATGATTTTGCCAAAGGTTTATCTGGAAATCTAGACTGAAAAGATTATTCTTTTTGTAGCCATTTCCTCATGGATTGTTGCTTGAATCAAAAAGAAACATATCTAGCATAACTTAGTTATCATCATAACATAATAAAGTCAAAGAGTAACTTTACATTTTAAATCAATGGGCCAGAATTATTGATTTTCATTGCCCATCTCCATCCTTGAGATGTAAATTCTATATGAACTGAACTGAATTTATTATGAATGTTAGAATTACTGTCCTAAGTCTAATCATGTATGAAAAGAAAAAAGTGATCTGAGAAAGATAAGAAAGTTAAGATGGAATGAGGAACTTTTCAATTGAATGATATACTTTTAGAATTCTAAATAATTTAGAGCACTCTATGAACAGTATTTTGGAAGATGTAATCTTCCAAAGACAATATATTAACAGACTATTGATAGGATGAAGTTAACCTTGACCACTTGACCAGGTAATCAGGTGACATCTATTTCATCCCTTATCTTTATAAAAATTGTTGGAGACAATATAGCATAATGGATAATACATTTGTAGTAAGATAAAGGTTCAAATACTGCCTCAGATACTTAGTAATGATATGATTCCAAGTAAGTGATTTAACTTCACTTTCCATATATATGAAATTAGGAGGTTATATTCAATGGCTTCTAGGGTTCTTTCTAGTTCAAAAATGTATGATTTTATGTTCTTATAGTTCTGGTAGAAGTATTGAAACAATATATCAGCTTACTAAGTTATAAAGATTTAGAAATTCAATTCTTTTTATATTCAACTTGTTATTTACAAAAAAAGAAAGACATACGGAAAAAGAAATCTGGTCATTTTGAAAGTAAGAACATGGGATTGAGAACTATAATTTACATGGCCCTGAGGTTCAGTAAGTGACTCAAAAGGCAATTGAATGATGTAGCATGAGAGCAAGTAGGCTTCAGGATACTTCTAAGGTAAGAGTAGAGACAAGTATGACTGGAAGAAGAGGTGTGCTAATCGCAAAGAGAAAGGTAGAGATAATAGATAGATATCTCAGGTATTATGTAAGTATTGGGGAAATAGCAAAACAAAGCAAAACAAAAATATCATAGGGAAGCTTCCAAAGCATTTGGTAAATCTTCCACAGGACAGCTGGGTGGATAGAGCACTGGCCTTAGAATCAAGACTCATCTTCATGAATGTAAATCCACCTTTAGACATTTATTAACTGTGTGATGTGAGCAAATTCCTTAACCCTGTTTGCCTCAAGGTTTTCATCTGTAAAACTAACTGTAGAAGAAAATGACAAACTCTCCCCGATCTTTACTAAAATGGGGCCATGGAGAATCATACATGATTGAACCACAACAAAGTAGCAAGACATATCTTCCACAGAGAATTTATGGAAAAAAATATGGATAAGAATTAGATTAAAGAATTCATAACTTTAAACAGATCATGGAGACCATATTGTCTAACCCTCTAATTTTACAGATTAGAAAAACTGAGATCCTGAAAATTTGAATGGGTTGTCCAATAAAATGAGGTGTGGAGTAATTGCAAGCTGCACCACTTGATAAAATACATATAGCAAAAAGGCCATGGATCCAGTGAAGCTTTTTAGATATATTGTCTCTTCCACATGAAAAGGGATGTAAGTCTAGGGTTTCACCCAAACATCTGTCGAGGTGCCTGATCAGATTCAAAGTTTTGGGATCAGGAAGACCTGAGTTCCAATCCTGCCTAAGTCACTATATGATCCTGGTCAAAAGGTTTAAACTCTCTGTATCTCGGTACAAGGTATATGGCCTTACTTACAGGTACTCTTGTAACCTACTATCACAGGTAAGTGGTAATGCTCCCATTCTAGGTATGTGGCAAGTCTGACTCCTAAGTTTTCATAAGAAGATGCAGCTCTCCTTTCGTAATGCATGCTGTTATGAGCAAAGAGATCCATTTTTAATCAACAGTATAGGCATTCAGAATTTAACCATGAATTGATTACACTTTGAAGATGCCTATTTGGGAAATCTGATATCTGAAAGACATCTTTTAATGAATATGTTAACTATCTATTTCCCTCGAGGCTTTCTATATCAAGTTAAAATCATCAAAAATTGAAATTCCCCAATCAAATTATTATATCTCAGCTTCCTGCAAATGCCCTCACTGAGGGCATTTTCACTTGTGTTTTCATGGAAGATCATTAGTGCACATATGTCTTCTACAAAACTGCAGTTTAAAACAGTCTACTATGATACTCAGCGACTCTGAACAACAAACTCATGTGATAAATTTCCATTAGATATCACTGCCAGGAAAAAAATGACTTTTTCTTTAGATGGTCTAGAATACTGGTGTCAAACAAACAAATGGCCATAATACTGAATGTTTCCTGAACCAGATTAAATATATATACTTAACAAAACCAAAACCAAAAACAAACATAGATGGTATTTTCTAAGTCAATCTGCAGCCTGCAGGGATCCTTATGAATGGTTTAAAGGTTTCTGCTTCTATCGGAGTTTGACATCAATGATCTAAAATGCCTGCTTTTATTAGGCTATAAGAACAATATAACCATTTTTACCTTAGCTGTCAAAAATCTTTGTGTTAAATTCAGTGTTCTGCTGCAGTTAGTTACTATTGGTTACATCTATTTCTTAGTTCCAAATAGTCTCTCCTATCACAAATTTTCCTAAAGGACTTAGGATATCTTCTTTGTCTTTATAATACCATGCTTAATGAATGATTATTTTCAAACTGTACTATTTCTATGTATCAGTCTTTTTGCTTTTTGTTTGATTTCCAGTACTTAGCACAGTGTCTTGCAAACAGTAGTTGTTTAATAAAATTTTTTTGACAAACTATCATAGGCCACATACCCAACAGGGCATCCATGATCATTTTGGCTACAATCCTAAGACACTTAAATTTAACAAATTTACAGATTAAATATGTTATTACTACTCTCCAATAGACCTGCCTCCATTGTGTTCAGTCATTTTCAGTCATGTCCAACTGTGATCCATTTGGGGTTTTCTTGGCAAAGATACTAAAGTGATTAGCTATTTCCATCTCCAGCTCATTTGACAGATCAGGAAATTGAGGCAAACAGAGTTAAATAACTTGCCCAGAGTCATACAACTAATGTCTGAGGCTGGATTTCAACTCAGGACTTCCTGATTCCAGGCCTGGTATTCTGTTCACTGGGCCACTTAGTTGTCCACCTCCAGCTCCTATAGCAGCTCAAATATTTGAAAGGTTTCACTATGTGTAGTTTTATATCATATGCACATATACATACATATACACACATACATAATTATGATGGTTAACTCCATAAAGAGAATGCACAGGATAAGAACTGGTCTGATCCAGATCATTGGTCATCTATAACTTATAATCAGAACTTCTTGGAACACTGAGAGTTAAGTGCTTTGACTATTTGTATGGTCAGATATTCATTATAAACTGGAAGCAGAATGTGCACTAAGGACACCTGTTTCCAGAGTCATTCCATTAGCTACCTATGGCATTATATGTATATAGCTAATCATACATGTATATGGCTAATACATATGTGTGTTTGTGTGTGTATGTATCTCTGTTTCCTTTGATCAGTGTGAATGATAATCTTAAACCTTTTTCAAATAAATATGGATTTAAAGGTGAGGGACTTCAGGTATAGAATATTATATATAAATCAAATTCAATTGACACACATGATGACTTGTTCTGATGAACTGCTTTTTTATCTGTCTTTTTTTACTTTTTGTCTTTGGGGATTGATTCAATTAGTACATTTAAAATATAAGTCTTCTTAGGGCCAATTAGTTGGTATAGTAGATAAAGTACCAGCATTTGGGTCAGGAGGACTTGAGTTCAAATCTAGTCTCAGACATTTGATACTTTCTAGCTGTGTGTTCCTGAACAAGTCACTTAACTGGGAGGGAGGGGGAAAGCAGTGTATCATAACTAGATTAACATCTAGACATAAAAATCTATAGTTACATAATAAATTAATGTGCATGATTATATAAATATCTAGATATATCTTTACATAAACAAATTCACTATATAGATACACACATATTTTATATATTATCTATATACAAATAGTCATATATAAAATGAATTCATTTTATTTTTATATAATTTTATTTTATTTTATATGTAGCTATATGTATATGTACATATCTATACAAAAATAGCTATATAAAAAGTACATTTATTATCTGTATATGTACATGTTTATATATTTTAATTTTATATGTGTGTATATAATAAATTCACCCACAGTACTTTACTAAGAGTACTGCATTTTAAATTTACTAACTAGAACAGATTTAACTCACAAAGTGACAGATAGAAAGCACTTATGCTTTCTTGCTGAGAACTAATCCCTTAAAAAAATACATTATTTGCCTTTCCCAATGATTGAAATATAGAAATGAAACAAGAGTCTGCCTTTCAGTTATTAAAATAAAGGGCCATGTCACTGTGGGTGAAGTTATATCAGATGGGGCTGAAACATATGGTCAGTTTGATTTGCCATGACTTGTCTTTTTGGCAGAGACCTAGACATCATGTTCCAGTACTTGTGTGTCATTAAAGTGACCCTGTGTTGACTAGACCTACTAAATGTTTTGGTCCTGTTTCAATTTGGCTGCAATTGTGAAGATTCAGCTCAAATGATTTTTAAAAGGCATTTTAAGACTGAGCCTGCATGGCACCAGACCATAATTGATTCAGTCAAACCAGCTGTTTGACATATGTGCACACCTCCCCTCCCCCAATTCATTGATTGATTCTAATCCCAAACACCTGCCATCTCCCCCTAACTTTTGAACCAAACATTTGGACAATGTGTAGGACTAATGGACATGTGAGTTAGTCAGTCTGCCTTGTTCTGGCTCTGAATACTCACCACCAACGGATTTCACAGGTTGATGGTTATGCAGCATTCTTTAAAAATAGTGATGTAAAAAATACATGAACCACAAAGAAAGAGTTATGAAAATAAAAGTCATTTCTGCCTGACAAAACTATCCATCTTCAATGATTAGAGAAAACAAAGGTGATGAAGCATGGTATCCAGTGCTACTGATTTCCAAGAAAATATCAAATGCCATACATCTCTGTCATATAAAGCTTGTTATCAATCAATTTTAAAGAAACCCCTTTTTTTTTTAACAAAAAGTGTCATGAATAACAGTACACAAATATATAACCAAACTAATTCTGATCACCAGTACCAATTTTTGGTATTTTATTTAAAGAAAAATCTTTGCTTCTGAAAAATGGTACACTACATATTTATATTTATTTCTACAACCACATACATAATTGTATTAATGGCATCAAGTTTCAGAACACTAAAAAGCTTACTGAAATCAAAATTCCTTTCAAAGAATTTTATTTATATCTTTTTTTGACACCTTCAATTCCAAACATATCACTCTTTGCTCTGCTATATTACAAGCCAAATCTTGTAATCAAAAATTTAAAAACCAGAAAGAGAAGAGAAAAAAATTAGTTTATGAAAATTAATCAACAAATTGGCTAAATGTGACAGTAGTTGAAATACATATATAAAAAGAAATATTTAATGGCTTGTCACTGTACTAAGACTTTTGGAACATCAAATATATCCAAATATGCACATGAGTAAACTAACCAAACAAGCTGCTCATGCAATTTTCTGGTCTTGATAGGGAAATGGAGATAGAGGCAGGTAGGTAGATAGATAGCTAGTTAACTAGATATATATACACACACATTTTGTTTCACTCATGTCTGACTCTTTGTGATCCCATTTGGGGTTTTCTTGGAAAAGATATTGGAGTGGCTTGCCATTTTCTTCTTCGATTCTTTCACAGATGAAGAAACTGAGGTAGAGTTAAGTGACTTGTCCAGGTCACACAGCTAGTAAATATCTCAGGCCAGATTTGAAATCAGAAAGATGAGACTCCCTAATTCCAAGCCCAGCATTCTATTCAGTGTTCCACCAAACAACTCTATATACACACCCATATACATTCCCATATACTTACATACATTGCACAAATGCTGCTTTTGGGCAGTTGACTGGGCCCAGAATTGAATAGGAGGCAGATAATGAGCTGCATCACACTTATGAAAATGAACAGTGATGTTGGCAATGATCCCTAGCTTTTCATTACTACATTCCTCTTTCTAACTTCCATACTCTCCCAATGATAGTTGCCTGTGAGATACCATCATCTCAGAAGGCTGTGACTCAAAGATCAATGGAAAACTTGAAGCAGATATAGAAAAAAGGGAAATGCTTTAGACTCGGGCACATGAGAAATAGGTTCAAGTCTTGTTTCTGATTCTTGGCATCTATATGATGGGAGGGTATCCTTGAAATTCTGTTTCCTCAACTATAAAATGGAGATGTTAGATAATATGATTATTTTCCATATTAGGTAGTCATGAGAAAGTATTTTTTTCTTCTTCCATTTTTTAAAATTATGTTAAAAAATTTAAAATTTTTCTCTTCTTTTTAAGTTTCAAATTTTTCCCACTCTTCTAACTCTTCCTCTTTGACTGAGAAGGCAAGCAATTTGATATACGTTACACATATGTAGTGATGCAAAACACATTTCTATTAGTTATATTGTGAAAGAAAACATGGATAATTGAAAAAAAGTGAAAAAAATGATATGCTCTGCTCTGTATCCAGATTCTTGCAGGTTTTTTTTTTTCTGGAGGTGGCTAGCATTTTTCATCATGAATCCTCTGCTATGCCATTCACACCTGATCATTGAATGATATTGCTGTTACTTCACTTTGCAATAGCTCTCATATACATAGTCATTTAGCCAAATTTCAAGCAACCTCATCATACCCTAATCTTTAAGACTATGAGTGGCAAGAGAGGGATTGTATTTGAAGAAATTTCCTTTCCCCAGAGCTCTCTATACTGCTGAAAATCTCAGTCTAGACCAAAAAAATAGATAAATACAAGATGTTATACAAGTATTGATTGCATAAAGCACATCAAGAAAATGTATGACAGTAACAACGAGATTATGTGATGATCAACTGTGATAGACTTGGCTCTATGTGGAGATTCAAGGTAGTTTCAATAGACTTAGGATGGAAAATACCAATCACATCCAGAGAGAAAATTATGGAGACTAGATGTGGGATAAAAACACGGTATTTTCACCTTTATGTTGGTTTTTTTTCTTTCTTGCACTTCCCCACCCCTTTGGTCTCATTTTTCTTGAACAACATGACAAATATGGAAATATGTTTAAAAGTATTATACATATTTAACCTATATCATCAAACTGCTTGCAGTGCTGGGGAGGGGGGAAGGTAAAGAAGAAAAGGAGAAAAATTTAGAACATGAAGTTTTACAAAATTGAATATTATAAACTCTCTTTACATGTATTTGGAAGAATAAAATACTATTGATAAATAAAGTAAAGGAAATGGTGATATAATAACAAAAGAAAGAAAAAACATATGATTAGAAGAAAGGAATTTGAATCAAGTCATAAGTTCAGTCCTTACAATGTAATAGCTACATTCCATGAAGGAAGAATAGAATGCTATATCCAGGCCAAGAAAATGAGTAGAAAGGATCACCCATGATGATGAAACTACAAATCTATCAGAGTATTGAGGGATGTGTGTTTTTTTAATAAATATCCATAATTGTGTGTTTGTAAATATGTGTATCGATATCTAAATCTATCTATCTATAAATAAATAATGCATTTGTACATATGTAGATGCATACATCTGTTGACTTTGCAAAGGAAGCTTGGATTGATTGCTATATTGTAGGTAGACAAACATATACACACATGTACACACATATGTATATTGTGGAGATGAAAAAATCAGTAGCTTTCTTAAAATACAAGTGTACATTAAACATTGACTCTTATCTGTATATTTGATACTGATGTATTTGTGTGTGTGTGTGTGTGTGTGTTTACACAAGCTATATTTATAGGATGCCCAAAAAAACTTAAGGAAATTTTAAGCTTTAATAAATTAAAACTTAACTAATACTTTGGGACACAATACATACTTAATGCATAGGCATATATAAGTATATATATATATGTATATATATATTATATATATATATATACATATGAAAGGATATGTTGGATAGGGAAAAAACAGAAAAAAGAGAGGAAAAATAGAGAGGGGTGAGGGATAGAAAACCAAAAGTAGAAACCATAGTCTCCTGAATCCAATCCAGTGGATTTTGGTTATTTTGAGGAAAAAGGGGAATCCTAATTAGAAAAAAATCAGCGTTAGACCCAGAGTCCCCAAGTTCAAATCTTGCGTCAAATATTTCTTAGCTGTTTGATCCTAGGGGAGTCATTTAACCTTTCCTCCTTGGTTTCTTCACCTGTAAAATATGGATTATAATAGTAATTACTTCTCAGGGGAATTTTGAGGATTAAATAAGATAATATATGTAAAGGGCTTTGCAAACTTTAAAATGCTATATAGGTGTTAGCTATTATTATTTCAGTAAATCAGTGGTTTCAGTAAATCCCTTAGCTTTTCATGAAAAAAAAATATTCAAAGGTAAAATGACAGTGCTTCCTGAAAGTACTTACTTTTAAATGACATTTTGAATATTAAATATTGATTCTCATTTCCCCCTCGACCACTTCTGCCCTATTCTTCCCTATGTCACCCCCCCACCCCTCATCATTTTCACAGTTTTCATTTTCTGGAACAGTTTAATTGATACTCAAACCATACTTAATAAAGGATGACAGATTCCTTCCAATAGCCTTAGGATGCCACCTATGCCTGAGAGGACAGCATGACATCTACCTGTTAAGTTTTCATTGGCCTTAGAGAAGGAACGCACTGCATCATAAATAGGATGACCCTTTATAATTCACATTCTTTTTAAAAATTATTCTAAGAATGAAGAGGAGGAGGAGGAGGAAGAGGAAGGAGAGGAAAGGGAGGATGAAGAGGAGAAAGAGCCAGGGCAGCAGCAGCAATAGTAGTAGCACCAATAGCAACAGAAATGAATTCCTTATTTCAAGGGGTTTTCAAGGGGAGATTCAATAGAATATTAAGGATTCATACTTTGGATAGGGGTTGGGCTATATGACCTTTCTGGGTCTTTCCAACTCTAAGCTTATTTATTTATTTCTAGCTTTCTTTTTTCTTTTTTTTTTTGGGGGGGGTGGGGAGCAATTTAATCATTTTATTAACCAGGTCAACAGGTTATTAAATTAAAAAGGCTGGTATTTGGCCATCTCTTTTAGACCAAAGACAAACAGTTCATCAAGGTTTCTTAGAACTTATAAGGGGTGACAATGTGAAAGGAAAAATAGAAAAATGGATGGCACTTGACAAAAATCAAAAAGGGCAATTCCCTTCCATAACATTGACAAAATCAGAAAGCAGTCCCCTTTGAGAAGTAGACCTTACAGATAAAAGATGCAAAGGGAAAAAGTAGATGTATCCCTTCCTCTAGAAACATCTGATGCAATCCTGTGCCACTGGTATGGTGTGCTCTTCTCCAGCTCAGGTCACTTATAGAAGTTTCCTACAAAATTGGTCTCAAACAAATTTCCAATTTACTTTGTTAACAAACAGGTAAAAAAAGGAAAGTTAGTTCAAATCTTAAAACATTTTTCAAATTTGGAATCTTTTATTTAAACCAGGAAATTCACAATTTTATCTATCATCTATCATCTTTCACCTATATCCATCACTTATATCATTTATCTCTGTATCTACAAACAGAAATCAAAAACCAAAATTATAAGATGGTTTCCAATGCAAAAACAAATTCATCTAAATTTTATCAAATTAAAATTTATCAAAAGTTAACAAAATGTTCTGGGATGGATACATAAACATACTGAGTAACATTTTAAAGAAATTCCAGTATAAAGTTTAAAGCATGCATATATTACATACCATAAAACATTTAACTTCTAGCTCTGTTCAAATGAATAAACTCCTTAACAAAAGTATTTGCTACATCTACAAGATATCTATTCCTTTCCTTAACACAGAATAGGCAGTTTTCAAATTTAGCTTTGCTTTTTCAATTCTTCATTTTTAAGTGCTCTGGGCTTTAACTTTCCCAGTGGCTCAGTCACTCCCCATAAGTCATGTTTGGGGAGCAGAGGCTGAGGCTGAAGCACTTTTGCATTTAAAACATTAGAGTAGATTCCATTTATGGAATTATTGCAGCAATAATTCATTACTTTGAGAGTTGCAGTGATTATGGTAACAAATCAAAGAGTTATTTTTCCACGAGGGTGGAGATTATTATTGATCAATTAGTTGTTTTAGTCACACTGGAACATAAACCACTGTCGTCAGTAGATTCAAATATTAATGATAAATGAAACTAGTGACATAAATGATAACTGAATGGGCTGAAAATATTAATATATCTATCCTTCAGGGAGTCTTACTTATTACTAGAGAATGCTAAAACACTAGGGAGAATATAATTCACTGAGAATTCAGTTTGAATAGAAAAAGTATATATATATATATATATGTGTGTGTGTATACACACACATACACACACACACACACACACACACACACACACACACACCAGGGCTTCCATTCTACTTCAGGACCAGAATTTTCTCAAATACCCATAGGCAGGGAGGTGCTAACTACCCTGGAGATAAAAAAATTCTTTGGAGGTTCAATTTGCTCCTCCAATATGTGCCACTGACCTGTGTACCCTGTGCTAAATCTTTTCTTCTCAATTGGACTATTCTGGGTACTTGCATAGATATCCCTAATCCCACTCCATTCACCCCAGGCACTGCTAGTAAGTGTTTGAGGCAGGACATAAATTCTAAATGTTATATATAGCCTTTTCACTAAGAAACCTTGTTTCCTAATTCTTTGTATGTCCAACCCCAACCATAATCAGAGTGCCTAGCCTCTGTAGGTAGCTTCTTAGTAAATGCTTACTGTTTGATAATTTTTCTTTGCTGTCCAGCATATGCTTTGAGCAACCCAGTCATCACAAGGGCAAAATCAAGGAGCTTAATTAAGAAGGAATGACATGAAAACTGTCTTTCATTCAATGTCAAGACTTTGATTAGATATACCCATTGAAGTCCCTGAGACCCTTTACTGAGATCCCTGACATCACTAAATAATACTAACGTGATTTAATTTTAAAGTTGTAAATATGAATAGACATAACCAGGGGTGTACTGGAGCCAGCTCTAAGTGGCTGATGAAAGCCTATTTGTGAAGTTGTCAATGTGAACACATACATTTCAAGTATGGAAATAATGACAAAATCAGAGTTAGACAGTTACTGGCAACTAATAATAATAATAATTTCTATTTATGTAGCACTTTAAAGTTTTCAAAGTGCTTTACATTCATTATCTCATTTGACTTTTACAGTTTCACTGCATATGACTTACATAAGCAAAAGCTCTTTGGGAAGGGGATCCTCAATTATTTCTAAGAGTATAGATGGGTACTGGGATGAAAAAGTTTGAGAACTAATGACCCAATTGATCTCTAACCTCTCTGGAAGCTCTAACTATATGATCCTGTGCTATTTTAACATTGAGTAGATAAAACTTGCATTGGTAAGAAAAGATATCTGAAGGAAAACAATTAAAAAAAGATGAGTTTCTTTGGGCTGTGTTGAAGTATCCTAATTTAATAGGAATCCCCACAAGATTAATTTGTTTCAGGTGTTCTGTGGATCTTGAGGAGAAAAAAGTATCTTTTTATCAAATGAATCAAGTTTTGATTGTAGCATTGGCTACAGTCAATTAAGTAAAACATGTTGATTTACTCCCATTCTTTAATTAATTTTTGGCCTTATATAGACAAATAGGGCAGCTAGATGGTGCAGTGGATAAAGTGCCAGTTCTGGAGTCAGGAAAGCTCTACCTTCCTGAGTTCAAAATCAGCCTCACTAGCTGGGTAACTGGGAATGTTACTTAACCCTGTTTGTCTGAGTTTCCACATCAGGAAAAGAAATTGGAGAAGGAAATGGAAAACTACTTTAATATCTATGCCAAGAAAACCCAAAATGAAGTCATGAAGTGCTGGACATGACTGAGCAACAACAAACATGTAGACAAAGTCTAAAAATTCTCAATAGGAAAAAAAATCATAGTGGAACTAATTTCCAAAGGTATTAATTAGAGCCCATTATGGATATCTAAGGAAATGCTTATTTTTACACATATAATTTCTTACGGAGAAAGGAAATACATTCTCCTAATCTTATTGTTTCTTAGTAAAGTCGTATGCAATACAATTCATATTGTGTGTAGAGTGTGGGAAATAAATACAAATAAATTAGAAAATATTTTACAAATATGTAATTATTAATGGAGGTTTGTCAATGGAATGAAATACATAGTACTTAATTTAAAATATCTGATATTTTATTGATTTTCTAAGGATTATAAATATTCTTTGCCTTTTCTGACAAA
Source organism: Myrmecobius fasciatus (assembly GCA_023553655.1). Lineage (NCBI taxonomy): Eukaryota > Metazoa > Chordata > Mammalia > Dasyuromorphia > Myrmecobiidae > Myrmecobius > Myrmecobius fasciatus. The sequence continues at coordinate 120,985 of JAJPUD010000675.1, forward strand.
TTTGAAAAATGAGCTTTCTTTGTGTTTGTCAGTCCTTTGATAATCTCACTTTTATATTTAGTTGATTACATCATAGGAGAAAGAATATCAACTATTGCACTGACCAATTTAGAGGAAAAGTTTTTATATTTTAAGAAGAACACTCGAGTGCAATAAAAGAAAGAAACTGCAAAAAAAAACCTGGTTCTAGTTCTTATTCTAATTGTATATATTCATATATTAGTTATGTGTATGGGTTCTCTCATTTTCCAACTTAAATGAAAGAATTGATCCAAATAATTTCTAAGGTTTTTTTTTTTCATTCCAGGTGTGAAAATCAGGAAACCTTATAGGAAAGAGGAGGAGAGAGAGTGTGTGGGATGGGGAGACGTAGAGGAGAAGAAAAAGAATAGAGAGAAAAGGGGATAGAGAAAGATGAGAGGGAGGGAAAAGGAAGGCAGAGTGAGGAGGCAGAGGGAGAGGGTAATGGTAACAAAGACAGAAATACTGACATAGAGACAGAGAAGGACAGACACAGAAACAGAAATAGAGAGAAAATAAGATTCTTTCCCCCCCTCTCTTTCTCTTTCACCCCTTTTTCCCTCCCTCCCTTTCTCAATGGGGAGGAACTTTTTAAAAATTTAAATTCATTTTAAAAATTCTTTCATAGGTAAACAACTGTATACAACTCATAACATAAATGTAGTGAAGTATACGGAAAAGGGCAACATTTTGCCTCTTATTTATTCCTCAGGCAGAGGCATAATGTGAGATTTAAACTGAAACAGTTTTATTCAGGGACAGTATAATAAATGTAGATTATGTCATCCTTATTTTAAAATATTGTTATAGCTTTAACAACTATTATTAAAGAAATAAGATCAGTCTTTATATGCAAAATTCTAAGACATACTTGTAGAATTTTATTACAGTCATAGAAACATAATGAGATTGTGTTCTCTCCTTCCCTTCCTCTCTCTGTTTCTCTGTGTTTCTGTTTCTGTCTATTTTTCTCTGTCTCTGTCTGTCTCTGTCTCTTTTTCTCAACAGGTGGAGTAAGTAGTCATTGTGAAGGAAAAATTTAATTAAGACTTAAGAAAATTAGCCCTTCTTAAACAAGGCCAGTTTCAGTAAAACTAAAAACAAATATGGTCCCCAATTCCTTCATCTTGTAATCAAAATACCTGGGTTCTCATCTCCATTCTACCACTTATCATCTATTTGACCTTGGACAAGAAATTAATGTTCCAAAGTGTCAGGTCTTTCATCTTTAATATGAGGGGGTTCTACTAAATGAGCATGAAAGTCCCTCCCAATTATGTATCATTCAGAGACATTCAGGTAAATGACCCTGTGGATTTATTATAGTGACTTCATTATATTGACAGAGAAGAGTTGTTTTCCATCCATCAATCTATCCTTCCATCTATCCATCAAGTATTTATTAGTGTCTATTACTTGCCAGGCACTGTTAGGTAATACACCAAGTATGTTAGGTATTTGGGATAAAAATACAACAAATTAGATGATCTCCACTTGCAAAGAGATTATATTTTAAATGGAGAGATAAAAAGTACATTTAAAAATATATGCAACATTGACCAGTTGTGACTGATAATGAAGCATGCCTCTTTCTTACTATTTTATAACAAATTCAACCTGTTCCTTTCAGAAATGCATGCTATAGTAATGTAATTTAATAAATACAAATATATGCAAAATAGCTAAACACAAGATAGTTTTGGAGAGAAGGTATTAATGCTTGGGAAGATCAGGAAAGACCATGCAGAAAATGTTGCCTGATGTATATTTTAAGAGGAAGAGAAGTACTCTAGAAGATACACATTAAGAGATGGTCATTCCAAATAGTAATAGTAACCAGTGCAAAGGAAAGGGGACAGAATAGAGTGTCATATGTGAGTGTTAAAGAGAAGGCCACTTTGACTGGATCACAGAGTATAAGAGGGTGAGTAATGTAGAAAAGATAAGTTTGAGCCAGGTTGTACAGGGCTTTAAAAACCAAACAAAAGTTTATATATCATCTTAAAAACAACTGGGAGCCATTTGATTTGATTAAGTTGGGGAATCCTATTGTCATATATATATATGTATATATATATATATATACATATATATATATACTTAAGGAAAATCACTTTACAGTATTTAGTATTTATCAACAGTATTTAGAATGGATTGGAGTGGTAAGAAGCTTATACAAGAAGATCAATTTGGGGGCTATTGCAATAATTTAGGTGAGAAGTGATGAGAGCCTGAACTAAGGCGGTAGTTGTATAAATGAAGAAAAGGGGTAAAATGGAACAAAAGTTGTATAAGTGGTGAGATGTGGCAAATGATTCATTAAGTCTTATGTGGGAGGATGAAGAATAAAGGAATAAGACACTGGAAGAGTAATAGTATCTTCTCTAGAGGGAGGAACTGTGGCAACTATTTAAAATTTAATGTTGAAACAGATATTAAGAAAAGAAATTCCAATAAATATGGAGTTGTCCAACACTTTCTCAGGAATGATATAGAGAAAACTATAGCACCGAAGAAGAACTTGGATTTGTCTACCTCCAAATCCCTTTTAATTTAAAATTTTAAATTTCCAAGACATATGAAATACCCACAGTAGTTCTATACCTTTGGCTCTTAAAGATCACATTCTACTTCTGTTCTACCTGTATTAATACTCCACCACTGTTCTACCTCTATCAATCATCTAAGTGTTTTGACCATTTGTATCAAAAGGGTCAGTTCCATAAAGCAATCCAACAAGCAGTTTGACATCTTCACTCCCCTAACCTCATTTTGTGAATTAAATGATGCCACATTTTTTGTGATGCCTTCCCTTCCTAATCTGCCTCCCTCAAAAAAAACTATTAGTGTTTTGTCTTTGAATTCTTCTGTACTTCAGTCAGTCAATTAATTGGCTGAAACATAACTCTAGAATTATAAGTACCTCAGATGCCATCTAATCTAACTACCTTATATTACAGATGAAGAAATTGAGGGCCAGAGAAGTTACAATAGTAAGTCACAATATTAGGCCACAATAATAGGAAGGGGTAGAACTGAGATTCAGACTCTGCTTCTCAAGCCCAGTGCTCTTTCTATGGCATTTCAGGTACACTTTCTTGCCAATGAAACAAAGCAATAGCTCTTTATTATTAAAATGCATTAAATGTGCCATGTCTTGGGAAATTAGTTTTGAATGTTTCTGTGGATTTACTCAAGGGTATCATTCTCCCCCTCCCATTGAATTATATATTAATTAAGCTTCCCACTTTTCCCCTCTAAATTCAGGTGACCATAGATTCCTCTCTGACCTCAAAAGGGTCTAGAAAACAAAGATAATGATTCCCTTTGTTTTTATTTTCCACTGCTCCCTTGTCATCCACTTTACCTCAGTTCAATTAGTTTAGAGGAAGATTTGGCCAGGAAATTGTTCTGTGCTAGCTGGGCCAAATTAGCAGCTCAACTTCCAAGTTTAAGCCTAGAGGTTTTATTAAGTCACTGATTCAGTGCCTAGAATGTATTTAGAATTTTTAGAGGTCTCTGAAGAACATGCTGAAAGTTTTCAGGAACCCTATATAGAAAAAAAATAAGGTTAGAGATTGGATCCATGATTTTCCTGATATAGGATACTGCTAACCAAGGAAACTCCCTCTACCAATGCAAATCATTATCTTCTCTGTCATTTATATCATGGAGGGTTGGATACAGCATTTGAAAGATTAAATAATGTGTCCAGGGTTACACACCTGGAGAGGTGTCAGAAATGAGACTTGAATCCAATTCTTCCTGTCCTCATATATAAAAAGATATGTGTTAAAAACATGTTTATTGTGAGAGAGACCTAGAGCTATACTGATTCTAAGGATTGATGGAATTATCCCCTGAAGCAAGCAGGAAAGGCTACTGATGGGGGATCAGTTTTAACCTCATAACCCCACTCGCTGTGGAGCCTTGCCATAGCTGATCAGAAACCAGAGTTATGTCAACCCCCTGAGGTTAGATTTCCCCTATAAATCTGTCCATGGCTCATCCCATCTTTGCTGAATTCCTTTGGGTTACTCCTGCCACTGCAATCAATCTCATGGTGTCTTCCTCCTTACCTCTCCCCCTTGCCAGGTGGTATCTCTCCTCTACCAACCTCTACTCTTTCTCCTTATTATATTCTTTTAGGTGCTAAACTCCTCTATAGATTTAGTCTATCACCTAAGGGTATACTCCAACTTCAGGGGGTGTTCCCTTTCTCCTAGTTAATTGTGAATTCCATTAGGGAACTTGTCCTTTCCATCATTAATTGTTAAAACATCTTTCCTTGCTAACTATATGCTCTTCCAACTTAATTTTATATTTACTATTCCTAGTGTGTATTTTATCTTTTCATTTTGTCTGTAACCTTCCAAATAAACCTATTGTTTGCCAAAGAGAATGACCATTGTGAATTCTTCACATGACTAAGCCCCAATATTCAGTACCTACAATCTCATCATTTGGTGCTAAATCCCAAATACATCATTTGGAATTAGGAATTGCCCTCCTAAATCACATAAATATTAATCTCAACCATTCATTTTATACATGAGAAAATGAAAGCTTCAAAAGGATATATGATTTGTTTCAAATTACACAGGTGTTAAGTGACAGAATTGCAATTTTAATTTAGTACCTTCTATGTGAAATAAAATAGGATTTACATTACTAGAAAGTAGCCCAAAGGATTCACTTTACTGTGGCAACAGGACACTAAATTGATTAACTTTTTAATTAACTAGTGGCCATTAATGACTCTATGTCTTCTCCCCCACCTCCAGAAACTTCTTTTTATTCTCCACAAATTCTTAATTGGGTAATTATTTTCCACAAACCTAAAATACTCCAAGTTTGCCAGGGTTTAAACATTTACTCATTTGTGAAGGTCAGCATCCCCATTCATTAGCTTACCATCAATAACTAAAAACTTTGGCATAACTCCCAGGAATGATCCAGGGCTGGATATGGAAAGAACTTGACCTGGACTTTGCCTAGGCAATGGAATCTTCAGTCACAGGAGAAAGGACCTGAAGCCAGGCAGCTGTGAGTAGAGTATCATAGTTCTGTCTTATGGTTACTTTCTTTTCCACCTAATAAAGCATTATTTTTTGAGGTCCTGGTCTATGTGTTGGGAAAAATTAAGTAAATAATGTGATCCCTGCCCACAAGAAACTTACATTTTACCTAAAGAGATAGAACTAATATATGTAGGTAACATTAGACAGTCAGCGATTTGAAATATGGCTAGGGACTGGGATAGTAGGGTAGAGGACTTCTTGATGGTTTGAGCTGGGCCTTGAAGTCCATAGGTCAGGTCAGATGATTAAAATCAATCTTCCTTTTGATTGGGAAGAAGCAGAGAAAAGCTATGTCAAGGAAAAGAACAGGTTGAGTTAGTACACAATGAGCTCAGCATGATGATCAATTCTTATGGATGTGGCTCTCTTCAACAATAAGATGATTCAGGCCAATTCCAATACACTTGTGATAGAGAAAGCCATCTGCATCCAGAGAGAGCATTGTGAGGACTGAATATGGATCATAACATAGTATTTTCACCTTTGTTATTGTTTGTTTGCTTTTTGTTTTCTTTTTGATCTGATTTTTCTTGTGCAGCATGATAAATGTGAAAATATGTACAGATGAATTGCAGTGTTTAATATATTGGATTCCTTGTTGTCTAAGAGAGGAGGTGGGGGGTGGAGAGAAAAAATTGGAACACAAGGTTTTGCAAGGATGAATGTAGAAAACTATAAATATGCATGTATTTTGAAAATAAAAAGTTTTTTAAAAAATGAGTTCATCATGGTACTTGAGAGAAAACTTCTAAAAACTCTTGAACTCCCCCTTTTGTCATCATGAATATTAAAGAATATTTATTTGTATTACTTAACTTCACATTAAATTAGATAGTGTTTTAAAATGACAGCATTGTGAATATGCAAATAAGAATTTACATAACACATTGCCATGCTTATTTAGCCCTTTAACACAGCAGAGTCTCCACAGTCCCAACGAATTTGTCATGTCATCAATCTGAGTATTCCTCTATTTCCCACTGTAGTCCTTCCATACCTGCCCATCCTGATTATAAAATACATGAAACGAACAGATATGCACAGTGTATATCAATAGCAATATGCTAGAAAATGTCTAACAACCAGGTCTTAGGAAAAATGTATGCAAAACATAATGTAAATTTAATTTATATTATTAATATTTTCTCCATCACTTTTTTAAGTCTAGGCAACCAACCAAACAACAAACCAGGCTCTGATTTTTAATTTGTTAATTTTCAATGTGCAAATGCTTGCATTGAAAATTTAACAAATGGCCCTTTGGAGCTGATACAAGCATACTCCTGTATATGCTTTAAAAAAAGTTCCTAGGTAATAACAAACATTACTACTAGTATTAAAAATGCCCTGGTAGTCATTTTTCCCCAAATATTCAGAAGTGGAGGACCTTGTGCAAAGTAAGTGATGTTGGCTGTATACAAACTTGAGGCTAGTTGGGTTGGGTTGAATAGTCATTCTTATTGCCCACCTTCAGTTTGTTTGCAAAATCCTCAAAGAATTCTTCTGCATGCAATACACAACATACATTTATTCATGATCATTGTGCCACTGAATTGCTCAAGTGGATAGTTTCAAATCTATACAGAAGAAAATTAAAGGAGGGCGGGGAATTTCCATTTTTAAAATTTCTAAATCATTTTTCAAAAACAAAATAAAAGCACCTCAGTAATGCTCACATCTGTTTCTGATTGGGCCTTTTTGAAAGGAGAAGAGGATGAAGAAACAGCATTTAGGTGATTAATTTCCAGTCTGGGACTGAAGAGCAGGCACTGTACTGTGGGCTGTTCATCTAGCCAATAAGCAGGTGCAGATGAATATTTCATGAACACTTGCTATAATCTGCTCTTTCCTCTCATAACAACAAAATCCCCAGTCTCTCTTCCTGTAATAGTGGTCCCTGTCGTCACAAAAACAAGATGGGGGAACGGGTTAGAAATTATCTGGGAATCTTACCAGGGTCATGTAGTTCATTCCTTTTACCTTCTCATTTTTACTTTCTAAAATAAGCACTTGCTATATCACAGGCAGATGGATTTTTTTCCCTTCAGCATTAAGGAAGAGGAACACAAAAAGTACTTACCTAAAAGAAAAAAGACAAAAAACAAAGAGGGAAAGGTTAAATTAAAATCTGAAACAGGAACAATTACCTGCAAAAAGCACTGAGCTAAGACAAAACAGTACTATACATATGGCTGCATCTCATTGCCCCACTAAGGTGAAAAGATGTTAGAATACACAAAAACCCAAAGAGCATGGAGCTTGGAGAGTTATGTGACAATTTTTTATATTTTAAAAGGAAATTGCATTTATTTTCTTTTTTGGCAGAGATGGTATTACTGCTAAAAAGTCTTCAGTCCCATGAACCTCACTCCATGTCAGCAGAAAATCCAGCAAGCACTGATTGTGCCAGTGCTAGTGTCTTCCATTATGGTAGCACATGGCAGAAGACCTATATTCTCATTTCACTTCTTCTTCCAGAACTAAAGTTTGGCAAGTTCTTAGATTTTGCTTCACTTTCTCCTTCATTCTCACAAGAAAGGTATTAGATAAACAATGGACTCTCTGAGGAACTATTATCATTATCATCATCATCTAAAATAGTTTCTTTTATGTAAAACCATACTACAGTATCATGTCCTATTGCTGCAAGTATTCCTGTCCCCTCCTCCCCAGGTTTGAGAAGGGTAATTAAATCAACATGACCATTTCTGAATGATGCAATAATAACTTGCTGTAAGATTAAAATAATTGTTCTTTCAGATCTTCCTGTCCAAAATATTTCTTTCCTATATGTATTATATTCCTCTATTAGGATGTAAACTTCTTGAAAGCAGAGATTGTCTTTCTTGCTTATATTTGTAATCCCAGCACCATGTGATTAACACATAGTAAGTGTTTAATAAACATTTTTCATTCTTTCATTCATTCATCTATTCCTAGACTCAGAGAATCCTAGAATTTAACAGAGCTCAAAGGTCTTCTCAATCAAACAGAAACTCCATGAGGGCAGAAATGGTTTTTGATTTTGTGTTTGTATCTTTAATAATACTTTGCATAGACTAGGTTCTTCTTAACTGATTGCAAGAAGGGAACAGTCAGCCCTGACTTAAAGAATAGATCCTCTCAACAACATTTTCAACAAATAGATATGAAGTGCTGGTCAGCAAGTCTGCAGGAATCATGGAAAAAATAAATTTTCTTTAGGAGTCTTCATAGTAACACAGAACACTGAATTTTGCTTTAGGAAATTAGGGTTTGTTACCATCTCTGTCATGTAATATTAGTATGACCTTAACTAACTCACATAAACTTTCTTGGGCATCAGGTCCCTTATCTGTAACATGAAGAAGACAATTCTACTTGTCCTTACAGGATAGTTGTGAGAGCTAAAGGAGAAAATACTGTATCTAAGCACCCTGGGAATCATAAATTACTATGCAAATATAAGGTATTATTTTTTTCTTATATCAACCCAAATATACACATAAATAGCAGTAAACATCGAGAAATATAATTCTACAAAAGTGGAAACCAACATAAATGAATTATAAATGCCTAAATATTTATGGTAAGAATAGAGTAAAATGAACAGATACATCTTAGAATGAGAGGAATAGAAATGAACTGTATTTTAATTGCTGAAATATTCTCAGATTCTCTTTAGTCATAAAGGAAAGAATCAGTGCTTGGTAGAGGGATGGAGGAGGTAGAAAATTCAACATTAAGCAATTTGAGGACTAAGTATTAAGGGTATGGAAATTTTCAAAATTCTCTGTCATTCAAAATGAGCTAGTAAAAAGGTTATTTCCTAACCAAAGAAGTTCTTATTCCTTTGCTTAAGAAAACTGTGCTTTGATAGGTGAAGTCAAGCAATGTAGAATGACCAGCTGCAAGATGGGACTAGTTTATAAAGCCATTTAGAGTATCAAGGGTCTTACTGCAAAAGCCAGAGGCTGTCTGGTATTCAGAAGCAAGAAGGGAAATATGCTGGCAACATTAGGAACTGAGTTCTTTTGTCAGGTACTAGGCAAACAAACCTGTATAAGCATCCAAGAGCTCGGCCTTAGAAGTCAGGAGGATCTAAGTTCAAATATCTCCTCAGACATTTGCCATCTATGTGATACTGGGCAAGTCACTTAACCCTGTTTTGCCTCAGTTTCCTTTTTTATGAACTGAAAAATGAAATGGCAAACCACTCCAGTAACTTTACCAAGAAAATCCCAAATGGAGAGTCAAATAAGACTGTGAAACCACAATAGCAACAAGGGACTGAGAACATAAAAATTATCCTTCTGTAGGGGGATATAACTCTTGACTTTGTATGTATCCTTGTCAGGGCAAACTTCCATGATAGCTGAGACTTTTTCCTGCCCCACCTTGTTTCAGAACTGAAAGCAAACTCAGGGACAGGAGTAGGAACCTCCCATCTTTCACTATGCTGATCTTTCTTTTTAGAAGTTGATAGGAGTTTTTCAAGAAAAAAAAAATCTATTATTTTTGACTGATCTTTTCATTTAAATATCTCTCCTTTTAATGAGTAATCTTGATGGCAGAATACCAAAACATTTTTCCAAACTACAAAATATTTTATTTCTGCTGACAGGCAGTCTCTTTTTCAACTCATAGAGGGCAGTCTTATCATTTTAGCTCATGCTGTGGACAAATGACAAACTTGGGAGGGAAAAGAAATGATAAAAGATAAAATTATTTTAATAGTGAATTAAGTCCTGAAATGGTCTCAGTTATCATGTAGTAAAATTAATTGTAGGGGATACTATTATTATATATGCCATCATGAACAGGAGTTCCTAGAATTTGTATAAGGGGATTTATTTATTTTGAACAAATAACTACTTTCCTGATGCAAATTATTATTGTGGTTTCTTTTATAGATGACACAAATTCGAACTTTAGGATGGTTACTTGGGAACGCATAGAATTATAGCTAAAAAGGAATTTTGAGATCATCTAATTTAGTTCTCAAATTATAGTTCATGAACCCTTTGAGGTTCCCCATTCCAAAACTTTTTACAATAATAGTAAAATATTATTTGCCTATTTAAATATTGATCCTATTTCCAACTACATTTCTTTTTGTGGCTAGATTTTCTCCACATACTTCAATCAAAACAACGTAGTGTAACAAAATGAATACAGAAGCAAATATGAGATTATAGCCCTCTTTAATTAAGCCAGATATTAAAGAGATTTGCAAAAATATGTAACGCAATGTCACTCTTTGAAAATAGTTTTTAAAAATAAAATGTTACTTATGTTAACAATAATAGGGGCTTATTACAATAATTTAAAAATGAATAAACCAATACTTTTAAATTTGTTTTTATTTCTGATATACCATATTAGAAATACCCTAAATGCTAATAAATATAATCCACATAAACAAAAATATAATCCATATTATCTTAGAGTCCTTAGCAATTTTTATTTCACCTATAAAGAATCTAAAGCTCAGATGGGGTCAAGTAAGTATTCCAAAAGTAATACAATCTATGTGTATCAGAAGAATGGTTTGAACCCAGATTTTTTGGCTCCACATTTAGCACTCTATCTAGTACTCCTTGATGCTTCTTCTCTTAGACTCAAGGACAGTAAATATCAAAGTGAGGATTTGAAACTAAATTGTTTTTTAATATTCTATTGATTTAAAAAAAAAAAACCCCGAAAACAAACTATTAACAAATACCATAGTCACTTCCTAATGACTCTATTTCTTTCCATCATAGTAATAAAGGACAATGAAACAAAAATACTAAATAGCTATGTAGTACAATATGATTCATCCTTCTCCTGTAGTCTACTACATCTATAAGGGAAATAGATCTCCTTTTTACCCCCTTCTCACTCTCCCCAGTTGATCTGAGTTCTGAAAACTTTCAATATAATAACAACAACAGACAATTGTAGTTAGCATTTCTATAGCAGTTTAAGACTTGGAAAGCACTTAATGGGAAGATAGATGGTATAGCGAGCATAGTACTGAGCCAGGAGTCAAAAGGACCTGAGTTCAAATTCAGTCTCAGATACTTACTAGCTGTGAAACCCTCAATAAGTCATTTAATCCTGTTTACCTTACTTCATCAAGCAGTAAAATAAGCTGGAGAAGAAAATGGCAAAACACTCCAGTGTCTTTGCCAAGAAAACCACAAATGAGGCTATGGAAATTTAAACATAACTGAACAACAACATTTATTATTATTATTCCTATAGGTCATAAGATTGTTGTGAGCAAAGTGCTTTATAAACCAAAAAGCATAGTATGAATATGAGTTGTAGATCTTATTATCACCTTAGTGTTTCTCCGATAGTCTTTATCTGAATAATCAGTAATGGGAATCTGATTCTTTTTTGCATTTTGGTTACACTCTAATATACCTCAGTCCACAGAAAATGCATAAGGCAAAAAGTTTGAAAGATTATTTTTTAAACATTCAGTACTTATTTTACTTCTCTAGAGTAGGAAAACAATTTAATTATGTCATAAGATTAGACCATATTGCCACACTACAGGGAAAGAAATCAAATTCAAGTCAAAATACTTCATGGCATAAGGAGAAAATTAAAAAAAAAACTGCTTAAGATGCCAGCAGAAGATGGACTTAAATCACTCAGGATGAATACACACACACACACACACACACACACACATCTCAGTGGTGAGATGCAAATCTTTTCACACAGTTCGTGGGAGGTGGGGCAGGACAGTAGACAGGACTGTCAAACTTGAAAGGGTCTGCTAAAATTATGACTTCACTTTCACAGAAATCACTTTGTAGCTCTCAAGGAAATGGTTAAAATAAGAGGATTCAGAGAAAGCATCTAATAGGGATATGTTGTATAGAATAGGGGAAAGGGACCTTAGAAATAACTTTTTACAAAAATCTTTTCAATTTTATGGAACATAAAAACCTGGTAGATGAAATATTAATTGGCGTAGAACTGAACATTACAAAGCAACACAGAGAGCCTTCAAATATTTCTGCAAGTTTCCAAGATCATAATAAGACCATCCATTCTTCCTGATACTGAAATGGACAGATCCAAACCTTCCCCTCTTTAGGTCAAAGAGCCTAGGAATTCCTTAATGGTATTTGCTCAGTAAGGGTCCCAGAAATGTTTACCTCACAAGGAGCCTAGGAATTTCCTGATAGTATTTACTCAACCAGGGTCCAAGGATTGTTTACCTCACACAATGAGAGAAATGGGTTTAATCCACAGTATGTTTGCCCAAACTTAATAAGAGAGGTAGGTAGTTTGCTCTGATCCAGGTGTATTGACCCAGATGATGTATCAGTATTTTACAATGTATACCTCAAATCCTGTTACTTCTTTATTACATTAGTAAGAAATCAATGTTTAACTGCACATTTATGGGGGGAGAAGTGGTCAGTGCTCTTAAAAAACCTGTGGCTACCAGGCTCAGCACTGAATCCTTCTAGCTTGTCTGGGGGTTCAGTCGCCGGGCCCGGCAAATAAACGCTCTCTAATTTTTCAATTACTCGTGACTGTCCAGTGATTTTTTTTTTACCGTGGATATCTCAGTACAATAACTACCCCTCCAACTGTTTCCTTTCCCAGCCCCACAGTTGAAGGGTCTAGGGGCAAATGAGTCTGAAGGTGATTACAGTTACAAACAATTTAGCCTTAAGAGTCTTCTCAACTCAACAGAATACAAAAAATTAAGGTTTGTGATTGTTTCATTTAGGTAGAAACAATTTAACACTAGGTTAGTCAAGTAAGTGACTAAAATGAGAAGTGAACCCGGTCCTCTGGATCCAGTCCTAATATGTTTATGACCCAAGTTTATTTTTTTTAATTTTATGATAACAAAGCATCTTATTATCCCTGAGAAGCAGCATAGATTAACAAGGAATATTGGACCTGAAGTCAGGTGAGATCTGAGTTCAAATCATCTTAAAAGATGTGTGACTTTAAACAAACTGATCTCTTTGAATCAGTTTCCTCATTTGTAAATTGCAGAGGAAATATGTCATATTTTATGTGGCACTTCAATGGGGATCTTGGCTACTGTATTAACAAGTCCTATTATTTGAGAATAGTCCTAAACTGGAGATTATATATTTCATCCTATAGTCAAAAGAGAACTACTGGAGTTCATTGAATGAGTGTGGGCAAGGGATGATATAATTAAGCCTACACTTTAGGAAGATGAAGGGTGCACTGGACGGACAAGGTCAGAAGCAAGGAGAATGAAAAGGAGTCAATGAAATGGTCCAGGAAAAAGGTGAGGAAAATAATTGGATCACAAACTTTCTTTATGGAGACAAGAAGGGATATCTAAGAGATAGTATATAAACAGAAAAGACAAAATTTAGTGACTATAAATATGAAGGGAATGATGAAGAGTGAGGAATCAAGAAGAAGGAAGAAGGTCTAAGACAATTACTGTAACAAATGGATTGCACAATCAGGGGACACTAAGAATATTGTTTTATTATAGTGAGAACCCAGTAGAGAGAGGATGACAAAGTTGTAGCGGTATTTGTTGGCCCTGTTGGGTGATTTTCTCTAGTTATCTCCAACAGCACATGGTTAGAAGTATAGATGGATGAGGTGAGTGGTACAACTTTAATTTGGCTCTGATAGAACAGCTATAGTGCAAGGAAACAAGGGATTCGTATATTTGAAAGATCACCATTAGGAAGAATTAAAACTGTTTTGCTTGGCCCCGAAAAGCAAAACTACAAGTAATGGGTAGAAGTTGTGCTATTTTAAGTGGAAAGGGATACATACTGGGGCTCCCCTTCACTGGAGATCTTCAACTAGCTGGATAACTAACTTCCTAATGAATATATTATCAGAGGGATTCCTTTTGAGTATGGATTAGACTAGATGTCCACTGAGTTTCTTTATATCTGTAATATTCTGTGCAATATTTACCCTCTATTTTTTTGTCTCAGAAATTATTTTTCTTTTTTCTTTGTTTTTAATAATAGCTTTTTTATTTTTTCAAAATACATGCATAGATACTTTTCAACATTTATCTTTGCAAAACCTTGTGTTCCAAAATATTTATTTTTCATAAAAAAATTTTCATTAAAATTTCATTTGTGCTAAAATTACTCTAATTTTTAAATGAATAGTTTAAAAATTTGTTAGTTTTATCTTAATACAGTAAATATTAATAGAAAAAATTTATATAAACAGAAGCTCTTTGTAGTTTTCAGTAATTTTCAAGCATATAAAGGGGTTCTGAGAACAGAAAGTTGGAAGCTCACTAATCCAGTCCAACCCATATTCTTTTCACCAACAAGGAAAGATTTAGGGAAGCTAAATTAGTAATCCACGGTCACTAGTTAGTGGCTGAAATAAGAGGTGACCTAGGTACTCTGGCTTCAGGCCTGATCATTAGAGGTTTCACACCTAAGAACAATAAGGTAGAAATGAATTGGAAAAATAAGAAAAGAAGAGAAAAAAAGAAAAGACAAAAGGCAAAGGTAAAAAAGGTTGAAAAAAAAAGGAGATGTAAAGAAAAAGGCAGCAGGATATTTCGGGGACAAATGGGCCAGGATAGGAGACGTTGGCAGATAATATTAAATTCAGTCCCTATTAAGTGCTCATGATTCTTCAACCTGCAGTTCAATCTATAGATTCTTGTTTATATTTAATACTACAAGGACTTTCATCATTCCATCAACACATGTACCTTTTCTTGTTCATATATATAATTTAATTCAACAAATAACTTTTAAGCTCTTAACTCCAAGCGGGACAAGAAGCAACATGACATAATGGATACAGACCTGACCTCTGCATCAGGAAACCCAGCTTCTAACAAATATTGACAGCATGGCTGCAGGCAAAGCACTTAACCTCTCTGTGCCCCAAGCAATTATCTAAGACTAAACCATAAGTCACAAGGTAGCTCTCTACATAGCTACATAGACCAATGAAGTCTATTGTGTTGACCAAAGAAATAAAATTTGAGAGAAGGAAGGAAGGAAGAAGGGAAAAAAGAAGGAAGGGAGGGAGTGAGGGAGGAAGGAAGGAAAGGAGGGTGGAGTGAAGGAAAGAAGGGATGGAGGGAAAGAGGGAAGGAGGGAGGAAGACAGGAAAGGAGAAAGAAAGGGAGGGAGGAAGAGAGGGACTGAGGGAGGAAGGAAGGAAAGGAGGGAGAAAGAAAGGAAGGAAAGACAAAAAAGAAAGAAAAGAGGAAACTATAGAAAAAGGGAAAGAAAAAAAGAAAGGAAGGAGGAAAGAAAAAAAATTTCTTCTAGAAAGAAAATAGTGGTTCCTCATCTTTTGTGTGAAGAGGGGGCATAAGACTGGCATCTTCTCATTTTCCACCTGGTAAACTCAGTCTCCCTTATTCCCCAATTCCTTTGGTTTTCAGCTTTCTGTTGTGTATCAACTCCCCCCATTTGATACGAATTCCTTCAAGGCAAAAACTGTTTTTCTTTTTGTATTGAATTCCCAACACTTAACACAGTGCCTGGCACATAATAGGTGCTTTAGTAAATGCTTATTTACTTCTGACTATTGACTGTTTTTCTAAGACATAGCTTACATTCTTATTTTTAACACAACCTCCTCTCTGAGAGATAGGAAATGACACTATGACTATTCTCATTCCATGTCTAGCACTCTATCACCTTTGTCATGTAGCTCTTTCAATCTGGGACAGATTTTGGCCCCAAGGCAAGATTAAAAAAGAGGGCAGCATGTTGTAACAGAAAAATAGAATCAAAGCCAGGAGACCTGGGTTCTGGTCCTACCTCTAGTGAGAACCTCAGTTTTTATGTCTGTAAAATGAGTGGGCTGGATCTCTAAGGTCCCTTCTAGCTCTAGCATTATGAGAATATATTCATGAGTTGTTTGACATACTATATAAAGAATAGTTAACTTACTTTTGCTTTTTGACTTCTATCTACATTACAAGCTCCACCAGAGCAAGAGCATATTGTGCTATTTGCAATTTCTACACCTCTAGACCTCAAATGACTTTAGAGCTTCTTTGAAAATTGGGGTTGTTATATTGATCCAGATATTTCTAAAATCATCATCATGTCCTTTATTTGTTTTACGTATAGCATATATTGAATAGATGAAAAAGGTAGAACTTAAGAGTAAATAACAAAAGGTGGCATAGTCAATAATAATTCTGAATCAAGTATGTCATATCTAATATTTCCCCATATTGGAAATCATTTCCTTAGATGAAACACCTCAGCTTCATAGGATGACAATGTTTCAAAACAATGTACCAGAAAAGCTGCTTTAACTTTCATCATCATCCGATGTATGTCATTCATCCTCAGCAAATGCATGTGTGTGACCTTTATATCACCTTGCCTTTTAATTTCCCTTTCAAAATAGCATTTGATGAATTGTTGTGACAGGTCACATGAGTATCAGGATGCCATTCGTAAGACTTGAGTGTAGGCAGTCAAGCTCAAGATTCTTCATTCATTACTGTCAAAAGATACCTGACTTAAAATGTCTCTTTTGAAGAATAAAGCAATCCACATGAGTTTTATTTGAAAGGCTAGCATTTCACAGAAGGGTAGATTTTCTCCAAAACTAATTATAAAGTTTTCTATGCCCAAATTCTTGTTGGCTATTTTTATTTTTTCATAGTTGTACAGTGCTTAAAATGACCAGACAAAAAAAGAATAATTTGACATAAGCTGAATAGCAAGTGAAATGTGTAATTTCACTGTAGGGAAAAAACAAACACAAGAGACAGTAGACTATATTTAAAAGAATGTGCCTCGTGTATGGGAAATATATTATATTCTTCAGTGTTAAGACAGTAAAAAGTAAGAGACAGAAGGGAAAAAAGTAATGGAGCTGGATAAGTGAAATAAAGGGGAAGTAATCCATCTTTTCTTACCATTTTGACCCAGTTATCTCACTGCAGAGAATATAGCTTGAAGAAGTTAAAAACCAAAAGAAAAACTTGACATTTATTAAAGTTTCCTTAGTAACCCTTTCTGGAAGGGTTAACTAAACTAAAAGAACAAACAGTAATTCCATTGACTGGAAGATGGCTTAGGAAACTGTATTTGGTATGTGAAGGTAATAGAAGATTACTGACTAAGCTACATACACTTTAGATCATAATTTTTGGTGTATGTAATAATGCATTTAACCCAAAGAAAGCCAAATACTAAATTACCCTATAATGTTATTACACATGTTTTTATGGATATTTGTTCATTAATTCATTCAATAAATATTTATTAAGTGCTTATGTATATACAAGGCACCAGGCATGTAAAGAAAAAAAAAAACTTCCCCTGTCCATAAGAAGTTTAAATTATACTTTGTTGTTTTGAGTCATGTCTGACTCTTCATGGTTCCATGTAAGGATTTTTTGGCAAAGATATTGAAGTGGTTTGCCATTTCCTTTTCCAATTCATTTTACAGATGAGGAAACTGAGCCAAACTTGCCCAGGATCACAATGCTATTCACTATACCAAGTTGCTTACTAAATTATGCTAGAAGAATACATTTACTTACACACCTATGTTTAAGATAATTAGAGGCAGGAAGGGACACCAATAACTATACATAATCAGTAAAGTCTTTCATAGCTCTTGAGCTGAGCAATGATGTGAATTTAGTATTCTAGAGATTTAAGATGGAATATATCCCAGATTTTAGGTTAAATGTTAAGAAAAGAAATTGGGGCATGATGAAGAACAAGAAATATATCATTCATATAATATAAACATTATTATTTCCATGAGGACCTTAACTTCAGTACTTTCTAAATAATGTGCTCCTATTTCCCATATTGCTGTTCAATTATGGCAGCCTAACATAAGTATTCTTCCAATTTAAAATCTTTTTATTTTGTCTGTCAAGTTTAATAGCAAAAAAAGTCTCTCATGAAGCAATGCTCACTTGGGATCACATTGATTTAAGGGAAAAATTGGTTTCCATGCTGTAGAAAGCTCTTAGCAGGTGTCCAAATATACATCTGCCTGCTGGCACCCTTCCCCCTTCCATACCAATTTCTTGGCATAATGCATCACAGCACCTGGGAGAAGTGCTTTACTGAATATTGTCCTAATTTAGCAAGGAAGCAAACAGGAAATATATATTTCCCAATAAGCATTTTACATTTTTTAAGAGAAGAAACTTACTTGCAAATTGTGCTTCCTAATGACATAAGAAAATATCTGTAACAATACATCCATTTAGAAGGTAACTGGCATTGTAATATGATTCAACAATTTATAGGAAAATATTCAGAGGGAATAGTGACACATGAAAAGAAACAATCAGGATATCAATCTGCAGTCACTAGCTGGGGGGAACACAGCAATTACACAATGATCCAACGTGAGAGTTGAATACCTATTCATGTACTACAGGGAGCATTTTAAGACAGCTACAGAAAACCAACTACAGAAAATTAACATGAGAATATTAATACTGCTATTGAAAAAAAATTTCAATGGCAATATTGAGATGTACATTTCTACCAGCTGCTTAATTTTAATGACGGACTAGCAAAAATGATGAAATTTTTCACGATGGTTATAAGATAAGGATAGTAGTATTCATGGTTAATAAATGCAGTTTTCCTTGGGAAAAAAATCACAAACTTTATTTGCACCTTGTGGTAGAAGATTCAGGTCCCATGGGGAATAAGCACACAACAAAGGCATTAATGATTTGACATAGTAGAAAGCCTACAAAAAAGATGATCAAGTTGATAAAGAAGGCTTTCAAATTGAAGACTATGCAAATTATCTTGGTTATAAGAGGAGATCCATCATAGAATGCCTTCTTTTACAAACTAACAGTCAATGATGGATAAAACAAGGGTATGAGTTGATTTAATTGAGCAATCATTTGGAACTAATCTTCAAAGTGAGAGCAAAGTAATGGGCACATCTGGCAATTATGATCATAGAAGGTTCCTCCTTAAACATTGCTGCCACATATAATTCATTTTTTAAATACTACCAATTCACAAATTTTGTGGTAATTCATATGTGCTGGGTTGTATTTAACCTTCATTTACATTTAGTATTGAATGAGCAAAAAAAAAAAACCAGGGCAGTAACTTTTTTTTTCAATTTCAGTACATAGCACAATGCATTGCATAAAGCTTTATTATATAGGATCATAAAACTAAAGTAGGAAGGAACCTCATACATCCCCAAGAGACCAACTCCATCATTTTAGAGATGAGGAAACTGAAGGCTAGGAAGGTTAATTGACTAGCTCAAGATAAGACAGTGAATAAGTTTTAGAGGCAGCATTAGTTCCAGATGCTTACTAGCTCTCTGTGACCCTGACAAAGTCACTAACCTCTACCTCAGTTTTCTCAATTGTAAAATGAGGGTAATAATACCCATCTATCTCCCAGAATTGTAAGGATCAACTGAGAATATTTTCAAAGTGCTTGGCAAGTACCTGGCACACAGTAGGTGTTTAATAAGTGCTTGTTTCTTTTATTCCTCAGTAAATTAGCTCATTGCCTGTTGAAGTTTTTTTTTTTTTTTTTTGCTTTTTTTTGCTGAGGCAATTGGGGTTAAGTGACTTGCCCAGGGTCACACAGCTGTTACGTGTCTGAGACCAAATTTGAACTCAGGTCTTCCTGACTTCAGGGCTGGTGCTCTATCCACTGCGCCACCTAGCTGCCCTGCCTGTTGAAGATTTTAAAGAAGAATTAGAATCTCTCAAGAGAACAAAATATTTTCTAGAACTTTAGAAGCATTCAACATGAATAGAAACAAAAGATTCAAATTACATAGCATTCTTGTTCTATTAAAGAAGGGATCTGGGGGGGGGTGGAGCCAAGATGGCGAACTGCAGACACCATTCTCTGTGAGCTCTTGAGACCTTCCCTCAGAACCAGACAAATTGAGCCTCCGAACTGGTTCTGCAGTGAGGGCTCCATCAAACACTTGGAGTACAATGCACTTCTATCAAAAATCTATTTTGAAAGAACTCCAGAGAAGTTCAGTTTCAGACGGGCAGGGGATGGAGCAGCTCCCAGCACTCAGATGCCAGTGGGCAGCCGGGGTGCAAGTCCAGGGCTGAGATGGAGCAGAAGATTTTAGGCTGCCAGGAAGTCCCTGGGAGACGCTTGGGCCAATTTGCTCTGCTTGCAAGCAGGTGCTTTGGCAGATCTGCCTTTGGTAAAGGGTGGATTGAGAGCAGCTGAAAGCGTGGTCCTAGTGCAGATCTAGCCTGACCAGCCCCACAACCGGAAGTCAACTGGGCGAATTGCCCCAGGGCACATTGAAATGGCGGCAGAATTCCCTGCTCTGAATTAGACCTCAAAATCAAAAACATGAGCAAGAAGCAGAAGAGGGCTCTCACCACTGACAGCTTTTACAGAGAGAAAGTAGGGCAGACCCCAGATTCTGAAAACAATCCCAGAGGAAGTCACAAAGGTGGACATGAGCTGGCCCACTTTTCAGAAGGCTTTGCTGGAAAATTGCATAAAGAATCTCAAAAGAGAATTAGAAGAAGAATGGGGAAATAAATTGAGATCAGTGTAAGAAGAAAATATTGCCCTGCAACAGAGATGTGAAAAACTGGAAAACAAGACTGGTGAATTGGAAAAAGACAACAATTCAATGAAAAACAAAATTGTTGAATTGGAAGAAGTCACCAACTCACTGGAAAATAAAAATAGTGAATTGGAAAAAGATAACAATTCACTGAAAAACAAAATTAGTGAATTGGAAAAAGACAATTCACTGAAAAATAAAATTGGCAAAATGGAAAAAGAATGCAATGAACCAAAAAATTCAATTGGCCAGTTACAAAAGGAGCTAAAAAAGATAACTGAAGGAAATAATACCTTAAAAATTAAAACTGAATAGAAATGAATGAATCAATATGATTTCAAGAATCAGTCAAACAAAAACACAAAAAATGAAAAAATAAAAGAAAATATGAAATATCTCCTAGGAAAAACAACTGACTTGGAAAACAGATCCAGGAGAGACAATCTAAAAATTATTGGACTCCCTGAAAGCCACAATGTAAAAAAGAACCTTGATGCTATCTTCCAGGAAATCATGAAAGAAAATTGCCCTGATGTTTTAGAATCAGAAGGCAAAATTGGCATTGAAAGAATTCACCAATCACCTCCTGAAAGAGACCCCAAAATTAAAACCCCAAGGAATATCATGGCCAAATTTCAGGACTATCGCACTAAGGAAAAGATATTGCAAGCCGCTAGAAAAAAAAACAGTTCAAATACCGAGGAACTGTCATTAGAATTACACAAGATCTGTCAGCTTCCACATTAAAGGATTGAAGGGCCTGGAATCAGATATTCCGAAAGACAAAAGAACTTGGATTACAGCCAAGAATAAGCTATCTAGCTAGAATGAGCATTATCTTCCAGGGAAGAAGATGGTCATTCAATGATACAGGAGAATTTCACCTATTTCTAATGAAAAGACCAGATCTGAACAAAAAATTTGACTCCAAACACAAAACTCTAGAGAAGCATAAAAAGGTAAAAAGGAAAGAACTCTTGAGAACTATATCTCTACTATGGGTATCCTTAAAGAATGGGGGTATAATTTGATTTTGCTTTGATAATAATGGAAAAGAAATTAGAGGTGGAAGGGATATCATACTGTTAAAAAAAGGAGGGGGAAAGAGATAAATTAAAGTTAAAAAAAGGAGGTAAAATAAGGCAAAGTCTCATGAAGAGACATAGAAAATCTAATATAATTGAGGGAAAGAAGGGAGGAAGATGAGTATTGTGTAAATCTTACTCTCATTAGATTGGGCTCTAAAAGAGTATATCAGACACATTTGGTTTCAAAGAAAAATCTTGGCCCTCCTTATAGGGAAGTAGGAGGGAAAGGAGGAAAAGAAAGGGATAAACTAATAGAAGGATTAGGGTAAAGGTGTAAAAAAAGAGGGAGGATTCTAAAGGGGGGAGGACTGTTAGAGGGAGGTGGTCATCAAAAACAAAATACTGGGGAGGGGGGAAAGGAGTAAGGGGAAAGGGAAGAGAAAAATATAACTTTGGGTAAATAAGATGGCAGGAAATATAGATATAGTTATTTTAACTGTGAATGTGAATGGGATGAACTCTCCCATAAAATGGAAGCAGGTAGCAGACCGGATTAAAAGCCAGAATCATACAATATGTTGTTTACAAGAAACACATCTAAAACCTAGAGATACATACAGAGTGAAAGTAAAGGGCTAGAGCAGAATCTTTTATGCTTCAGGTGAACAACAACAACAACAAAAAAAAAAGCAGGGGTAGCAATCCTTATCTCAGATCAAGTAAAAGCAAAAATAGATCTAATTAAAAGAGATAAGGAAGGAAACTATATTTTACTAAAGGATACCACAGACAATGAAGTAGTATCAATACTAAACATATATGCACCAAGTGGTATAGCATCCAAATTCCTAGAGGAAAAACTAACAGAGATGCAAGGAGAAATAGACAGTAAAACTATACTAGTGGGGGATCTCAACCTTGCTCTCTCAGAATTAGATAAATCAAATCACAAAATAAATAAGAAAGAAGTTAGGGAGGTAAACAAAATGTTAGAAAAGTTAGGTATGATAGTTCTCTGGAGGAAATTGAATGGTGATAGAAGGGAGTATACTTTTTTCTCAGGGGTTCATGGAACTTATACAAAAATTGATCATGTGTTAGGGAATAAAAACCTCAAAATCAAATGCAGAAAAGCAGAAATAGTAAATGCATCCTTTTCAGATCATGATGCAATAAAACTCACATGTAATATAAGGCCAGGAGAAAATAGACCAAAGGTTAATTGGAAATTAAATAATCTAATCCTAAAGAATGAATGGGTGAAAGAGCAAATTATAGACACAATCGATAATTTCATCCAGGAGAATGACAATATTGAGACAACATACCAAAATTTGTGGGATATGGCTAAAGTGGTTATAAGGAGTAACTTTATATCTCTAGATGCTTACTTGCATAAAATAGAGAAAGAGAAGATCAATGAATTGGGCTTACAATTAAAAAAACTAGAAAAAGAGCGAATTAAAAACCCTCAATTAAATACCAAATTGGAAATTCTGAAAATAAAAGGTGAGATTAATAAAATTGAAAATAAGAAAACTATTGAATTAATAAATAAAACTAAGAGTTGGTTTTATGAAAAAACCAACAAAACCGATAAGCCTTTAGTTAATTTGATAGGAAAAGGAAAGAGGAAAATCAAATTGTTAGTCTCAAGAATGATAAGGGAGAACTTTCCTCCAATGAAGAGGAAATTAGAGTAATAATTAGGAGTTACTTTGCCCAACTTTATGCTAATAAATTTGATAATCTAAATGAAATGGAGGAATATCTACAAAAATATAGATTGCCCAGGTTAACAGAAGAGGAAATTAATTATTTAAACAGCCCCATTTTAGAAAAAGAAATAGAACAAGCTATTAATCAACTCCCTAAGAAAAAATCTCCAGGGCCAGATGGTTTTACATGTGAATTCTACCAAACATTCAAAGAACAATTAATTCCAATACTACATAAATTATTTGAAAAAATAGGGACAGAAGGTATACTACCAAATTCCTTCTATGATACCGATATGGTGCTGATAGCTAAACCAGGTAGGGCGAAAACAAAGAAAGAAAACTATAGACCCATTTCCCTAATGAATATTGATGCAAAAATTTTAAGTAAGATTTTAGCAACGAGATTACAGAAAGTTATCTCCAGGATAATACATCTTGACCAAGTAGGATTTATACCAGGAATGCAGGGCTGGTTCAATATTAGGAAAACTATCAGCATAATCAATTATATTAATAACCAAACTAACAAAAACCATATGATTATCTCCATAGATGCAGAAAAAGCCTTTGATAAAATCCAACACCCATTCCTATTAAAAACACTAGAAAGCATAGGAATAAATGGGCTTTTCCTTAAAATGATTAGTAGCATCTACTTAAAACCATCAGCAAGCATCATATGTAATGGACACAAACTAGAACCATTCCCAATAAGATCAGGAGTGAAACAAGGCTGCCCACTGCCACCATTACTATTTAATACTGTATTAGAAATGTTAGCTTTGGCAATAAGAGAAGAAAAACAGATAAAAGGAATTAGAGTAGGTAATGAAGAAACCAAATTATTACTCTTTGCAGATGACATGATGGTATACTTAGAGAACCCTAGAGACTCAACTAAAAAACTACTAGAAACAATTCACAACTTTAGCAAAGTTGCAGGATTTAAAATAAATCCACATAAATCATCAGCATTTTTATATATTACCAACAAAGTTCAGCAGCAAGAGATACAAAAAGAAATTCCATTCAAAATAACGGATGATAGCATAAAATATTTGGGAATCTATCTGTCAAGAAAAAGTCAGAAACTATACGAACTAAACTACAAAACACTTGCCATACAAATAAAATTAGATCTAGTCAATTGGAAAAACATTAAGTACTCATGGGTAGGCCGAGCTAATATAATAAAAATGACAATACTACCCAAACTAATTTACTTATTTAATGCCATACCAATCAAACCCCCAAGAAATTATTTTACAGATCTAGAAAAAATAGTAACAAAGTTCATTTGGAAGAACAAAAGGTCAAGAATTTCAATGGAATTAATGAAAAAAAGGCAGATGAAGGTGGCCTTGCTGTACCAGATCTAAAACTATATTATAAAGCAGCGGTCATCAAAACCATTTGGTATTGGCTGAGAAACAGAGCAGTTGATCAGTGGCATAGGATAGGATATCAGGACAATCTAGGTAATAATTTAGTGTTTGATAAACCCAAAGACTCCAGCTTTTGGGATAAGTACTCACTATTCGGCAAAAACTGCTGGGAAAATTGAAAACTAGTGTGGAAGAAATTAGGGCTGGACCCACACCTAACACTGCATACCAAGATAAGATCTAAATAGGTTCATGATCTAGATATAAAGAGTGATATTGTAATCAAAAAAAAAAAATTAGAGGAACATAGGATGATTTACCTCTCAGACCTGTGGAGATGGAATAAATTTATGTCCAAAGAAGATCTGAAACTCTTAATTGAACACCAGATAAATAATTTTGATTATATTAAGTTAAAAATTTCTGTACAAACAAAACTAATGCAGACAAGATCAGGAGGGAAGCATCAAATTGGGAAATCATCTTTACATTTAAGGGTTCTGATAAAGGTCTCATCTCTAAGATATATAAGAGAATTGTCTCATATTTATAAGAATTCAAGCCATTCTCCAATTGATAGATGGTCAAAGGATATGAACAATTTTCAGATGATGAAATTAAAACTATTTATAGTCATATGAAAAAGATGCTCAGATCATTATTGATCAGAGAAATGCAAATTAAGGCAACTCTGAGGTACCACTACACACCTGTCAGATTAGCTAAAATGTCAGGAAAGTCTAATGACAGGTGTTGGAGGGGATGTGGGAAGGCTGGGACACTGATGCATTGTTGGTGGAACTGTGAACGGATCCAGCCATTCTGGAGAACAATTTGGAGCTATGCTCAAAAAGTTATCAAACTCTGCATACCCTTTGACCCAGCAGTGTTTTTATTGGGTTTACATCCCAAAGAAATCATAAAAGAAGGAAAGGGCCCCACATGTGCAAGAATGTTTGTGGCAGCTCTTTTTGTAGTGGCTAGAAACTGGAAACTGAATGGATGCCCATCAATTGGAGAGTGGCTGAATAAATTATGGTATATGAATGTTATGAAATATTATTGTTCTGTGAGAAATGACCAGCTGGATGACTTCAGAGAGGCCTGGAGAGACTTGCATGAACTGATGTTGAGTGAAGTGAGCAGAACCAGGAGATCATTATTCACGGCAACAATAATACTATATGATGATCAATTCTGATGGACATGGCTCTCTTCAACAATGAAATGCTTCAAACCAGTTCCAATTGTTCAGTGAAGAAAGCCATATACACCAGAGAGAGGGATGTGAAATGTGGACCACAACATATCATTTTCATGCTCTCTATTGATGTTTGCTTGAATTGTATTTCCTTTTTCTGATTATTTTTCCTGCGCAAAAATGATGTATGGAAATATGTATACATATATTCGACTTATCAAGTATTTTAACATAATTAACATGTAGTGGATATCCTGCCATCTAGATGAGGTGTGGGGAGTAGGGGGGAAAATTTGTAACAGAAAGCTTTGTAAGGGTTAATGTTGAAGAATTACCCATACATATGTTTTGCAAATAAAAAGTATTAATAATAATAAAAAGAAGGGATCTGAAGGGCTTTTCCCTGAACCCACTTAGTTAGTTTAACATGCTATGTTTTAAGAGGAAATTAAAATTTTCAGTTTTTCCACTAATTCCAACAAATCTACTATCAGACAGAGCAAAATCACTGAAATTTTAGTATAATGGATTGTAAATCAATATCATGGGATAGACAGGCTGTCTTTTGATCAGGTTAGTTAACAGTTATGAAATGAAACATTTTATTTTTGAAAAAATAAATTTATTACTTGCCATGTCACCAAACAATTGAATAAATATACATACATATACATATGTACACACACCCATATTATATAGATATGTGTATATATATATATATCTTTGAAACAAAAAAAACTGGCTGCAAAGGATATAATTAGAAAACTGGAGTTGTTTTTCATTTGCCTAGGATGTTGTTTAAGGAATTCTTATTCAAATGAGAATTGGATTGTTTGATCACTGAGAAGTCTTTGAATTGTAAAATTTTTTGAATTTGAAGTTGTGCCTAAAGAATAAGCTTCTGGAAAAGCATGAATTCAAATAGTAGACTTGTACACCTCTCTAATTAGGGTTGCTAAAGAGTTTCCTTCATTCTTGTCTCTAGTTGTTAGCAGTAACCAAAGGCATATGTAAAAAAAAAAAATCATCACCTAGTTATACCAGACTTTTGTGTATATGTGTGTGTGTATGTGTTAAGATTCCCTCTACACGCACATTGAAACAACTTATTGGTATGAATAAAGCAATGTCTTTCTCAACAGAAACGACATCTTGATCTAGAGTGGTGGGTATTGTTTTTGTTTGTTTTGTTTTTTAATTTACTATTGCAAAAAGACCCAAACTGGGCAGTGGTATTTGAAAATCAGAATTGACCAAAAAAGAGTTACAATAGTAAATGAGGATAATTTTGAAGGTATTTTAACTTCCCATTCTCAATACTATATACTATATTTCTTTGTATAACATACATTTTCCCTTGGGAGAACAAAGATGCTTTTAATAAAGTTATGCATTGAATATCTGTAAAGATGGACAATTTTTGTATATTCACATAAATGTTGGACTTGTCTTTTTCTATAGAATCTGTAAGCTCCATGATGGCAGTGGTGTTTCATGTTTGTAAGGTAATCCAAGAACTGGATTTAAAAATTGCCTCTGCCATGACCCAGCTGTTGTGATCTTAGGCAAATCAGTGAATGCCCTAGTGCCCCATTCAACTTTTCAGGAGTTAAAGATGCTAAGCAAGTAGACTTAGATTGGAAAGAGAGTTTCCTCACTATCATTTCCCTATATGAAGGAATGGGGATCATAAAAAGTTAAAAAAAAATAAAAACATCCCCAAATCTCAAAACATGGAAAATTGAGCCATTGTACTAAAAGTTATGAGAGGTGGATTTGAGTCTTTATCTTACAAGTCATGTACAATTGGGCAAGCCACTTCAACACTCAGAACCACAGTTTCTTTTTCTGTAAAATGGAAAAAAAATATCTGTACTACATTCCTCACTGGTTTTTACAGGGAAAGTTGGGGTTTTTTTTGTTTCTTTTGTTTTTGTTTGTTTGTTTTTGTCAAACCTCATGTCATATATAAACAAGAAACTTAGCTTTGTCATTTGCTAAGTGTGTAACTTAGGAGACAGTCAGTAGCTCACTGGATAGAGTACTAAGCCTGGAGTCAGGAAGATTTGAGTTCAAATCTGACCTCAGACATGTCCCAGATGTGTGACCCAGAACAAGTTATTTAACTTAACATTCATTTGAAAAAGAAATGGAAAATTATTCCAGTGTCTTTGCCAAGAAAACCCCAAAAGGGCTAAAGAAGGATCAGTCATGACTGAAGTGATTGAACAATAACAAGTGTGTAACTATGAGCAAACCAATTCAATCTCAATGATTCATTTTCCTCATTTACAAAATGAATGAGGGCTAAAATGAATGATATCCAAGACTTTTTTCTAAATTTTATTTTTTAAAATATTCCTAACAGCTCCAGGTTTGATGATGACCTCCTCTTGGCCAAGCCCCAGAGGTCTCTTTTGGAACTCTCAGCTGCCATCTGACATCACTAACCACTCTCTTTATATTAAAAATTTCTTTCCTATGACACTATTCTCTTTTGATTTAAAAAAATGGGGGTGTGATTTCTTCATTGACTCAATAAATGTTTTTAAGTATTTACTATGTACAAAACATACAATATTTTAAACCCTCACTGACTGCTGCTACCCTTTAAAAATTTTATATCTAGAGCCCTTTTTCCTACTATTTCAGGGGTTCTTAGTCTTTTTTTTTAAGCAGTCTGATGAAGCCTACAAGTTCCTTTTTCAAAGAATGTTTTAAAATGCACAAATTTACAAAGTAATATAATCACATTCAAATGATTAGATTTTTTTATGTTTTTATTTTTGGTGAGACAATTGGAGTAAAATGCCCAGAGTCACACAGCTAGAAAATGTGAAGTGAATGAGGTTGGATTTACAGTCAAAGTTTCCTAACTCAAGGGCCAATGCTCTAGAATATACATACATATGCACACATATGTGCATATGTATGTACATGTGTATATATATACATACATATACACATATGCACACATATATATATATATATATATATATATATATATATATATATATTTGAAAGTCTTTTTGGTTCTTAGGTTAAGAACTTCTTTGCTTGACTTGTTCTTCAGGGAATTCATCTGCTCAGATGCTTTGAAGTCTCAATGTGTCTGATTTAAAAAAATCCTCTTTCTGACTTTTTTTACCCTCTCCTCTGCTGCCCAATTGCATAAGAGGTTAGTGGGAAAATTGCATTTTCCTATCAAATATATTCTTTTTTTGCTTTTATATTCAAAACACATATTAAGTGTCTACTATGTACTATGGTAGTCATTAAGGAAGACACGAAGTTTAAATAAAATATGTCCTGCCTTAATAGAACTCTTACACTCATTGTAGAATGAGACAAACTCATAGACAACTATAATACATGAATATATATATATAAACTGTATTGGAGGGTACAGGTCTTCCTGATCTAGGGATATGAAAGGAAGGCTTCATGGTAGGGTGATAATTGAGGTCATTTTACAATATGAGTAGATCTTTGATGAGTATGATAAGATAGTATAAGTAAAAGTGATTATATGAGATAAAATTGGGAAGTCAGGGAAGTATCAGTGATGGAGGGCCTAAAATAGCAGACCAAGTAACATTAACTTTATTTTCTAGGCAAGGGAAAAGCTATTGCAGGTACCTAAGCAAAGTGACCTGGATGGATCCGTATATAAGAAAGGATGTGAATGAAATTTCTAAGGAAGAGAGAGAGCAGAAAAGACAGTAAAAAATAATCTTCTAGGGGGCCATCTACATTGAGATCTTTAAAAAACTGAAAAAAACATGAGGAACTAAAAAGAAACAAAGAAACAAGTAGAAAAATAGAAGCAGAACCAAGAGAACATAGGTGACATCCAATGACCTTTAAAATTCCTTTCTACTCTGGAATTCAATAATTCTGTATCATCTCTGAGATTACTTATCTAAGAGAACTCTTGTACTCTTTAATGAATACTCTTTTTCAAGAGGATAAAGAGTGAAAGAGTTTAAGAACAGCAGAAAAGAGGGGAGGAACAGGTGGGATAGGGGAATAGTTGGATTTAGGTAACAGAAAATAATTACTGGCTATTTGCTGTTTTAAAAAAAAAACATTTTGGAGAGCAAAACTGCTACTTGCAATAAGAGTTGTATAACTGATTACACATTTTAAATGAATGATTCTATTGCTAGGATTTCATCCCCAAACTATCATAAAAATAAGGATATTTTCATGCAAAATTATTCATAGTCATTTAATTACAATATTAAAAACATAAGAAATGATCTATATGTTCAACAAGTAGAGAATGACAATGAATTATGTCACAATGTCATCAAATATTATGGTTTCATGACATGATAGAAATGAACGATTTATGGAAATATGGAAAGATGTATGCTACGTGATGTCAAGTGAAATCAACAACTTAGAACAGTGTGAACATTTGCTGGAATTATATTCAAAAGAAAGCAAAGCTGGAAGTAGCACAGTTTTAGGCAGAACTGAGAGAGGTCATGAAGGGGAAAATATTTGTATTTGTTCTGTTTTAATTCATTTGGTGTTCCTTTTTTTGTGGGACCAAGTAAGGGCTTATCAAGAGTTTACCCTTTAATTTGTGTTTACTAGATTAAATGGCTTTCTTAATAGTAAAGTTAATAACTTTTCAAAAACCATATCATATTAATGCTTTATAAAGGGTCACTTCAAATGTATCACTTTGTGATTTCCACTGTTTGACATCAAAATATATGTCTTTGGACAGTCAAGATTTCTATGCTGAGTACTGATATAAATAGCCAGAAGTTTATATTTTTAAGATCCATGGCCTTCTTTTTGGAAGTGTAATTGTTATTTTTGAAGACAGAGTTAGTTTTCTGTATCAAAGAATTTTAGTCTTAAGGATGCCTAGAAAGAAAATATTGATTTTAAATCATTATTAGCAAATTATTATTTAATTAATATTTGGTCCCTTTTCTAACTTTTATTATACGATTCAATAGTAATTAACTATAAAATCCCTGGATTGTGGGGTTCCACTGCATTTTAGGAATGGTACCGATCTTGTGTACATCTATCTTAACACTAGAATCATGAAAATATGCTTTATCAAACAGGGTTCATGTACTTCCAGAGCCTGGGTGATTTCTAAGACTAAAGCTTTTTGTTTGGATTTTTTTTTACAGAAATTCTATAAAATTCAGCTTCAGGCACATCTGAAAACATATTTCTACTCAAAGAGAATCTGTCTAAAACCGTTTAGATCTGAGGTCACCCTAGGACCTGGAGGGCTCCTTAGGTGTCACTGTCTGGCAAGCCTAATCTGGGATCATGTTGATGGGTCTCATCTGCACCCAGAGCCAAATTGCTTTTCTGGCTTAATCTATTTTCTTTTACACCTGAGGCTTTTGAATTGCAGCTAATTTGCCAAGATGCAATATAGGATCTAGTTTCACAATGATAGTTTTCTATGTCCAACACATAATGGGACCTGGAAAGCTAAAGCTAACTATCCATCAACTGTTTCTAGGTTTAGCTTGACCTAACTCAGAAAAATGATTCTTGTCTGTGGAAGCTACAGACTATATACTGCTATTTTTGGAGATCTTAGTGAACCTTCCTGCCAGCATGTTCAAAGAATTCTAAGGAGGTAGTCACAAAGGTAGTGTGTATGCATGCATGGATGTATATTTGTGATACAATGGAAAGAGATTTGGATTTGGAATCAAAGGATCTGGGTAAAAATTCTACCCCTATCTGCCATTTATTACCTGCGGGACATAAGGCAAGTAATTTAACATTTCTAAGCCTTAGTTTCCCCACATAAATTGGTTGGAAAACATGATCTCTGAAGTCCCTTACAGCTCTAAATACAACTCTGTTCTGATATTTCCAAATCAAAACAGATAAATTGATATTTTATTGATATCTTATCCTGTTCTCCACCCTATGCCAACAATGAAAAATCAAGGCAATTGCCCATTATGCCACAATATCAATCCTTCACCAAGTTATGCTATTTTTGATTCATTTGACATTTGATGACACCTCAAACCTATCACTAAAGAAATGGAACTCATATGTGGACTCATCAGTCTCTCATCGTCAAGACACCATGTTATCAGAAGACAACATAAACGTCTCTGAAATATCTTTCTCTACCACAAATTGGGAGAAAGCCTGATTTTTTTATTTTAAGAGTAATAAAGAAAATGTCAAATTCTTGTTGCTATTTCATGCTAGAATAACCTCTTTCAAGGTATCCCCATGTGTCACTAGCTTCATAGGGTCATAGCTTTAAAACAGGGAGGGAACTTAGATTTCTAATACTCTCAATTTTTATTTATAGTAAACTGAGACCTGGAGATGTCAAGGGACTTGTCCAAGGTCACACAGGTAAGAAACAGCAGAGCTGGATTAGAACTTATTTCCTCAACTTTAAATCAACAAGTTTTAATGATACCATAGTGTACTGAGAAAACAATAAAAAAAAATTTAAAAGACACTTTTAATTGAATGGTAGAGAGGTATTATACCAATAGGCTGGGTCTAGAATCTAATAAATGAATCAGTAATAAGTCTAATTTGGGTCAATTATCAGTCATCCAACCTCTATTTTCATTGCATAATTTTGCTGAGGTTTTAAAGGAGAGCCATAGTTAATGATGGCTGGCACTATTCATATTTTGGAGAAAGAATGGAAAAAAAAAACAAGTCCAAGAAATTAACACTTAGAAGTATCAATAAGGCAATCAATGTCTTAGAAATATTGTCTTCCTTTGATAGTTGTTTACTTCCAGAGAATAACAAAGTTATTGTTCCTGGCATACTTGTACAGTCTTAGTTTAGTACTTTGCAAAATGAATATCCAGCCACAGTAATGGATTGTCTAAAGCTATCTGCAATATTCCCAAAGAATTACTTTTAGAGCAAAAAATTTAAAAAAAAAGATTTTTTTTATGTTGAAGAAAGAAGGAAAGGGACACATTATATAGATACACTTTAATTTTGCAGGAAACCAGAGCCTAAGCTGTCAGAAAATGATTAACGCACAAATGTCCTCATTATTTTCAAAAGAATGCGCAGGGAGCCTGAATACAGAAATGCCTTGGGCATTCCCAGTGCTCTGACGTCAATTCATATCAAATTCAGATAACTTGCTCTGTCAGCTGCTTGGTTCTCTTGGGTTCCGTGAGAATCCAGCTCTCTTTAAAATTTCAGTCCACAATGTCACGGCGCCTACATTGAAGTAAACCTTCCTTAATCTCTTTCCTCATATCATTATGTAAGATTTACATAATATTATGAACTCCTTCCCATTCCCTTCAATTATATTCACCATTATACAAAGGATTATTCTGTTTTATTTTGTTTTTGAGAAAGGAGGGGAGATTATTTAGCTTGGTTTGGGGAACAACAAAAATAGTGCACTGTTGAAATTCAACTCATATAGATTCATGAATGTGATTTAGTTGACAAATCTATAACATGTGCCACCTATGGGTTTCTCAAAGGACTGTTGCCTAGGAAACCATATTCCTTGATTCCTCCATTTGCCCTCCCCTTCACTGCCTCACCATTCTATGTGACACTATCAAAAGGAACAGGGTTTCCATGGTTGCTGCTACCAAACAAAGAAAAGAAAAGAATAAGGAAATGAGAAAACTGTGAATTAAAGATAATTTTATTAATGAGAAAGACTTTCTGTTGTTTGACAAAGCACCACATTTAAATCTGCAACTTTGCAGTAGAATCTTACTATATGGATGTTGCTTCTCTCAGATTAATGATTTTTTACAAACTCCCTGGGGGCTCCTATGAAATCTGTTAAAGGACACAGTATGAAAACCCCCAAAGATCTAAAAGTAATTATGTCATTTCACAGTATTTATTAAATATCTAATGTTTAGAGCACTTAGAGGTGAGTAGTTAGTCAACATTTATTAAGCAGCTGCTGTGAAACAGACATGGAATAAGGAACCATGGGGAAACAATAAGAAAATTTCACTACCTCAGGTAATCTAATTATCTAATATTTAATAATCTAATGATAATTTCATTTTTATAATCTTGAGAGTTCACATTTGATATTCATTTTAATAGCTTTCCATGCCATAAAATAGTCCAAATATTAAGAATGATTTAATCAAATAGCAAAATAGAACTAGTTGTTGGCCACATCTGTGGTTGGCTTGGGCATTGCGTGTACACAGCATGGAGACATAACTTTTAATGTAACTTTTTTATAAATGAATTTATTTTTACATAGGATAATCTCACCCTCCATACCATCCAGTGATCTTTTCTCTAATATGATGGATACAGGTTCATAGTGAAATCTCAAAAACCTCTAGCTGATAGTAAGGCATCAGGGAAAGGCACAATTTCCAGGACAGTTTAGTTTTCCAATTGTGTTTGATACCAATGCCTTCTCCCTATCTACTGATGATCTCACATGGACTTCCTTTCCCAAGAAGTACCAAGAGAATGGAGATGATAAACGCATTTGGATTTTTTTCCCTAATGATGCTTCAGAGCAGCTGGGATATTATCTAACATTGTATTTTTTTTAGAGGACCTAGAATACAAATGCTTGATTAATATTGTCTATTATCAGGTTACGATTCTTTGCTCATGCCAGGGCTAAGAGAAAAGAGATTTTAGCTGCTTACATGTAGTAGCTGACTAAGCCTTTGGTTGGTATGGGGATAAAGAAGGAAGGAAAAACTATAACAATGAAAAAGATCATACAAGCTCTGGTATATCTCAGACAGCTGGATTTGGCATCAGAGAATCTGAATCTAGCTCTACTCAAGATTTGGGATATGTGATAGCTTTTCAAGACACCCATTTCCTCTTCTTTATAATAAGAAGGTTTAAATTAAATGACTTCTAAGGTTACTTCAAACTCTAAAATCATTTCTAGCCTTTCTGTACTAATCACTGTGAGCTGGTATTTGTTAGTATTTATCCCACCTATAATCTAGGTGTTGGAATAAGACTGATCTCTTCCTTCTGAGGCAATTATTCAGAAAAGTCTTGACTAGCTATTCTCAAAATTTTTGGGTTTTGGTACTTTTTTACATTCTTTTTTCTTTGGAGGCAATTGGGGATAAGTGACCTGTCCAGAGTCACATAGTAGAGTGTTGAGTGTCTGAAGCCCAATTTGAACTCGGGTCCTCTTGAATTCAGGATCAGTGTTCTATTCACTGCATCATCTAGCTGATGGTGTACTTTTATACTCTTAAAGAAATATTGAAGACCCCAAAGAGTTTTTATTTGTATGGGTTATACCTATCAACATTTATTGTATCAGAAATAAAAGTTTCTTTGTATTATTATGAAAATATTCTTGAAGTCATAACCCCCTAAAGGGAGGAGGAAATTCTTATATTATGATTTGACAACTACTGATATAGGTTATGCCTTTTGCATTGTCCCATCTTCTTTCCATGACTTCCTTTTGGCAATTTCTTGCTCATTGGGTAGGTGGGCATATTGGAAAGTTTCCAGCAAAAGCAAACAAATTTAATACTGGAAGATCAATGGAAAAGAGTATTTTAAAATCCATTGTAATTCATTTGTTTTGTTTTGCTATATATTTTATTTATATATAAAACATTTAAATAATTCAGCTAATTACAAGCTAAGAATTAAATATGTATTCTGCAATATTTGAAAAATAAAATTTAATTTTCAAATACAGTACAAATTAAGTATGCTATTTAGATATGATCTGAGAGCATTGCCAGTGGAAACACGATTTTCTTTTAATGTAGTCTACAAAGTACTTTTGCAATGAAAGTGCTAATGGTGGCATCATTGTGCACATGGAGATGGTCTATTAATATCAAGATATTTACTTCAATGAGAATCACCTGGATTTATTTCCACAAAAAGGCATATTTTTAATAAGGAGCTA
Source organism: Myrmecobius fasciatus (assembly GCA_023553655.1). Taxonomy (NCBI): domain Eukaryota; kingdom Metazoa; phylum Chordata; class Mammalia; order Dasyuromorphia; family Myrmecobiidae; genus Myrmecobius; species Myrmecobius fasciatus. The sequence continues at coordinate 156,839 of JAJPUD010000675.1, forward strand.
GAATAGAACTTAAGAATCAGTTTACACATGTAGCAAATGAGGACCAGATAAGAAATGGATGTTACAATGGAATATAATCATGAAAGGCAGAAAAAAAGAATTATATTCCAACCTTTCAAATTACTTGTGAAACACTCTATAAAATTAGTTTTAGGAAATTAGGATGCACTGGAATACAAAAAAGAATGCATTGCCAAGATGGGATATTTTTGGATATATTAGGATTGATAGTTCAGCTGGTATGTAAAATTTAAGGGTAAGTGGGAGGGAAGCAGATGTAGAAAACATCTGTTTTTTTCCAATGGTGATGAATCATAAAAAGGGAAGGATGGATTAACCATTCTGGTAACTATACTTGTGTGTGTGTGAAAGAGAAAGACAGACAGACAGACAGACACATAGAGATAGATGCAGAGACAGGCAGCGAGAGACAGACAGACAGACAAAAACACAGAGACAGAAAGACACAAGAGAGAGCTTATTAGTTTTAGCAAATGTATGTGTTTTAACATCTAAGGCTGTTACCATACAGTCTACCTACTCTCTCCAATACTCTCAACTCCTGTGGTTTCCAGAGATGTTATTTTGTTTTGACTCAGTAATACAACCCTGAATAAAATGTTTCTAAGTGTGTCTCTGTTAATGTTAGAATAGCTCTTTAATTAACTGCAATCTAAGTAGAAGAGATACATGGAAGTAGTTCACTTTAAATATTCTCCTGAAGGCTAAGGAGGGTCAGGAGGGGAGATTTAAAAATAACAACCAAGGAAATCTCTAGTGCAAAATAAACAGTTGCTATTCAATAAGACTCCATTATTGATTTTTGTTGTTGTTGTTGTTGTTTTTAATGAATGCCCATGTTCATCAAATAAATGGAGTCCTAGGCTTCCTCTGAAGGCAGGGCAATTGACAGGAACAATAGAAAGAAGTGTCCGTGCCTCCGTAAACTCATTCTCCAACTTAGTGGGAAGCATGAGGCTTCAAAGAAGGAAAAGAACCTGACCTGCTGTCATTCCTCTAGGATTAATGTTAGGGAACCTTCTATTGGGAGGGATAAAGTTTCTAGTTGCTGGAACAGCCCTTTTTTCTTCTAGTACTGCAGAGGCTGTAAGGGATGTTTAATCCTGAGGACGAAGATGTATTGAGCTGAAGACATATAACCTGTGTCTGGAACACCTCCCTAAGTCAACATTTATTCAGAGTAGGGTGAACAGAATCATAGCGGACAGCGAATAAGTTGCATAGAGTAGCAAGAAAATGATGAAAAAGTAGCTCAGCAACAGAACATAACTCCATTTGGAATATTGCCACTAGAGCAAAAGAATAACAGAAGATACTGGCAACAAAAGTCAAGTATAGTGGTAGAGACTGGAGCTTTAGCAAAGAATGGCTATGATAATGTAGCTTCAGAGTAAAGAACTGTGGAAGGGGTAATTTTGAAAGGAAGAATCTTTGAGTAATGATACAAGAAATGTAACAGAATGGCTAAAATCTTTTTTGTCTCTGGAGCATGAATTTTCTAGGGGACTACTCCTTTCTTTATTAGTTTGTGAATCTATGATAGACTGTATCCATTTTTGCCTGGGGGATTGGGAATGATTCCATTGTTTCATCTTCCCCCTTGTAATATACTTTGATTTTCTGTCTTAAGTATCCATGGTAGTTTTTAAAAGTGATTTGTGGCTCTTACCTGTTCTATTGATAGAGAAGGTACTGAGTGGGAGCACAAACCAACATTTTCTCCTTTCTGAACCCTAATAGTGCTATGATTCCACACTGAGTGGAATACCTTGTGCACTACCCTAACCTATTATTTGAAATGTCATAATTTAAGATGATTTTTCAGTTGCTTTGTTATGAACCAAAGATGGTCTCCTAACATTCAAAGTTAGTTCAAACAGCATAAACATATCCTCACAAATTATGAGACTGTCTCCCCACCTTGATTCTCTCATTTTAGTGATAGAGAAGAGGATGCCAAATTCTGTTAGTACCAGAAGGTATACATAGGACTGGAAACTGCTGGAGAGAAGAAGTAAAAAAGAAAAATAGAAATGGCAAATAAAGGCAAAAAGATGTGGACAACATAGGGAAATGAAGGATTCTGGAAGTATTGCCCACATTTTGCACCAGAAAAATGACACTGAAATAATAGAGAACCCCAGAGACATCGTTATCTCATCTGAAAAACAAAACAAAACAAAACTAGTATATTAGCTGATTAGGCTCTGGAACTGAGAGGATAGTACATCATTTTTGTTAAGTGGTTTTTTAAACAAGTAAATAGGTTCCTTCTTATTTGACTGATGGTAATAATGGGTCTTCTCAGTTATAAGTAATTTTCCTCAGGATAGAGATTGATTTCTTATTTGTTTTCTTTCCTTTTATTTATTTACTACTATTATTAATATTTATTATTGTTTTGTTTATTTATTGTTCTTATTTTTTTCTTTCTATCTCCAGCAACAATTTGTCAGAATATCTGGCACATTATAAGTGCAGACTTAGTGTTTGTTAACTCAATGGAGGATGTCATGGTATTCCAAAGATACAGTATATAATTAACAGCATTACACAAAGTAAAATTTTTTAGAGATCATTAAATCTAATGTCCTTGTGTTTACAGGTAAGGAAACTGAGGCAAAGACAAATGAACTTCTTACCACTATACCATTCAGCAAGAAACAGAGCTGATATGTGAACTTAGGGACTAATTGTGAATCTGTCCCTTTAATTATGCTACAGCATATTGATCATACAATATATCATTTTTTTCCACTTGAGTTTACATAATAGAGCTAGAAGTAGTCTAATATCAATGAAGCTGAAAATAAATATTTTAACAAATCTATTCTATGCTTTAATAAACTCAAGCATAAGAGAACTGAGCATGCATATTGTTCTCAACTGCAGGCAGTACTGCCTAGGAAAGATTCTTCTTCATTTTTGGTGAATATTTTATAAAATATTTTATCAAGAGTTTTAAATACTGTTAAAAACATGATACACACATATACTATGGGCATATAGAAATACACACATGAAAACACATATACATGTACACAAACACATATATACTTACACACATATATTTTATATACACAACAGTCATATATCTATCATCTCTATCTGTAGTTATATATGTATGTGTATATATATCCTATGGAATGGGAAGAACAATAATGATCCCATTTTAAAGTTGAGGAATTCAAGGAGTTCATTCAAGTTCCCACTGCTAGGAACTGTTTCAGAAGAATATAAACTCCCTTGAAGAGTTTCTTTCCCATCCCCATCTCCAATGCACTCATAGTTTTCAGCACACTGCTTTTCAAATACTAGATTATTTAATGAATGTCTATTGAATCAAGTTCAACCCAGATCTATGGTGTCTATAAATATTATTTCTACCATGCAATATTTCCTTAAGTTTTTCTAGTGTTTTCAATTTGAATAAGGACTATTTAAAATTCAAGTAATCCTTAGCACTTTAAAAGATGAACAACTTCAGTATTTTGGAGTACCTTTTTATGTTACCATTTAAATCCAAGTACTACTAGGTGAGTCTCATGAGACCTCTTGTTTTGTAGCTAAAGACTACAGCTTTATTATATGCATGACTTCTTTATTTGTTGTTAGAATATACAGAGCAGAATACACAAAGCAGTGAAATTTGATATTCACTATTTTTTTGGCAGGCATAAGAAAAAGATACTAGAAGATGAACTCTTATTTGCTATTGATAAAGGATATGTGAATAAAAAGAAGAGTCAGCTCCTTTCTATTAAAGCTCTTTCTATGTATTCTACTATTTCTTTTCTTTTAAGGAATCCATGTTCTAGCAGTCAGTTATACTCAGAGTGTATTTAGTTTCTATCTATAATTAAAGGTATAATTTCTGTAGTGAGTCCTTAAGGAAGGCCATTCCCTTCCTCAGCCACTGAAATAACCTTTAAGATTGCAAAAAAATTCCCAAATCAAGTTCAGATTAGTTTGGGAAGCTACCTGGTAGCTACCTGGAAAATGCTACCTTACACTATAAAGGTATAGCACTCTGATGATAAGAAGATATAAGTATCAGAAAAGTTCCTACCTAGGCAGATCAGGCAATGGTCTAAGCCATGGGGTCTTATGGCTAAAGAATTTGAAGTCATAGAATGCTAGGCCTGGAGTTGGGAAAATTCATCTTCCTAAGTTCAAATATAGCCACAGATATTCACTAGCTATGTAACCTTGTGCAAGTAATTTTATCTTGTTTGCCTCAGTTTCCTCAAGTGTAAAATGAGCTGGAGAAGGAAATGGCAAGCCACATCAGGATCTTTGCTAAGAAAACCCCACCAGGTTTAGTCATGACTGAAAATAATGAAAAAAACAAACTTCGTGATTTCAGGTTAATGTGCAATCTAGCTAAACATCAAAAGAAGTCATCGTCAAATTCTAGAAGCCTTTCTCACTTTTTCACAAGTGTCACTCAATGAGAGCACCAACACTGAGATACCTCCATAATTAATCACAGCCTATAAACTGACTAGTTGGTTCAAAAATTCACAAATTCCCTTGATTGGTCAATGATAGCATTTACAGATTTTAATATTATCTTGTGTTTCTTAATGAGCAGCTGAAAAGAAAAAAAATTCATCTAGACCTGTCAATATATTAGGTTAATTCATTTATACTACTTTTGTATTTTCTTTACATTAAACATGATGCTTCCTCTACTAAGATATAAGCTATAGGAGGGGGGGAACTGTTCATTTTTATCCCAACACCTAAAGCAGTCATTGGCATGTAACGCACTTAATAAATGCTTATTAAAAGGAGCTGTTGAATTAAATGAAAGATTCCCAAATCCTAACCCCAGTCATCACTTGGAATCACTTAGGGAAGTGTTATTCCTTTACACTAAAAGTCTGCCTATTTATGTATAATTTTGCATATTTAATTAGGTTTCCATCACCCCTTACCTGAATTCCTTGCTACACTCTCCAAATGGGTCTCCCTGCCTCAAGACTCTTATCATTCCTATCCATTCTCCTTATAAAAATCAAGTGATTTACCTTAAGTGCAGGTGAACCTCCTACTCAATAAACCCCAGTGATTCTCTGTTATCTCTAGAGCCACATATAAAATATGGTTTTTGTCTTTTAAAGCTCTTCACAATCTGATTTCAACCTGCTTTTTTAGCCACCTACACACTATCTGCAGTCATATTGGACTTCTTCCTGTTACTCAAACATTAAAATCATCTCTCAATTGCATGCCCTTGCCCTGGCTGCCCCTATATGTGGAGTGTTCTCTTATCCTACTTGTGCTTTTAGGAATCTCTGATTTCAAGTAAAAGTATTACCTCCTTGATTTTTTTCCCCTCCTAGTTAAGTGTTAGTCTGTCCTTACCAAGATTACAATGAATCTATTTGTATATATCTATGTACATTTGTACATATCTATACATATGTGAACTGTCTTTCCCCATCAGAATGTAAACTCTTTCAAGGTGATGACTAATTTTTGTCTTTGTGTCCCTAGCACCTAACATAGTGACTGACTCTTAAAAATTACTTAATAAATGTTTGTGGATTGATCGACTGATTATGGTGTCTTGAGTATTATTGTGTGCATATGCTGCTCAGTATATTCTGGGAATGGACTATCCCACACAGAGCTGTTGGAATTTGAAATTGCCTAGAGTCAGGCTGATCTCCATCTGGTAGTATGTAGCAATGAGAAGTTCAATAATGTTTTCTATACCTTACTTGCTCTATTTCCTTGCTTCAATATTTCAAAGTGCATCTTCTAACTCACTCTAATCACACTCTCCTAAAATGATAGTTTATTAGTAAATATTTTAATTCTCCTTCCTACTCAAAAAATTGGCCCCAGTTGATCTTTCCCTTTCTGCCCACTCCCATCAATCTATACACCTTAATGGTTTCAGTTTTAGCAAAACTAGGGACTCTCACGATCCACCCACATTCCCTAAAAACTGTAAATCCAGACAGATGGAATCAGACAAACTGCTGTGATTTTCCCCTTTGGTGTCAGCTTGATTACCTTATTGCCTAGAGCTTACTGTCAGGTATGGCAATGGAGATGCAAGCATTCTTCAAAATCTCCCAAGGCATCTTTTTTGTAATGGAAATTGATGGATCTGAAAATATTATATATTGTGAACCACAGGCTGCTTCCTTAAACATTCAACAGCTTATTTCTAAAGTATTTTTCTGTTAAAAAATGTTGGCATGTGTGTGTGCATGTGTACACATGTGTGTTCATGTGCATGTATACACATCTATCTATCTATAGATACAGATATATTTTATCCCCCCTATATCAAATCTGATAAAAGGGTTTTGTTAAAATATACTTGCAGAAGAACAAAGCATTTGAAAAGAATGATAATCCTTTTCTGAAAGTAGGTAGACTTCTGTGCAACATTTGAAAAATTAAAGTAATATTGGAAAGTATTAAGAGCTCATTCTTTTTTTACCTTCCCTTATTTCAAAGCTAAAACAATGATTAAATAATCAGTCTCTTTAAGCTATAGAGGGCAAATGATTTCTTTCTCTAACAAAAGAGAAAATCCACATGCAAGGGACCAAATGGTAGATGCTTTAGTGATTTAAATGTATAATTGGAATGTTTTATAAGCATCTTTAATGAGTGGGCAAATTACTAAGGGCTAAGACACAAGGGACAGCTACAGATTAATATAGCAGGGTATTTTAGGATTCAGTAGAGTGGGAGGGTAGACAGAATCCATGTTTATTTTTGAAAACACACTAGTGCAATGTTTAATCTATTTCATAAGAATATATTACCCAGAAAGGGGGATACTGATTCTCATGAAGATGAGTAAAAAATACATTGTTCTTAATGTTCTTTAAGCAGTGACCCAATCACATTTAATCCTGTTCCAAATAACTATTTTCATAATCTTAACAAACATAGCTGTCAAAAATTAAATGGTTAGGCATAAATATATGGGAGAACAGGGTGGAAATAAACTAAGTCCTGGCACTTATAGACCCAGTTATGATGAGCGAAATGTTTCCATAATGGGGGACTATGTCTGCAGTGTGAAGCTGTAAATGTAATGGGACACAGTGAGATACTATAATGATGTAAGTGTTGCTACCTGGTGAGCAATAAGACTAACAACAGTAGGGAAAAAAGCATCTCAGTTGTCACAAGCCCTTGAACTAGAGCTGCAAATATAACTGTGTGTGGCATGTACTGAAGTATTTTTTTTCCAGAGGCTGAACAGCTGGTAAACTTTGGAGGGGCTGCCATGCTAATGCGATAATGAATTATTTATCTCAACATTAACTATTAGCTAGAATTGGGTTAGATTTTCAGACTTTGGCATCTGCCAGGGTAAAGTTGATGTCCTAAGTAAACATACAAATTAGATATGCCAACCTAGATACAAGATTTAAAAGGGTCCTTAAAAAATCTAAATTAGCTTGGAGTCAGGAAGACCTGAATTCAAACGCTTCCTTCTGATACATATAATTTGTATGACAAAGAATAAATCATCTAACTGCTCTGTATTCCAGTCAACTTTGTAAGAATATATATTAAATAGAAATTGTTAACCTCCATCAATTGAAGGAATTGTTAAAAAAAGTTTGTATATCAGTGAATCATCGGTCTAATCCTCATCCTATATTGGCTGTAGGAAAAATACAGAAAAATAAGAAAGATCAAATGAGATATTTGGAATTTTTCTCTTTCTTATCTTTGGTATTGATTGGCATTATATAACATCCCTTTCTATGTGAGCACCTCTAATTATTAGAAAGAATAATTCATAATTGCCAATATTTTACAGCGATCTTTTCAAATAGAAATAATCACAATTCAGACCTTCAAAATCCCTGAAAGGAAAAGAATGAGAGAATATTCAAATGTCCTAAAAATTCAAAAGCCAGCCTTCAACACTAGGAGGACCACAATTTAAGTGTATCTTGAAAGACTAAACTGTATCAAATAATGCAGAGGATTTATTTATTTATTTTACCATAAGGCAAAGAAAGTAGAAATAGTAAGATGAAACTTTTTATTTCAGAGTAAAATTACAATATCTATTTATAATTCTTTGTATTTAAAGTGGATTCGCACAGACACAGGCAAAGACACAAAAAAGAAAATATTTATAATAAAAAAGTTTCCTTGTTACTTGATATGCCTGGTCCTTCTAGATTGCAAATATATATGTATAGATAATGATCTCTGGTCACTGAAGTCATCAGACTAATGAACAAATGAAATTCATGTGGAAAATCAAAGGATGTCAATTGGAATTTTAAAAAAATAAAATAGTGTCACCATCATAATTTCTATCTGATTAAAAAAAAGTACTTTAAAAGAAAAATCAATTAGAAAGAGATCAAATTTCTTTACCTGCTAAATACCTGATTCTCAATAAAACATACCTTATCCCTGAATTCAATTACCACAACTAGGAAGAACCTATTTCTATATAATTTTAGGAAATTTGTTGCAGTCAGTTTTATTTCAGGCAACATTGCCCATATACTGAGATATAAATAATGATAAGAATTTACCCAAAACAGTGTCACCCAATTAACACTGAAAAGAAGTTTAAAAAAAAAGCATTGAGGAGTATTTTGTTCAATTAGGATGTCATTTGGATATAGATTGGAATAATAGGTTGAATTCAGTTAGTGGAATGGAAAGTATTAATTATATTTTGTATTCCATTCCTTTTGTCTTATAAAGGTACTTTTCTACATTGCCTCTCTATTTAAAATATTTTCCAAACAATACTAAATGTATTATTCTCTGCTGTAGAAACTGAGGCACACAGATCAATTTTAAATTAGTGTTCTTAATCTAGAGCCCATGAACTTAAAAGAAAATAGCCTATTAACTGTATTTCAATAAAATCAGTTTCCTTTGTAATCTTAAATATTTTACTTTATTTAAAACCTTCATTCTGATAAAGGGTGTGTCTATAGCCTTTTCCCAACTCTCAAAGAGTCCATGGAACAAAAAAAAAAAAAAAGTTTAATACTGTCTGGTGTTCACTTTAGCAGCACATATACTAAAATTGGAATGGTACAGAGAAGATTAATATGGCCCCTGTGCAAAAATGACATGCAAATGCATAAAGCATTCCATATTTTTAGGAGAAACGTTCAACTATGATAATTACTTATGTGGATAGAGAAAATTTGAGTTCATATTCAAATGAAGATAGTGGAGCTGAAAAAGCCACTCCATTTTCAATAAGAAACTCCAAATGGTCCCAAGCACACAAACAGTTCTTGGAAGAATGTAAAAAGAACTTTAAAAACCAAATAAGCAAGATTGAAGAAAAAATGAAAAAAAGATCAGCAATCTAAAAAGAAACAAGAAAATTATGAAAAGAAAGTCAACAGAAAATCAGAGAATCAAACACTTAAAGAAGAAAATAATTCCCAGAAACATAGGCTTTGTTAAAGTGAAGCTGGGAATGTTCTAAAAAAACAAGAAAAAAATCAAACAAAGTTAAAAGATAGAAAAAAAAAAAAAAAAAAAAAAATTCAGAGAGCCTGAAACTTTTAATCAGAAAAACAATTGACCTGATATGAAGAATAGATCAAGGAGAAATAATATAAGACTAGTTGAACTACCTTAAAAGTATGATTAAAAAAAGAATCTTGGTATAATATTACAAGAAATTATCAAGGAAAATTACCCTGAAGTTCTAGAACAAGAAGGTAAAGGAGAAACAGAAAAGAAAATTCACTTCATCACCTAGAAGAGATCCCAGAAGAAAAATTTGCAGGAATATCATAACCAAGTTTCAAAGCTCCCAGGTTAAGGAGAAATTATTAGAAGCAATAAGAAAAATTTAAATAACATAGAGCTACAATAAAGATTAAGACTTAGCAGTTACTATATTGTAGAACCATAGATTTTGGAATACTATATTTTATAAAGCAAAAGAGTTGGAGTTAAAATCAAGGGTAAGTTATCCAGCATAGTTAAGTATAATCCTGAATGAAAAAAAAAGACATTTAACTAACTGAAAGACTTTCAGATATTTGTAACAAAAACAGGAGAATTTAAGGAAACATGTGATATATATATATACATATATATATAATATCCAGGAGAAATATAAGATAAGCATTAAAGACAAATTATAAGGGGTTCAATAGAATCAAATTGTTTACTTTTTGTATGTGAAAATATTATTATTATTACTATGAATTATCATTATTTGGGTAGTTTGAAAGAAAGGTTGGGCTGAGCTGAGTATGATAGGTGATTATTGGGAAAAAAACTTTGTAGAGAGAGATAAAAAGAATGATCTCACACAAATGAGGCATGAAAAGAAAAACATGCAGAAGAAGGACAGATAGTACTAGAACCTTCCTCTAATTGGGAATGGATTAAAGAAGGGAAAAAACATATCTAGAAGACTATAAAAGTCTCTTAATTTCAGAAATAAATAAGAGGATAAGGGGATAGGGTAGGAAGGAAAGGATAAGGGAAGAAATCTTGGATAGATAGGTTAAGAAATAGAAGGGCAGCGTAGCAGCTAGAAGCAAACTAGTAGAGTGATGATGGGTAAGATAAAAAGGATAAGAAGGATAGTGAGAGAAAATAAAAAGGAGGAAATTATACAAGTAATCATAACTTAGAATGGGAATGGAATGAATTTACCCATAAAAAATGAATGACAAATTAAAATTTTGAATTCAGCAATACTGCTTTCAAAAACAATAAAAATGAGAGATATATACAAAGATAAAATAAGGAGTAGGAGTAGAATTTATTATGTAAAAAGAATAAAGGTGGAAATCATGATGTTAGCCAAAGTTAAAATTAAATTAGATTTAAACAAAATAGAAAAATAGGAAAATTATACTATGTCAGCAATAATATTCAATACTGTTTTAGACCGCTTAAAATAACTACATAGTATAAAATATCTGAGAGTATACCTGCTAAAACAGACACATGTACTATATGAATTTTTTATATGATAAAGTCAAACTTAAATAATTCAAATAATACTTATTGTTCATGGGTAGATAATATAACAAAAATGACAATAGAAAATTGAGTCTCAGAGAAAAGTGACTTAAGTCAGTTATATTACTAATAAATGTCAGGGCTCAAATTGGAATTCAGGTCTTTAGATTTTGTGGAAATCCTACCATATATACCATACATAACTTTGTAGACTTATAATAGACTAATTCGTTTGAAAAAAGTAACTAAAATAGTCAGCTAGGGAACATCCTAAGTTTGTGGTTCAGGTGAAAGAGAAGAAATACTACTCGGGCTGAATTTTAATGGCAAACTTTCAAGAAGCTAAGTTATTCAAACCTTAGAAAGCCTAATTTTATGCATAGACAGTGGCAAAAGTTCAACAGATCTGTCATGCTTAAGTACTTCTAAGGAAATTACAATTGAGGCTGTGATTAGAGTTTTAAAAACTAGTGCTTTCAAGCAAAAAGAAAAATGACTCCAAGAAACTAACTGAAATCAATGAGTCTGATCATCCCTCAGGTGTACTACCATCTCTCATAGGATCATCAAGGACACACTTAAAAATGGAAGTGCTATAGTCAAATACAAATTTTTGTATTAATGCAATAAGGATTGACAATAGGGATGAGATTTGTGATTTTCATTATTGTGGAGAATTTCTAGGTGAGGTAACTCCTCCTATCAGTATAGGTTATTTTACTATGCTGAAACTGAGAAGATTGAAGACACTAAGGGTCACATAGCAAAGAGGTATTAGAGGCAAAACTTTATCTCAAATGTTCCTGGCTCTCTATTCACTGAACAATACTGCCTTTATTTATTACATTAATAATTAGATGAAAATTATAGTTAAATGCTTAAGTACTAAAATATTAGGCTTTTTAAAAAGAAATTATTTTGGCTAGAATTGGATGTACCTTATTTGTATGTTCATAGTTGTTTTTATTTTAAATTCAAACAACTTGAAACTTTGCAGCTCAATCTTATGAAACCATTATATTGTTTTTCCTTGGTTTTCAGAACTATGTTATTTTTACCCCTTATACTCTGATTTTTCAGGAAGGAGAAACAAGCCTGAAGTAATAATCAAACCTGAATTCTTTTCTAAACATCACCCTTAATAAAATATGACAATGATAATCTTAAAAATAAAGGATTAAGAAATAAAGAATTATGGGTTTCTTTAATAAAAATCACCACAAAGAACTTTGATACTTAAAAATCAAGTAGAAAATTATCATTAGAACAAAGCTAAAGAGTTGGAAATTATTTAATTCAATTCCATTATTTAACTAGTGAGGAAATGGAGGACCAGGAAAGTTAAGTGGTTCTCCAAGAAATTTCAATGGTTGGAATCCAGGTCCTGTGGCTCCACACTTATGCTGGGACCCATCACCATCATAACCACTATTATCCTCACTCACTAAGTTATGTAATTGTGAAGAATTCAATTAACTTCTCAGTGCCTTCAAAAGAATGAAAGTTATAGTTATGCTACAAATGTGCATTAGTTGGGCTAATTTGCCTTCTTGGAGTTCCTTCTACTGGCAAACATTGATTTTGAGCACTAGAGATAAATGATAGATATAACATATTTCATAATTTAAATTGGAAAGATAAACAAACATATCTATCGATCTATAAATGTATGTGTATATACATATATACATACATATATGTATAAAGCTACACAAATATAGACATTACATTTTCCCTCCTCTATGCAAAGCTATTAAAATTACTTTGAAAGTAAAATCAAGGCTGTGTCTTCTGAGATAAAGGATTTCAAACAAAAGACACACCTGAATGGTATTAGATATCAATGTTGAAGGAAAAAAAAAAGCATTAGGCATTTATTATTCCCTTCCTTTATGGTCTCATTCCCATTCCCAATTCTATTACCACTAGCTCTGTTCATTTCTCACATTTCAAAAAAAAAAAAAAAAACAACTTTCAAAACATATGGAAAATATAATTGAAACTTCTATACCAAAATGATATGAAAGAGGTAGCCACAGTAAACTGTAGGTTCAACACAGCTGGAAGAACCTGGGGGGAGATTTTAGTGCTGATATTAACAGTGGTAGAAAACATCCACCTGCCTAATTCTGAATTGGCTCTGGCACCAACAATCTTTTTGGAATATGTTCAAATAGCATTATTAGCATAGAGTGCTAAGAAGAGGAGGAAATTACTCTTCTTTACACCCACCTCTGATAGGCCTCTTACAGAATATTAATATAAGGCTAGCACCATTTCTGATGTGAATGTCAAGGAAATTAGCATGGACAGAGAAGGAAAAGATTTTTAATGTCTAAACCAGCACATGTTAAAAAGTCAGGAAACTAGTGTGGAGCTTTACTTTTTTATTTTCTTCTTCTTCTTCTTTTTGTTGAGGCAATTGAGGTTAAGTGACTTGCCCAGGGTCACACAGCTAGGGAATGTTAAGTGCCTGAGACCAGATTGAACTCAGGTCCTCCTTGACTTCAGGGCTGGTGCTCTATCCACTGCGCCACCTAGCTGCCCCTGGAGCTTTACTTTTTGTTGTTGTTAGGTTTTTGGGTTTTTGTTTTTGTTTTTTTTTTTGCTTTTTTGTAATTTGTGAGCCTTATTCAGCTTTTGAATATAGGTCCCACTGAAGTTAGGGTTCTTAACCATTTTTGTATCATCAACTCCTTTAGCAATTTAGTGAAACTTATGAACCTCTACTCTGAATATTTTTAAATATCTAAATTAAAATACCTGTATAATTACAAATAATCCAGTTGTACTGAAATACTTGTGAAAATACTTTTTGAAAATATTGTTCATATATCTCAAGTTAAGAACTTCTGCATTAAAGAATAAGCGGTTTTCTTTGTATTAGAGTTCAGGAAAAGCCATACAATCACAAAAAAGTTGATTGATATAACCACAAAATAATGTATTTTCAGTCACTGCAAATATGCTCCCCACAATCACAGAATCACAAACTTGAACAGTTGGCACCAATGGCCACTAAATTCAACTCACACTAAAAAACAAAACTAACAAACAAAAAAACCCCCCACAAATAAACCCAATTCTCTCCACAAAACATCCTTATAACTGGTCATCTAGCTTTTGTTTGAAGAACTGTAAATTAGATTTGACTTAATTTGTAGTCTTATGATAGCAATACAAGTGAACAAATATTTCTAAAATTTTAATAGAATTTTGAAATAAACTGACAGTATACTTACCCACTTCTTTTAAGTCACTGTGAGAGAGACTATGGGGAATATAAAGATAAATAAGGAGTGACCATAGTCCATAAATTTATAGTCTTGTTGAAAAAACAAGACATAAAATTGTGATGAATTTTTTAGGATTTTAAAATGTTCTTCCATTAAAGTAATGCAACTACCTTTTTATGATAAAATCAATAAGTACTACTAAAGCTATGACTTTTAGCTAAAGAATTTAAAGTTTGCCCTTATGCCCTAATATTATGTATTTTTTCATTTGTTGTGATAAATCTGTAAGTAAAATGATGCATTTTTGGTCTAAGGCATCTTCCTGTCATGAGGTCATTTTAGGCCTTATCTGATTATCATCAACTTGGAGGAAAAAAAAAATATTACAGCAAACAGCAGGGGGTGCTCAAAGACAATCTGGACAATGCATAAGCAGACCGGAAATATAGAGGCAAGAAATAACTGGGAGATATTGAGGTAGAAGAGCAACATGGGAGCTAAATATATGCAGATTAAACAAAAAAAGAATTAATGAATGGAGTTGAAAATTTCAAGAAGGAAAAAACCTACATGAGGCAATTATTCAAAAATTTGCCTTTCCTCACTCACTTTTTATAAAGTATTTAGTTTAGTGTAGATATGGACCCTTTTGAAGGGAAGGAACATAAACAGACAATTTGGACACAAACACAATTACATGACAGAAAACTAATTCCAGAAAATACTTTTTCAATGATCTTTTGGTTAGTTTATGTCATCACACACATTCAAACTCTGAAGAAGAGTTATACGAATTTTGAAAATTAGAAGGCACTGAAGTGACTTATAGAAAGATTAGGAAGCTCTTCCAAGAGATGTGATCTTTTCTGTGAGCTCGTTGAACTGGGTACTATATCAGAGACTGAGCTAAATAACTATTTTTGGATCAGATTGTTACCTTTCCTCAAAAAACAAAACAAAACAACAACAAACTCAAGATAGTTTATAAATCTCAAGTGCTTTAAGAAGAAGTTGTTATAATATCCCAGGGAGGTAGTTAAAGCTTAACCCAGGACTAATATGCAATTTCTTCCAACTCATTACCAAGCTGCAAGAAAATCATTGAAACACAAGTATAAGAGTAAGCTGTTAGTTTTCTGGAAAACTGCTAAGGAAGAAAAGATGTCTATCTTGAGAAAGCAAGAATCATTTAAGTAACTTTAGAGCAAATGGAAAACAATTAGAGGCAAAAATAGGTCAAATTACTATCAAAGAGAAGAAAGGCTAACAGAGAGAGAGAGAGAGAGAGAGAGAGAGAGAGAGAGAGAGAGAGAGAGACAGAGACAGAGACAGAGACAGAGACAGAGACAGAGACAGAGAGAGACAGAGAGACAGAAAGAGAGAGAGAGAGACAGAGACAGAGACAGAGACAGACAGAGAAAGAGACAGAGAGAGACAGAGAGAGAGGGAAAAGAGAGAGACAGAGAGACAACAGATAGAGACAGAGACTGAGAAAGACAGAGAGAAATAGAGAGGAAGTGAGATAGAGAAAAAGACAGAGTGAGAGAGAGAGAGCTCGCAAAATATATAAATGGTAATTGGAATTATTCTTTAATTATAAAAGGCAAGAGGGAAAAACTGAGGAAAAATGTTTCTTCTACTGACAAGAGATTTTTGAATATATTTCAGGTATTTTTACATACATAACTTTAACTTCTTTCTTATCTTTTTGCATTAACTGAAAAGATCAATTATTAACACTTAGTCTAAGGATCACTTGTGACTGAAAGGATAGAAAGCAATTTAGATAAGAAATAAATCAGTTGAGTACTCTGGAAAGTTAGATATATTAAAATAAAATATAGAGTATCTGCTGATGTACATTGTTGAAATGTTATGAAAATTTTGGTATTTTTCCTCAAGAATTCACTGAAAGTATGAAGAAGTTTTTCAGAATGGAAAACATTGTGTTCTTTTTTAAGGAAAAAGAAAAGTAAAAACCTGGTCATTATGTATTTGATCTTTAACTTGGATTTTGGGAAACATTAGGAAAAAAAAAACATGAATCTTCAAATTACTTGGGGACCACATAAGGTGATGTGAGTCAATATCCATGACTTACATGTAGCTAGCTCAAGACTAATTTCATTTCTTCACATGAGAGTGACAGGCGTAGAGACCAAGACAGAATCAGCATATAAGGAAACATATACTAGAATAAACATTATATCTGAAGTTAAATAAAATGAATTTGAGCTACTTAATCATTTAGCCTCCTAATTCTAGTAAGAGTGTTGGTCCCAAGAAGGTCAAAGAAAGAATGGACAATTCTAAATGTACCAAAATATTCTCAGAACTACTTTGTGTGCCAGTGAAAAAATTAGAAAGAAAATAGTTGTCTATTAGCTAAGAATCAGTTGAGCAAGCTGTGGTATATGAATGCAGTGGAATATCATTTTGTATAAGAAGAAGCAAATCTAAAGAATTCAGAGAAAGATGGGAAAATCTATATGAACTAATTCATATTGAAGCAAGCAGGACCAGGAAAAGAATATATGCAATAAAATAGCACAAATAAAAACAACAATAAAAGGCAGGAATGTCAGACATGGTCCCTGGGTTGGCTAGTTTTACTTAAATGTTTTTCTTTGTTATTAGAGCAGGTTCAGTGGAAGGTAAGGGGGTTGGGAAACTCTTGAGGTGGATATTAAGGAAAACTGAATGTGATACAAATCTAGAGGGGAATAATAAAACTAAAAAAAAAATAAAACACTGAAGCAGAGCAAATGAAATGAGTCCAGGAAAACAAATATGACTACAATAATATACATGAAGAATGAAGCGAACACTAAAGAGCATTTGAATTCAGTTTGAAGGCTGCATACATAACCAATATTGCTTCCACTAGGGGAGAGATGATGAAACAAACTTCTCTCTTCTCATTAGAGAGATGGGGATGATGGATACTGGAAGTTGCATACAGTTATCACACTTGGTCATTATATTGGTTTGTTTTGCTTAACTGTTTCTCATTGTGACCAGGAAAGCCATATTGTTCTGATCCGTATCTGTAGTATAAAAAAATCACTAAAATAAAATGAGGAGGTTAGATAAGAATTTTTCTATGGAATCTCCAGCTTTTAATGCCAGTATAATAACAGGATCACAGAATACCAGTTAAAAAGGCCTTTTAGCCCAATGAGAATTGTTTGTTAAGCTTTTGTTTAAAGATTTCTTTGATTACAGTTGAGTTGAACTTGAATAACTCTTTGATTGCCATCTCATAGGATGTTAAATTAAAGACATAGCCTATAAGACTGGATTGAGACAGCTAGTGGTATAGTGGATAGAGGGCTAGACCTGGAGCTGGCAAGAGCTGAGGTAAAATATGGCCTAAAGATCCTTAATAGCTGTACAGTTCTGGGATGTCACATAACCTCTGTTTGCCTCAGTTTTCTAGACAGTGAAGTGGGGATAATAATATGACTTGCATTGCAGGCCAAATGAGATATTATTTGTAAAGGGTACTTAGCAGAATGACTGGGACATAGTAGATGCTATGTAAACACATATTCTTCTCCTCCCTTCTCTTATGAAATCAGTTGCAGGCCCAAGATTGTTGCCCTTAACATTGTTCATTAATATAGGGTAGAAGAATTTCTTAACTTCATAAAATCTTAATGCATCTATCTGATCTTAAGGGCATGACTTTTGAAAGCATATAAGATAAATGTAATTATCTGCAGCTCATGATTAACCTATTAGATAGAAGATTAAATCTCTAAAACAGGCTACCAAATTTGTGTAATCTCCATCTTTACAGGTCTTAAAAAATACCATCATTTCTGAAAGACTTCAGTAATATGTTGCCAAGAAAGAGAAAACTGTATCTGAAGACTTGAATATTCCTTACAAGTCTAAATTAAGAAATAATGAAGAATGAAATGAGCAAAACCAAGAGAACATATACAGTGACAGCAATATTAAGAATAATTTTGAGTGAAGAAGCTATTTTGACTATTATAAATACTGAAATTAATTATAAAGGATAGAGGAAGACACTATCTGCATCCAAAAAAAGAACTGATTAGTAGATGTATAGAATAATTTTACCTATATGTGCCTATTTGTGTCCAATTATAGTCATCTCTAGAGTGAGGGAGAAGGGAAGAAAAAAAATTTACATCATAATCTTATTGTATATTTGAAAAAAATATCAAGTTAAGCATAGTAGTATACAGGTGGTATAGCATTTTTTTTTTGTACAGATCATGGCAAGGGCTGGGGATAGTATTTACATCATTTGAAACATGCTACAAAAATTTAGGATATTGTTCAAATAAAGATAAAGGCTCCAATAAAAACTTATCAAATAAAAGCAATTTGACTGTACAAGCATGATATAGGATCAAGGACAAATCAAAAAAGTTATTTCTATTTTTGGAAAGAATCTAGGTTATGTAAAGTTTAATTAGGTGAAGAAAATAATGTCAAATAAGGGAACTCAGATTTTGTTTGCACTGTATATATTTTTATTGTTAGTTAGACATGTCTATATTCTTAATTATTTCAACTGTACATGAGCATTTAGATCTACAAATATTGTTAAGGAGAATATGATGAAGCTTAGTAACAAAATATTAGGCCATGCAAGAATCATTAACTATGTCTCTCATACATCTGATATACCATTTTACATATAAATAAAAAAAGATTATTTTCCCAACCCCTCACCTTCAATTTTCCTTAATAAGTTACCACTGAAATATAGTAACATAGCAGTGACTTCATGATATTTTCTTAATCCCTTTATTATATCTAAATTAATCTCAATATTTCCAATTGCAATTAGACCAAGAGATTAAGCAAGGCTATTAAATATTTCAAAACCATAGACACTGAAAGGGAATAAAGTCTGATTAAATGCAAATGTTATCAAGAATGACATTAATGCAATCTAGAATCTCCAAGAAACAATCCTTCTGCATAGTCTCATTTTTTTGGTGATTATTCAAGAACAGGAAGTTCCTAAATTGGAGCTCATAAATGTTTTTAAAAACATTTTGATAGCTGTATTTTGATTGGTTTCTATCATAATCCTATGTAATTTCTTTATGTATTGAAATTATTTTGAGGAGTCAATAGATTTCACCAGATTGCCAAAGGGGTTCATGACACAAAAAAGGTCAAGACCCCCTTATCTAAAGTAAAAATAGATTTGCTTTATACTGATCAATCATGGTAATATTCTCAGAAGTCCTAAGTTGGAAGGATTACTATCAATTTCATAAAAAAATTATTAAATGCCTACTATAGACAATGCACTGTGCAAGGTATGGGGGAGGGTAAAAACAAAAATGAGATTCCCTTCACGAAGTATACCTTCTAAAATCTAAATGGTGCTTTATTTTTTTTATTACTACTGCAATGGATGAAGCACTTCACACAAATGAAAGAATCATACAACCCTGAAGCTAGGAATGAACTTTGAGATCATTTTTTACAACTCACTCATTTTTACAGATGAGGATATTGATTCTAGGATGACTAGGCAATTGCCCACAGTTGGTTAGTGTCAGAGTTTAGCTCATAAACTCTCAGGCAATAAAAATACATACATATATAAAAAGAATAATTTGGTGAATAGAGGACTGGTGTTAGAGATATGGATTCAAACCCTACTGTAACATATACTGCATAGGTGATCCTGGACAAGTCTCTAACTCTCAGTAACCCAAGAAATTTTCTAAGACTTTAAGATAGAGAATAAAGGGATAATATATCAGAGAAGGGAATTTCCTTACTGAAACTTCCCTCTAACAATGACATCAAACTCAGAGGTGCATGGAGAATTCTAGGTTGAGTGTGATGAAGTAAAGAAAAACTACAAATAAGATGACTCCCAACTCACACAACTTCTGTACACCTTAGTAGATGGTTTTCCTGAGGTTGCTGTGGCCAAAGAAATTCATCATCTGGTGATCAACCTTCAGGTAATACTGTCTTTGAACCTACATAGCTAGTCTTGGATAGAATTTGTGTCAATTTAATAGCCAAGCCTTCAAGAACCTGTTATACTTGGATCATTTAGAGTACTAATTATCTGAAGAAGTCCAACTAAGTTTGAGAAAAATTAAGCAGTTTGGTAAACGTTCCAATTCTTCAAAGCTGATGTCAGAGAAGGTAATTGTATTTTCTCATTATATATCTCTTAGATGTACCATCATAGACCTAATACTGGGCTGAGCAGTTCATGAATTCTCATGCTATTAATAATATAGCTGAAGTAAAAGTATTTTGAATTTTAAAAACAGATCAAATGACTGGGATACTTCTTCCAATGCTTTGGGAAAGAGATTAAGCCATATTCAGTTTCACACAAATGCTGGCACCTCACACCACATGGTATAATCCATGGTAGGTACTTCTTCAACATTAATTTTGTACAAGGAACTCTTTTGGACAGGAAGACTGATTAAAATCAAGCAGAAGGCTAAACTAGAGAGAAATCAAATAAGAGAAAAGGCTTGGAATCCCTAGTCCTCTGACTTCCCCCTTATTCCTTTTCCTATTTGCCACTGAAATTAAAAAAAAAAAATTAAATTTTGCGTTCCAAGTTTTATCCTTTCTTCCTAAAGCAGTAAGCAATCAGGTATATGTTTACATGTGTAATTATGTAAAATATTTCCATATTGCCATTTTGCACAAGAAGACAAATTAAAAAAAAAAGAAAAAGTGAAAAAGCATGTTTCTGACTGTAGTCAGTCAACATTTTTTCTCTGGAGGTAGATAGTATACTTCATCATTAGTTCTTTGGGGTGGTCTTGGATCATTGTATTACTGAGAATAGCTAAATTATTCACAGTTCTTCATTAAACAATATTGCTAATGCTGTGTACAATAATCTCCTGGTTCTGTTTACTTTACTATGCATCAGTTTATGTAAGTCTTTTCAGGTTTTTTTCTGAAATCATCCTGCTTGTCATTCTTTATAGCAAAATAACATTCCATTACAACCATAAAGCACAACTTGTTTAATCATTTCCCAATTGATAGGCATTCCTTTGATTTCCAGTTTTTAGTCACCAAAAAAAGAGTTACTATTAATATTTTTGGACAAATAGATTTCCCCCCCCTTTTTTGGATATTTTGGGGATATAGACTTTGACTTAGCTGGATCAAAGGGTAGGCACAGTTTTATAGCCCTTTGGGCATTGTTCCAAATGGTTTTCCAGAATGGCTGGATAAATTTAGAATTGTACCAACAATGCATTAGCTAGTTTTTAAATAATATTGGGATTAATTGTTTAAATGTTGGGTAGTATTTACTTATGAATCCATCTGTCCTTGGGGATTTTTTCTTAGGAATTTCATCAATGGTTTCTTTAATTTCTTTCACTAAAGCTGGGTTATTTAAGTGTTTACTTCTTTTCTTAACCTGGATTTTTTTTTTTTTTGTAGATATTCATCATTTCATTTAGATTGTAAAATTTATTTGTATATAAGTGGGCAAAATAGCTTCTAATAATCATCTTGATTTCCATTTCATTATTTGTACTTTGGTTGTTGGCTTCTTCTTTTCTTTTTAAATCAAATTAACAAATGATTTATTTCTATTAGTTTTTTCTCCATAAAACCAGTTTATAGTTTTATTTATTTGTCCAATGATTTTCTTATTTTCAATTTTATTATTCTCTCCTTTAATTTTCAGGATTTTAAACGTGGTGTTTAATTGGACTTTTTAATTTGTTCTGTTTCTAGCTTTTTTTTTTTTTTTAAGTTGCATGCCCAGCTCATTGATCTACTTTTCCTCTATTTTATCTATGTAAAGAATTAGAGATATAAATTTCCCCTTAGGCTGCAGAGTGCTTTGTCTACATCCTATAAATTTTGGCATGTTGTCTCATTGTGATCATATTCTTTAATGAAATTGTCAATTATTTTTATGATTTGTTCTTTGATCCACTTGTTTTTTTAGGATTGGTTTTTTTTTTTTTGATTTTATTTATTTATTTATTTATTTATTTATTTATTTATTTATTTATTTATTTATTTATTTATTTTTTTTGCTGAGGCAATTGGGGTTGAGTGATTTGCCTTGGGCCACATAGCTAGAAAGTGTTAAGTGTTTAAAACCAGATTTGAACTGAGGTCCTCCTGACTGCAAGGCTGGTGCTCTAACCACTGCACCACCTAGCTGCCCCGGGATTATTTAATTTTTAATCTCTCCACTGTACATTATTGAGTGTAATTTTTGCTGCATTATGATCTGAAAAGGATGTATTTGCTATTTCTGCTTTTCTGTATTTTTGCAGGTCAATTTCTGGTAAATGCCATGTACTGCTGAAAAAGGCATATTCTTTTCTTTTCCCATTCAACTTTCTTTAGATATTTTTCATATCTATTTTTTCCAGAATTTTATTCATCCCCTTAATTTCTTGTTTATTCTTTAGTTAAATTTATCTAATTTGGAGGGGGGAAAGTTGACGTCTCCAAATAATAGAGTTTTATTGTCTATCTCTTCCTATAACTCATTCAACTTCTTCATATATTTAGATGCTATATCATTTGGTGCATATATATTTAGTAGTGATAGTGGCTTTTAGCAAGATATGGTTTCCTTTTTCATTTCTTTTAATTAGATCTATTTTTGTTTTTGCTTTGTCTGAAATAATGATTGCTTCTCCTGATTTCTTTGCTTTAACTGAAGCATAATAGATTCTGCTCTAATTCTTTACTTTTATCCTGTGTTGCATCTCTCTGCTTCAAATGTGTTTCTTTAAAAAAAAAAAAACAAAAACAAAAACAACATATTGTAGAATTCTGGTTTTTAATCTATTCTTCTATTTGTTCTATATTTGATTTTTTTTTTTTTTTTTTTTTTTGCTACCTGAAGTACTTTTTCCTTGATCTGTGTGCTTTGGAATTTGGTCATAATGTTCTGAGAGTTTTGACTTTAAAATCTCTATCAATCAGTGACTGGTAGGTTCTTTCAAGTTCTGTTTTATTCTCTAATTCTAATACATCAGGGCAGTTTTCTCTGATAATTTCTTGAGAGATGCTGTCCAGTCTTTTTTTTCTGTCATGACTTTCAGATAGTACAATAATTCTTATGTTATCTTTCTTGAATCTATTTTCTAGATCATTTATTTTTCCCATGAGAAATTTCACATTTTCTTTTATTTTCCATTTTTAAATTTTGTTTTATCATATCTTTATATCTCATAGAGTCATTAGTTTTTACTTGTTCAATTCTAACTTTTAAGGAATTATTTTCTTCAATGAGTTTCTGTACTTCCTATTCCATTTTGCCAATTCTATATTTAAGGAGTTATTTTCTTCAATACATACCTTTTCATGTATCTTTTCCCATGCTATTGACTCTTTTTTCATGATTCTCTTTATTACTCTAATTTCTTTTCACAATTTTTCTTCTATTTCTCAAATTTGCTTTTAATACTTTTTAAAACTCTTCCAGAATTCTTTTTGGATGTGAGACCAAGTTACAATTTTTTGTGAAGCTTTCTTTATCTATAGCCATTTTAACATTATTGCCCTTTTTTATGTTTATGCCTTGATCTTCTTTATCACATAGTAACTTTCTATAATCAAGTTTTGTTTTGCTTGTTTTTTTCTCACTTTTCTGCCTTTTTTGTAACTTGATGTTTTTCTGTGAAATTGGGCTCTGGTCCTATAACTGTACCAACCTTTTGTGCTGGGGCTTTAAGTCTTATCATTGGCTTTTCTAGGCTACATGGCTTTGCTTCTTCCTCCTCTGAAGGGGAAGCTTCCCTTCAGGCTTGTATTGAAGTGGAGCCTCCCCTAGGTATGGGGTTAAATTGCTGTCCTGCTCCAGGAGTGGGTCTCTGCTGCTGTAGTGCTATAGAAACAGGATCTCTGCGGGACAGAGATCTGGGGCAGGGCTTCATAACTGGTCTTCTGTGGGTCAATGCCTTGTTACTGGCTTATGCTGGGAGTTCTCTGAGATAGAATCTTCCTGCTCTTGATAGACTGCTAATTTACCTAAGAGGCTGCTGACTTGTAAGAGGGCAGAGCCTCGATGATGATGGATTGTTCTAGGCTCAGGGTCCTACTGCAGACCCCCTGCTATAAGGCTGACTGCTGCTGCTATTGTTGGATCTTTATCCCCTCCTACCCCAATGAATCAGACCTTTCCTGCAAGACTAAACTGCTTCATTGTTCCTAGATCAGTTCTGAAGGGGTTTCCTAGTTGTTTGATAGGGGATTCGGAAGGGCTTCTGAGGATTCTTCCTCACTCTGCCAACTTTACTACAGAAATAATGATCATTTTTTTCCTAAGCATTGTCTAAGTAATATATTTTACAGTAATCATTTGGAATAGTCCATGGAGATTTTGTTGCCAAGATTATTTCACAGCACCAGAGTTTTGGGCAAAAGTATAAAGCTAAAAACATTAGTAAATGTGTGATGGGAATAATTTTTCCCCAGACTATAAATTAAACACTAAGCTTTTTAGTAATAAAACCATGCCCCCTTTTCCCTACAGAATTAAAAGTCCCTTGTTTCCTACTGACTAAACTAATTTTTATTTTTTTATGAATGATAATCTATCCTGGCCAATCTATATAGGTGTACATGTATGTATGCATGCATGCATTAAAGATTTTCTATGCCGGCTAATTTACATTGGTACACATTCATACACATGTATGTATACTGACCAGAATAGATTATCACTCATAAAAAAATTAAATTAATCTGATTTATTTTTTATCTCAGTGGAGTATAATAGGGAAGAAATAAAAATGTATGTGTGTATGATAACCAAGTAACAGTTAATCCAAGAATATCTACAGGTTGAATTATAATTTACCTATTTTTACATGCCTCTATTTCAGTGATTAATTATTCTCATTAACACTGGTAAATGTGTATTGTTTTTCATTGAAAAGCACTGATTTGGGCTTTGAAAATCAAAATGGCATTTCCACATTTTCCTTAAATGTGAACAAAAGGAGAAGAGTGAAACATTTCCTGGGTACTGCTGCTGTTTGAAATTTGGTTTTAGTCTATCATACAAAATATCTTGGAGGTGATTTATGAAATAAAGAATTCTACTGCCAAGTATTTATTATGCACTTACTATAAGCTCAAAAGATGTGATACCTGCATTCAATGAATTTACATTCTAACTCATAGGACGAGTCTAACTCACAAGAAAAAAACAGTGATCAAAACAAGGCAATTAGGTACTGCTATGTAATGGTTCCAAGATTTCTATGTCTTTGGGGAATTCAAAAGAAATAGTGATGAATTAGGGCTGAGATCAGGAAAGTGGGATGAGACTGACACTAGATATTGAAGGATGACTAGAGAGATCTAGAAGTAGAAGAATATAAGCAAAGTCAAAGAGGCGGGAATGAGTAAGAAAGCACATCTGTGAAAGTAATTCTGAATACCATGTAATTTGTTATGATTGATCTGTCTGTACTATTTTTCTGTCTGTCAATGCATCTATGCATATGTCTATCCACCTGGCCTGTCATCTATCTGTCATATCTAAGGGTATGTTTTCTGACTTTAGGAAACTGACAGATCATAAAAAGCAAGTTACAGAAACAGTAAGAGGCATGGTGATATAAAGGTATTCCATTCAGATTACAATAGCACCTTTTAAAATGTGAGTGGATTATCCTATACTTTGTAAAAGAAAAGGCTTATAGTTCATTTTCAGATAAGAAGGGCAGCCTAGACAAAAACTTTCCCTCTAGGATATAGACTGTCAATAGACTGTCTCTACTTTTTTTGCTTAATTATTCACAGAAAAATTTTTTTAAAAAAAATCTGTGTGTAAAACACTGGGGAACTCTGAACCCCAAAGTTGTTTGATCATTATAGGGCAAATGGTCACATTCTGGTTTTGGTCTAATTTGAAGGCATAGTGATTTGGAGAAATGTACTAGATGGTGACTATAAAACAGGGTTTAATCTAGAGAATCCAACCCTGAACCAGGAAGATCTTATAAAAGAAAATCTGTATTCTCACCTCCTGCCTAGAAGATGGCAAACTTTAGAGCCAATATCTTGGGGAAACAAAATTGAAGAAGCAGATCTGGCAGTCACAGACTAAGATTTTTTTTCTCCTTTCAAAAGAGAAAAGCACTACCCCCCACCCCAATCAAATGCTGTACCTGAAGCTAGATATGGTAGATAGTATTACTAACCACTGAAGAGTAGGCTCAGGGAATTCAAAAGATATGCCCAAAAGAATTGCAGTGAACGACCTGATCAAATGTCATGCTGAGTGCAGAATTTACATGTTCCTTCATAGGTCTCACTATTGTATTCAGGACATCTCTAGTCATCCTGATCTATATCATACCACTGGATTCAGGTGGCTCTGGAGGAAAAAATGAGGATAGTGACTTTGCATAGTCCTCCCTCACATAAATCCAATTTACTTGTATGCTATGGCATCATCGTCCTGATGCCATGGTCATCTCTGGGAATGAAAGACAAACAGCAACTACAATGTTGTGACTGCTTTTTATATTACATTACAATGAGAATAATGAGAAAATAAGTGAATTTCTGTTAGAGAAGGGAGGGAACATTATTCACCCCAATCATAGGAAGATATGAGCCTGAAAAATTATGTTTAATTCTACATACAAAAAAATTAAAACCATTTCTAATCATAAGATAAAATGTTCTAAATTATGATTGGAGAAATGTAAATTAAGACAACCCTGAGGTACCACTACATAACTTTCAGATTGTCTAAGATAACAGGAAAAGGTAATGATAAACAGAGAAAATGTGAAAAAATATTGGGACACTAATACATTGTTGGTGCAGTTGAGAACCGATCCAACCATTCTGAAGAGCAATTTGTAACTCTTTTCAAAAGGCTATAGTATCTCTACTGGATCTGTATCCCAAAGAGAAGATAAAAATGGGAAAAGAAGCTATCTGTGCAAAAATGTTTGTAGAGTCATTTTTGTAGTGGCAAGGAACTGGAAATTGAGTGGATACCCATCAGTTGAGGAGTGGCTGAATAAGTTACAGTGAAATGTTATATAATATTATTGTTCTATAATAAACGATCAGCAGAACGATTTCAGAAAGGCCTTAAGAGACTTAGATGAACTGATGCTAAATAAAATGAGTAGAACCAAGAGAACAGAGCAACAAGATTATGTGATCAACTCTGATGGACTTGGCTCTTTTCAACGATGACATGATTGAAGCCAATTCCAATAGGCTTGTGAGAAAGAAAGCCATTTGCATCCAGAAAGAGGATTGTGGGGACTGAATGTGGATCACAACATAGTATTTTTACCTTTTTTATTGTAATTTGCTTGCTTTTTCTTTCTTTCTCACTTTTTCCCTTTTTTATCTTATTTTTCTCATACAGCATTATAAAAGTAGAAATATGTATAGAAGAATTGCACGTTTAACATATATTGGATCACTTGCTGTCTGGGGGAGGGGAAAGAAGGAAAGGAGAAAAATTGGGACACAAGGTTTTGCAAGGGTGAATATTGAAAGATATCTTTGCATTTATTTTGAAAATAAAAAGCTATTATATAAAAAAAGAAAAGTCTCTTTAGTAAAACATGTGGGATTTATAATGCCCATCAATTGCAGCTGAAACCCATGGATCTAGAAAATACTGAGTAAATAGCAAGGAGGTTTCAAGGAGAATGGGGAGGCAGACACACAGCCCACATTTATGTAATTCAGTTCCTGAAACATTAAACACCAACATGAGAAAGCCTCCCAAATTAAAGAGCTAATTTGATCCAAATCAAGTTTGGGTAAAACATATTTGAGAATTAATTTCTGTACTTAGAGAAAACATGCAGAATTAAATTACAAGAGTTAGACAATTGAATGAATGCCATTTAGATATATATTCCTGAACTCTAATTAATCATGTAAAGGTGAGATAAAAATTAAGTCAAAACAAGGATATTTATTCTGATTTCTATTTCAAAGCCATGCATATGAATCAAAGTCAAAATGAGTCACACAAATGCCCTATTATGTTAAGCATAATCCAGTGCTGAAATGTCCTTTATTTTTCTAGAAACCCACATCTCAGATTCATATTAGTTTTCAACTGTAGACGTAGACTGACATATTTGATAGCAATAGTATTGCAACACTTTCTTTGAGTTTTACACAAATAGAAACCCAGTGTCAGCTAAGAATGTAGCACTATCCAGTAAGTCACAGTCCTTCAGATTGAAGTCACTCCTTGGTCTAAACTGGCTATTTCTGGAAGACGATTAACTCATATCAATATACCATCTGGAAGATTTAAGTGTGTAGCTAAGGAATTATCTGTAAAATGATTTGTCCCAAAGTGGAATGGACCAGCTACAGAGAAAATGGGTGCCTCTGTTCTGGAGATCTTCAAGTAGAAATTCCCTAGACACTTGTTGCAAATGTTATAGAAGGGACTTGTGTGTGTGTGTGTGTGTGTGTGTGTGTGTGTGTGTGTGTGATACAAAGAGAGAGACAGAGAGAAAAAGAGACAGAGAAAGGCAGACAGACACATAGAGATGGAGAAATTTGTAGTGGGTTGTTTCAGATACAAATCTTTAATTTCATTTGTTTAGGCTACTCTTGTGATGAAACTATCAATGTAAATTAACAAATATTCAAGAACTTGTAGTTTATGTGTTGTCTGGGGACACTAAGACGTTAAATAACTTTTCTGAGGTCACTCAACTAATTTGTGTCAGAGGTAGATTTTGATCTAGACTTCTACCCTAAAACTGGCTCTTTATTCATTAGACCAATCTGTCTTTGGTTGGTGCATGCATGCACACATGTGTGTGTACATACATGTACATGTATTTGTTTCTATATGTTTAAAATTATATGCAAGGAAAGAAATGAATATATTGCATACATCTATATATTTATGGCAATATGCTTATTATTGCTTATAACATAAACATATATACATGTAGATGTATGTAATTAAATATAAAGGAAATGAGTTATTTTGAGATGAACATTTTATTTTATTATTGAATTAACTTAATCAAATGTAAATAGATATACATGCATATGTATCTATAGTAGCATATGCATATGATATATGTGTGCATATGCATGTAATATACATCTATATGCATGTAGAAATATGTGTAAGCGTATATATATATTGTATACATAATATAACTAGCTTGAGAGGTATTTTATATTTCTAAGTAAATTAAAGAAATGGACAAAGAATGAGCTTCATATTTTCATCTTACTACAATGTAAATTTATGGGGGAACTACCTTTCATCACTATAGTGAAATAATAACTCATTCAGTTCTGTCTTCATGGCTTGAAATACCTTATACCCTGTGATGTATCACCTCCCTAAAGGTTGTCAAGATTCTTGGAGAATCTATCTTCATGGGCTGATCATGAACCATAGTTTTAGGAAGATACTTTAGTTGATCTGACAAAACAAGAGCAAGAGAGCTCAAGGAGTGAACAATGAGTTAAGGCTCATGAAAACAGTATGAGAATGAAAAAGGTCAACCAGATCATGGAAATCAGCACTTCTTTCAAGACTCTTAACTCCAAGGAATTCATTCATTATTATTAGTCTTGAAACAGGATATCTTAAATTCTTATTCATATAAATTATTTATGAAGTACCATCAATGAAATAAAGATATCATTTGCCCAATTAGCTTACAATTTAATTAGGTTAAAATGCAAGTTTCTTCCTTAAGTCAGGGGTAGTCAACCTATGAAGTGCATATAATGCTATAAGTCCTTTTGGCACTCAGCTATTCCCTACTACAATTTCATCACCTCCTCCCTCTTCTTCTACTACTTTTTCCCCTCCCACATCTTTTCCCTTTCTTTCTCATATTGTCTATGACTTAAGACTGCTCTTCATAGGCAACGTTTAGCCCCATATAATGTTACCTGAAACCATGTTTTATGATTAGCCTATGAAGGCTAATCCTAAGTCCTTTTCATGAGGACTTTCACAACCCCTAGGAAAGTTAGATTCCTCTGACCATTAAATATTTCAGATCATAAATAGAAATATTGCAAATTCTTTTCATGAAATATACTGATAGCTGTAAGATATAGCATAACATCTATATCTATAATTGTGAGATAAATAAGTAGAATTAATGTTTGTCACATTCATTCTGGTGATATATGTAACACTCAAATACCTAATTTGGCCTGTGAGATAATCTCCCTTGTCTTTCTTCCACCAAAGTACTCCCTGTCCCCTACTTACCTCCATTTGATTGACTGGGTCCTGTTGGTATTCCCCAAGTGAGACTATTCTACATGTACAGGATAAAATGTGTTGACAGATGGGTCAAATGAAATTTGTGGAAAGTCTAGGTAGTGCTGGCATAGTATCCAGGAGAACTATAATAAAAACACAGCCCTGCAATATCTTGGCAAAATCATTCAGCCAGCAATCACTGACCAGTATGACCCTATGTTTTGACTTTATACCAGTTCAACACTTAATGTTTCTCCAGAGATGGGCAAGTCCAAAGCTCAGCTGAAGACTCCAAGAAAGACAAGATCAGCTCTGAAATAAGAGCACCCTCTAAAGTTAACTCCATAATAAAAACAAATTAAGTTTTCATTGCAAAGTTACCGAATGGAAGTTAACTCAAATTCTATTTCTCCCATCAGGTTACTTTATAAAGATAAAAACAAATCCTTATGATGCTATGTAAAGTGGTATTCTTTTCTCAGTTTATACTGCTTCACTTGATGACCTTATCAGTTCACACTGATTTAATGATCAACTCCATGTTAATTATTCTAAAATCTACTTATGATGTCTCAGTCTCTAGACTTAATCATGCATCTCTAATTGCCTTTCAAATATCTCAAATTCCAGTAGACATCTAGAACTCAGTATGTCCAAAACAAAACTCATTATCTTTCCCCCTATATACTTCCCTGCTTCTCCCTTCCTTATTATTGTAGAAGGCAACTACCAGTATGTTAGGCTTACAAATAAAATATCATTGACTCCAACTATATTCCAAGCTGTTACCAAGGTCTCTTTCACCTTTGCACATTTCTTGAATATATCCTTATATCTCCTGTGACACTGCCATCACCCTTGTGCAGTCTCTTATCACCTCATTCCTGGACTGTTGCAATAGCCTGTTCATGGGTTTGCCTGCCTCTAATCTCTCCCCACTCCATTCCATCTTTCATTCAGTCACCAGTGATTTTCATTGAGCACATATCTGACCATGTCACCCTCTCAGTCACCTCAACTCAATAAACTCTAATGTCTTCCCATAGACTTTAGGATCAAATACAAAATGTTCTATTTAGTATTCAAGGCTCTTCATAATCTAGTCCCCTCCTACCTTTCTAGTCTTCCTCCTTATTCCCTGACATGTTCTCTTCTGCCTAGTGACATTGGCCTCCTTGCTATTCCACCAAGACACTCCCTCTACTGGGTCTAAGAATTCTTCTAAATGTTTATTTCTTGCTTGCTTGATTGACTGAATAGGAAAAGTTCTTTTCTCATATGTCTATTTTCTCCATTCTTATATTACTGATAGCTTTCTAACACTCCAGCTGAAGTAAATTGATTGTTATATAGCAGGGTTTCTTAAACTTTTTCCACTTATGTACCTTTTCACCCCAAAATTTTTATGCAACCCAGAGTAAATAGGTATATAAAATAAGTATACAAATCAAACATTTACTGATATTAAATAATAAAAAAAATTTTTTAAAACAATTCTTTGATACATATATATATATATAATTTTACTAGTATTATTAAAGATGAAAGTAAATTTGCATACCAATAAGATGGATGTGCTTGTTTATTTTTACATACAGAATTAAATCCTGGTAATATATTTAATACCTTTTACTGTTGCCAAATTTTTTGCAGCCTTCACATTTAGTTATGTGATCCCATGTGGAGTCATAACCCATGGTTTCAGAAGTTTTGTTCTATAGAAACCTAACCTTAAAAGATAGATATCCAATAATGGAGTTATAAATATATGTACACGTGTATACACACACACACATGCACATACACAGGGGCACAAGTTGGTCCAAAGGACAGAAAGTCAGACTTAACCTTAAGTCAGGAAGATCTTATTTCAAAAGCTGTCTCTGACGCATAAGCAATTCAGGACAAGTCATGTATCTTCTCATGTACCAGAGAATTCTCTAAGACCACCAATTGTACAACTATTGCAGATGTGTATTTATAAAGGCGACTTCCTCAGCAAGAGTTAACCTACTTCAGAGATGTCAAATAGATGACCATGGCCCTACATGGCCAATAACACTTCCAAGACTGGCCTGAACAGATTAAATGTAATTGAGAAAATTTAACAAAATCAAAAAAATATATAATGAAAGATAGATAACATTACATTTTTATGTGCAGAATAGTGGCACTATTTCTAATTGATTTCAATATTATCATACATTAACAAAATCACAGGTGTAGATTTAAAACACAAACACATATACTCATAGCCAGTTTACCACTTGACTGAGAATGATTTCTACAGCATCCTTAACAAGTATCCAACTAGCTTTTACTTAAAGATCTCTGATGAAGGAGAAACCAGGAGCTCCCAATAAACTAATTCCATTTTTGAATAGTTCTACCTAGCACAGCTCTTTATTTTACAAATAATACTTTGAATTGAGTCAAGCCAGAGTGTGAATGGATCTGAGTGACACTCAAGGTATTTTCTAAGATCTTTCCCTCTCCCGTTGCTTTATAAAAGAATGTTATGGCCAGTAATTAGTTGGCCCCAAGTGCTTAAATCACCAGATTTAGACTTGGTAGGAATCTCAGATATTATCTAGTCCAAATGTTTCAGAAGGGAATCAGGCTGAAGACTTCAACTATACTTGGGGAGGGGAATATAGATTATTGTTCAGTGAACCCTAAAAACCTGAAAAGATAGTGTATGGCCATATTTAATTTACTTACAACTACCAGAATCCAGTTTGGAAATTATAAGCTACTCTTAAAAAAGGCATAAATTTAAGCATTATCAAATAAAACTCTTTAGTGAATCATTTTTCAGTCATATCTGACTGTTTACAATTACATTTTGGGGTTTTCTTGGCAAAGATACTGATGTTTTGCCATTTCCTTCTTCATTTTACTAGCTGAGGAAACTGAGGCAAACACCGTTAAGTGACATGTCCAGAGTCATACAGCTATTAAGTATCTGAGGCCAAATTGAGGCCAGTTCCTCCTGAAAATAGGTCCAGTTTTCTACCTACTAAGGCACCTAGTTGCTGCAAATAAAAATCTACCAGTCCATAATTTCTATCATGCCAGACGGTCCAACTAAGTGCTTATTAGCACAAGTGTTGGACATGAAGTGCTTAATAAATGCTGGTTTTTCAAAGTGCTTGGGGTTTAAAACAACAACAACAAAACTTGTAGCCTGTTTTCCCATTTCATGAGATGAACTATGCAGCTGAACACCCAGAACCAATCATCTTGAGATAAATATAAGCAAATAATATGACAAAGCAGATTTGGATTCATATGAAAGACCAGAGA
The DNA here is from genome assembly GCA_023553655.1 of Myrmecobius fasciatus. Taxonomy (NCBI): domain Eukaryota; kingdom Metazoa; phylum Chordata; class Mammalia; order Dasyuromorphia; family Myrmecobiidae; genus Myrmecobius; species Myrmecobius fasciatus. The sequence goes on from JAJPUD010000675.1 coordinate 190,598, forward strand.
ATAGCTGCAATAGGAGACACTCAATAGCACTTCCATGTCAACAATTATGATATTAAACAAGAAGGAATCTTATAACCACTAACACCACCACTACCAACATTGCCACCATCAAAAAATTGCTTTTAATATCTTGATACATAGAATGCCCATGCAAAGTGTTTCTCAGTGACAGCTGAGGGTGATGAGAAGGTAGACAATGACTGAGAATGCCCACTTGATGCTTAATTCTCTTATGATAAAATTCTGACTAGACATCACTTAAAACTGCATAGCATAGTAAAAAAAAAACAAACAAACAAAAAAATAAAAACCCCCAAACATTGACTGCAACTATGGCCATTTTAGTGAAAAAGAAGCATGAAAGAAGAGTGAAAAACCAAAACCAACAAATAGCAAACAAATTTTTCTTGTCCTACTTGGTAGTCATAGTGCATCTTTATGCAGCTTTTTCATTTCTCAAGCTCTTTTTAGGAAGCAATCTCTATTCCTCCTTCACAATTATTCTATGCTCAAAAAACTGACGGGTCTAAATCAGGAAGGAGGCCCTGTGGTGGCCTTGTCTCAGAATCACACACCAATTTCCCCAGTCCTGCTTCAGTTGCTTCAGACATTTAATTAACATCAGACACGGTAGCAAAAGATTTGTCTATAATTTCATTGAGTCACCCATTTGTGAGTCATCTATTTCTAATTTGTTTTAAAATCAAGATCAAGATACTTAGCTGCCACAACAATCTGCATCAACTTAAAGGAATAAATGGTGTATTCCTTCCTTGGATATATCCCAGCATCCTCTCTGCCTTCTGTGTTACAAATGGAAATTATAGTTTTCCTCCCAAAATAACCTTTATTAAGTATCCACCTGCTAAATCCTTGAATCCTTTTCATTACAAACCAATAGCACTTATATAAAGACAACTGAAGTAAGCACTGAATAAGGAAAGCTATGTTTCCCAGTGGAATGGAAACTCCTTGAGGACAAGAACTGTTCTGTTATGTCTTGGTATTCCTAGGATGTAGCCCAATTTCCTGTACTTATAATAGGCATCTAGTTAATAGTTTAAAATTGAATTTCATATTTCAAGGAGTTTATAATTAAATATGGAAGTTTTATGTACAAAATGATTCAAAACAGATAAATTATAAAAGTAAACTAACCATATTACATAAGAAAGTGTTGCTGTCAAGTAAGGAGAAAGTTGGAGGAATGGTAAATGATGTAGGAAGACATCAGGAGTATTTGATCAATTTTTCAGGGCAGGGATATGGTTTGATGAACGAGGGGAAGAGAAAAGGACATTTATGGTTCAGAGAAAAATGAGAATCAATTTACTTAGAAAGATAAGAAGGATAGCAGAAGATAAAGGTCATGACTGAGAGGCTACTTGGAATCTGGAAATCCCATGACTAGGATTATCAGTGTTATTTTAGGAGAAAATGGAAATCCTTTCAGAATCAGAGAATGTAGTACATGATCAAACCCAAAGAAGATGATAGATACTTGCATTGTGTAGATTTAATAGAGAAAAGAGCCTTTAAGCTATCTCTACATCATAGGCAAGAGGCCATAATTTCATAATTTAGAAAGAAATTTAGAGAAAAATGAAACATTATGAATAGCTGACAAAAATAGTTACAGTTGTATAATTGATAGGAGGAATAGCCACAATACCATTTTATTGAAGCTTATGTCCTAATGATGATGGAACATTAACTGCACAAATTGAATGACACCAGCATTGGCCTTGATTGAGCTATCTAGCACAAATTGTAAAGAAATGAAACCACAATTCTTTTAAAATATTCTCTGATACACATTTCTTTCTTTCTTATTTTTTTTTAAAACTGAGCTATCTCAGACTTTTATCCAATGGATCTGATTCAATGAGGTATGACTAGTTTGAGAGCATCCTACCTAAATGTGTCAAAATATTGAAAAGATGTAGCCAAATACATTTAGAAGTTATTTTTTTCATCTCCAGCCTTCTTTCTAGACAGTGACTTTTACTTCAAGAGCTTAAACGTTTTTGCTTCCTCCTAAACTAATTGTTATTTCTGCCTATGAAGTATTATCAGTTTTAGTATCTGGCCTTTAAAGAAATACTTTCACATATATAATGTCAATACTATTATTGCATACTACTAAAGAGCATTCTATCTTCCCTAAAAGTCCATAGAAAACTACAAGCTCTGCTACTACATGATCAATGTTAGCATAATACTCAATATTAATTCAGATCCATATTGGATTTTGTCCAAAGCAAGAGAATTGCTACAAGTCTTTGCAGTTCTCAGAGTTCACTCTTCCCTAGAACATGGACCATGAGGATAGCATTAAAGCAAGTACTAAAGTAAGGTAATGTATTTCCCAGTGCCTAGGGCAACATTTCTGCTACCAAACAACTGATTTAGTGACTTCAAAGTCAAGTAGGATTTCTGCATGTGTGTGTGGTGTGTGTGTGATTACTAATATTTGTTAGTATAAGATTCTACTAGATGGCATTGTGAATTTGTTGTTCTTCAGCCATGTCTGACTCTTCATGACCCCATTTGGGGTTTTCTTGGCAAAAATATTGGAACTGTTTACTATTTTCTTCTCCATCTCATGTTACAGATGAAGAAACCTAAGGCAAACTAAGTTTTAAGGGACTTGCCCACACAAAGCTAGGATCTAAAGCCATTCTGACCTCAGGAAAATGAATCTTCTCCATCTACTTCACCACTTAGCTGACATTGCAAATTAGTAACCTGTTAAAATGAAAAATGGGATCTAGGCCACTATATATTTATATACATATAAATATATAGTGGCCTAGATCCCATTTTTCATTGTGTTATGTAATTATTTATATAACATATATTATATATGTTATATAAATAACATAACTACATAACACAATATAACATAATGGGGCAATAGCTCTTTTAGATTACTTTCATGCTATTTAATGCATTGAAGAAATACATAGAAAAAGAGACCTAGGTGTACCTTGCCTGATTTTACCAACTGTCTACAGCCCACATGTCATTCATTGGAAGGGGGAAAAACAGACCCTACAAATTCTTCAAGAGTCCTCTTTTTCTGATACATTTGGTAAACGGAATTTATTCTTTTTGAGTTCAATTGCTGGCTTAGGTCTCTCATTTTTATTTTATGACTGGTCAAGCAACTCCACAAAAAGTTTTTGTTACAGTGATGGTTTTTTACCTTCGTCTTTTGGGCTTGGGAGGTGGGGAGGGGAAGGTGGGAATGGATTTATGATTTTATCTGAGTTATGGAACTTCTAATGAGAAAACTAAAATACTGCTGATTGATAATTGTGCTTCAACTTTAATTCTTCAAGCTTTTCTTTTCTTCCTTTCTTTCTCTCTCTTTCTCTTTTTCCTTCCTTCCTTCCTTCCTTCTTTATTTTAGTCATTTAGTGTTAAGTGATTTGCCCAGGATCATACAGCTAGTAAATATCTGAGGCTAGGTTTGAAATCAGGTCTTCCTGACTTTAGGGTTGGATCTAGCCATTGAACCACCTGTAGCTGCCCCCTGAATTCTTAAAGAGCTTCCTGGCCACTGAAAGGTCAAGTGACTTGCACGAAATACATATTTATATAATTCTTTCCATAAAATGAACTGTGAGGGACAAAGCTGAAAGAATGTGTTTTAAACTAATAACATATTTTATAATTACAGAAAAGAAGCTCTTGAATTCATTAATATGATCTATATATTGAGCATAACAAAACATGTCAGAGTTCAGGACAGAGATTCTCATTACTGAGAGAAAAACAAAACAAAACAAAAATTTCAAAAGTCTGTAACAAGTCAGAAATATGGAAAGTATTAGCTCAATGTTTTGATTTTATGTATGCCTTTGAATGTAAATGGGTTATAGATAGACTCTGGGATGTTTGGTGGCTTAACTTAAACTACTTGTGACTGATATCTGAGGAAGGGCCATAACTATCCTGATATTGCTATGAGAGAGCAATGTCTTGCTGGATGAGCCAATGATTTTTACTCCCTGTCTTTGTTTATTAGCTTGTGATCTTTTTAAATTCAAAGACTGTCTTTTGCCTTCCTTTGTATCTCAAGGACTTATTATGGTTCTTGGCACACAGAATGTGCCTAATAAATACCTGGAACATAGTATATATTGAAGAAATATTTATTGATTGCCTATGTCAACTCATTTATTTTTTATGCTCTGTTGGTTCTTATTTGCTATTCTTATTCAAATTTAAGAGTTAGTTACTGGCTAGTCTGGCATACACAGGGATCATCAGCACCAGGATTCCAAAGACTCAGGATCTGGGCAAGTCACTTCACTATGCTAAAAAGTAAATGAAAGGCTAGACTCTTTAAATTCCTCTGACTAGAAAAGCACAGGCTTCTATGTTGGATTCATCTGAGTCACAAGCCAGAGTGACGTTTCTATCATATCAGCAAATTCTCTAGACTTTATAGCTGACTCATCTATGATGCTGAAGAGAGTATTAATATGAACACTGAAAATCTTATAATCTACTAGCAATCCTTTAAAGTGTTTCATTTAACTTTGCATGCCCAGCAGTGAATACAGTACCTTTCACAGAGCAGGTACTGAAGACATGTTTACTGAATTGCCTTAGAATAGTCTTTTCAAGTTTTTCTTCCATCTTTAGATCCTACCCTGGTGCTGTGACAAATTTGGTGCTTAATATGGTATTCAGACCACACAACATATTTAGGGCTTCATATTCTGAGATTCAAAGCTGTGTGTTATTAATTTAGAACAAAAGTGATAAATTGTGGGATGGCCAACTCTTGCTAGGGGACAAATTCAGCCATTTTTGTGCTTCCAGGTTTTAAATTTTTAAATATGGCTTAATTATATTTTAAAATTAAATAACAATAAACTGTTGGCTAAATATGAGACTCTGCTATAGTTTGATGAGCCCTAGTTTCGAACAGAGTCCTCTAATCTTTCAAACATAGTTCATTTTATGTTAGTACAAAAAAGATTGTTGAATCTGTAAGGTAAAACATGATGTTTCTGATTAGAGAGGTCCCTTATGTTTGTGTAGGTTTTGAAGTATTTTTAGGGAATGGCTAAACAAAATAAATTATGTGAATATAATGAAATTTTATTGTGTTGTAAAAGATGAGGAATAAGAATTTAGCCTTGTCTTGCAAAGCACAGCAATGCTAGAATTAGCAGCATCAGAAATTTTGGTGAGAAATTTTTGGACACTATGTAGTAACTGGATTGGCTATTGGTAATAAGACTGATTCATGGATAGTTCGGGAAGCAGGAAGAAGGAAATAAACATAGAGTTTGAGAGGAGTGAGCATGTTTTCTATTTTGAGGGAAAGAAACTGATGGAATGACTTTCATTAAAAACACACAAGAGTCCCAAATTATAGATGAATGACATAAGAAGTAGTCGCTATGGGGACATGTAAGGGATCCATGAATAGATTTCTGGGAATCTGGGAATTTGGATGTGAAAAATACATCTTTATTTTCACTAACTTCTAACAGAAATTTAGCATTTCAATCGACCAATAAATATTTATTAAGTATCTACTATGTGCCAGGAATTACACTAAGTGCTGGACAAGTAAAAATAGGCAAAAGACAGTCTCTAGCCTCAAAAAGCTTACAATCCAAGGAAGACAAAACTGATCTAGAATAAACAATGAAAGAAGAATAAACACCTAGTTCATTGAGAAATCAGCATTGGAATTCAAATGGCAGTCAAAAATAGACCAACCTTGGTGAAGGACTGACTGTAGTCAGTGCGGTGGTTCAACATTGTAAGTAGGAGAAAAAAATAAAGACCAGAGAAGATGATTTTTAATCAATTGAATTCTCTCTAGACAATACACACACACAAACACACACACATTATTATATCTTAATGAACCCTATAGCTAAAAATAACAGGGAGGGGAAGAATGTTCTTATATGTCTGGGTTACTAACCATCTAGCACTGTGCCACACAAGGGAATTATACCCAACTTTTTGGTATTATATGTAAAATGCTATAGGAGAATGATGATATATTACATGATGAAGACATATGTGAACTGATGCAAAGGAATGTAAGGAGAGCAAGGAAATTATATAGACAATGAATATAAAACAATGAACATGAAAAGAACAATATTAGAACAATTTGAACTAAATACTATTATAATGTTCATAATTTATGGTCATAATGATAAAGTTTGACTCAAAAAATAAATATAAGAAAGTAGCATCACTATTTCTAAATTTAAAAAAATTATTCTTTGTTATAAATTTTACCTCTCTGGGTAGCTAAGTAGTACAAGGCACAGAGTGCTGGGCCTAGAGTCATGAAGATTGATCTTCCTGAGTTTAAATCAGGCCCTAGACATTTACTATCTATGTGACCCTGGGCAAGTCACTACATATATGTGTGTATGTGTGTGTATACACATACATATACACTCACATACACTTATAACAAGTTCAAACATATAAAATGAACATAAATAAAGTTAATATGGTATAATGGATACAGAGCTGATCCTGGAGCCAAGAAGACCTAGGCTCAAGTGCTATCTCTAATACAAATTAATTCTGGGACTATGGGAAAGTCACAAGTTCTAAATGACTCAAGGTAACTCTAAGAGGCTAAGCGATAAATTGTTATAACTGATAGAAGATGAATGTCTGAATTACATCATTTTGGAGAAAGTTTTCACACTAGAACTTCCTTACACTAATGAAATCACAGGACAATTAAACAGGGTAAAATACTATTGAAAGTCACTTATTCTCATATATAGAAATGATGTGACAGTTCAGCACATGCTACAATCCAACAATTTACAAAAACTTCACTGTGATTGCAGTATCTGGAAAAGGAGACTGTGTATGAGAAAATGATATCATTAGGTAGATCCAAAAAGAAGCCTTTAAAAGGTAGATGATAATAAATGAAGAACCTCATATATCTATATCTATATTTACTTACATACATACATAAACACACACACATATATGTAAGTAACAAAAGATGCTAGTTGGATAAAAGCCCAGAAATATGGTAATGGAAAAATAGATTGTTTCCTTAGGAGATTAGAAGATGGAATGGATAGAGTACTGGGTCCAGAGTCAAAAAGACTCATCTTCCTGAGTTCAAATCCAGCTTTAAACACTTACTAGCTATGTGACCCTGGGCTATTTGCCTCAGTTTCCTCATCTGTAAAATGAATTGGAGAAGGAAATGGTAAACCACTTCAGTATCTTTGACAAGAAAACCCTAAATGGGGTGACCAGGAGATGCACATGACTGAAGTAAATGAGCAAGGAATTGTTTCCCACTATCTTAAAAGTTTTTAGCCAAGTTTAATTAAAACAGGATAATTGAAAACACCTACATTTTTGCAAGTGATTCTTCTGATCTTTTAGAACTCAATAAGTTAACATTTAGCAGCTTCTCTTGTAACAATATTGGTATATGAAAATATTCATTCTTCCTATTATGAAAAGTAATTTTATTGAAAAAAAATCAATAGTTTTTTTTTTCCATTTAGGTAATCTAAAGTTAAATGCTTGTGTTTACTAGAAGTTATAAAAATCAAATTTCATATGCCAGATTCCTTTATTTCAGAAAATCTATAATGATAAGATCAGTAAATGTTTTATTTTTCATTAGCAATGTTTTATTAAGTATACAAAAGTAAACCAAGAAATATCTCTTAATACAAATGTGGTGGGGCAGATAGGTGGTGCAGTGGATAGAGCACCAGCCCTGAAGTCAGGAGGACCTGGGTTCAAATCTGTTCTCAGACACTTTACATTCCCTAGCTGTGTGACCCTGGGCAAGTCACTTAACCTCAATTGTCTCAGCAAAAAGCAAAAAAAAAAAAAATACAAATGTGGTCTGCTTATGTAAGAACAATAACTCATTCTATTATAACACTTTAAGGTTTGCAATGTATTTTCTTTACAATAGACCTATACCATATAGTGCAAATATTCTCATCCCCATTTTATAGATATGTAAACTGAAGCCCTGAATAATTAGTACACCATCCCTGATCACATATGCTATATTAAAATATTCAAAGTGAGTTTTAAGCCTGGTCTCATGACCCCCAAGGCACTATGCCACCTTCTAATAACAGTTTATAATTTGCATGTTTGGAAAAAGGAAGATATTTAGTACTAGGTAAACCTAGAAATTATTGCTATATTTATCATATAGAGAGTTCAAATGAGAAAATTATTGGTAGAACTGCTGACTGGCATCTTGTTAGATTATGCCCCATTATATGGCATATTTTAAGATAATTACTATCTCTCCCTATGACTAATTTATAACTTGGGGTTAGCCTCTGCCTAAAATGGAGTGAGTACATATGGCATAATATCATATCATTATTAGGTAGACTCTTCTGCTTCTGTTTTATAGTTTCCTACTGAAATAAAGAAATGACCAATTAAAATGAAAGATCAGTAGATTTTAAGATAGTGCTTAGGATGCTACCATAGAAATCTTCTTACTAAGTCATGAAAACATTCATCAAAATCAGTTAAGCAAGACCTATAGTGTTTCAATGCATGTTGCTTCAGAGTAGGAGTTATTTCATTGTTTATATTTGTATCTCCAGTCAGAATATTTGCCATTTAGTGGATATTTAATGAATACTTGTTGATTAATAAAGAAAAGTAATTCATTTCAACACAATTGGCTTCCTTTGCATTTTAGTTTATTCATTTAAAAACATTATTCTGAGAAGGGATCCTCTGGCTTCACCAAACTGTCAAAGGAAGCCTATGACACAAAGAAGGTCTTGGTGAAGGAAAGCAAGAAAAGATGAGTGGTTAGATATTTTTGTAATTATAACCTAGAACTTTCTTCCTGCTTGTGACAGGGAAGAACACTGGATATAAAGCCGATGGTCTCGGGGCTATTCTTTGACAAGATGCAGCCACCCAAAACTGAAAAGCTCCAAAGGACAGAATTCTCTCCAGCATCATTTCTTAATGATATCTGCTTTCTATTCTCTCTTTATTGTCTCTTCTCAGTTTTCTGCTAGATCTTCTCTCATTAAGGCATTGAAAGCCTTAAATGAAACAGAATAATTATCTTTAAGGGATGCCGTATTACCATTATTAAGTCATTAACACCTTAGCATTTACTTCAAGGTTCATGCACTAATATCTTGTTCCTGAATAGTTGGAGTGGGTGCAACTTATGGGCAAAGGCAATAGGAAGGCAGCCAAAGTGTGTCTTAAGAGAGCAGGGACACTTTAGGGATGTTAAATAATAAAATTCAAAAGAGCAAAGGCCTCTAACAAAAGCATCTGGCCTGGTTGCTCAAACATTTGGAAGGCAAGGCATTTGGAAGGTACATCACTAACATAGCCAGATAATAGGCTCCACATCCTAAGAAAACACAATCTTTCTAGATAAAACAAAACAAGCCCACCCCAGAAAGTTATTTCTCAAGTACTAGTTACATTAGAACAAGTTTGGCAGTTTTCAAGCTACAAGGTGACACATAGGCTATTCATTCCAATAATAGAGCTTAAAAAAATATTCCTTTTGTTGATTTGCCAGCAATTTGTCAAGATATTAGTGAGGCCAAAGTATTGTACGAGTACCCAATAGAAATGCTATAAGAATAAATGAAAGAATATCAATGAAAACCTTTAGACCGTGTAGGAGGAGAGGCTCAATTATTAGCCTTATTATTTTAACATTTTACTGTAGGGGAAAATCGATACAAATGACTGGGAAAATACAGCTTTTTTAAAAAAAAATTAAAATTTGGGATAACAGGGAGCATGGCATAGTCTATAGAGAGGTGGCCTTGAACTTGAAGTCTTTTGCTTTGACAAATAATGTCTGTCTGAACCTTAGGCAAGTTAATTAACCTCTCAGTGCCCCAGGCAACTTTCACAGATTCTAAGGTCTGGGGCAAAGTATATTAGATGACAATGAAATCACAGTCAGCTATATATATAATTTTTTAAAGAACAAAGGTTATGCGAATTTAATCTACATTATTTGTCACTTATTAAAATAACATCCATGACTGGAGAGGGAAAGAAAGGATGAGATAAAAAGAGAGACAGACACACAGAGAGACAGACAGAGTCACACAGAGAGACAGAGAAGGGAAGGGGGGGGGAGTGAAAGATCAGAGGTGATTCATGGAAACTTGATAAAATCTCCCTTTCTTAAGACAAACTTTCCAAAGAAGCTTCTCCAGAGTGATTGATCATATTAAGATTGAAATCCCAAGTACATTGTGAATAGCAGAAGGTACTCAATAAATATTTATTAAATTAAAAAGGATGTAATTCAAAGAAGTATGTGTCTGTGTGATATGTGTTTGTATACAGAAAAGCTATCTCTAAGGTTATGAAGATATCACATACATGAACTTTAGAATTACAAAGAAAATCTAGGTGGGGAGTTGCTAAAGGGCACCTACACTCCCCAAACTTCTTCAAGAAAAAAAAAAGGGTGGAGGAGAAAAGAAGGTCCAGGAGAACCAGAAAAACCAAAGGTGTAAACTGCCTACACAAACTCAACTGGAGTAGTGAATGCAAGGAAGTATTATTGCACCTCAAGAAACATCAAATGGCTGGAACTCAGAGAAATATGAGAAGACATTATAAAAGCAGATATGGAACAAGGAAGGTAAAATCAAGAAAACAACAAACATGACTAATCTAATAACATAAAAGAAAATAAAACAAGAGGCACCCAAACTCACATAAATTTACTTATCCACTCTTGGTCCTGGAGGATAGAAGATGAGGTATACTTGTATGTAGATTTAGATTTATAACCTGTAGAGATGTATGTCTAGGGAAGCTAGGTGAAATTGAGAGAGTGCCAGGTCTGGAGTCAGGAAGACTCATCTTCCCAAGTTCAGATCTATCTGTATAACTCTGGGCAAACACTTAACCCTGTCTGCCTCAATTTTTTCATCTGTAAAATGAGCTAGAGAAGGAAATGGAAAACTACTCTAGGAATTTTGACAAGGAAATTCCAAATAGGATCATGAAGCATCAGATACACCTTGAAACAACTGAACAATAGACATAAATGTCTATTTCTATTCACATTTCTCAGGTATATCTTTTTTTTTTAAATTATATTTAACTCTACCTTTTTTCAGGTACCTTAAAATTGAGCTGATGGGTTTTAGAGAAACATTGATAAAGCTTCAAATTTTCCCTTACTTGACTCACTTTAAATTGACAATTTTTCTTTCAAAAGATGCTTAGTTCCTATAGATTCTAGAAATTGGTTCTATAGAAATGTACAGATAAGCTGAATTTTTTGTGAACTGCTCTCTCTAAGATGCTGACTGCAGCAAACTCAGTCACTATGACCAATATTTAGTAAGAAATTGCTTTAGCTCTAATTATGACCCTTCTACTTTCATTCCAATCTACCATATTTACTTCCTGCATTCTCCTTATCCTGCTTTATAGACTTTTTGATAAGCTAAAAGAGAAGAGTTCATACTTTCTATAAATCCAAACTAGCTCCATAAAAAGTTATTTTAAAAGAGCTAATTGGAATTAAGTAATATAAAAATTAAAAAAAAACAAATAATACTTTACTGAAATGAAAAGTGCTACACAAAACAAAACAATTCTGTTGACTATGTCAGAGTATTCTACCAATTGTTATTTTAAATGAACAGTGTTGATTCCCACTTACTAATCCATCGCCTCTCCCTAAAGATTCCCCTCTTTATGGTATGTCTCTAGCATTATTTTGGTCTAGAGATAGGTAATATTTAGAGAAATATGGGAAATACTTGATAATAATTCACTATATAAAATGTCAAGTATCTTATACAAGCAAAAAGTGTTTACATATATCATTACTAGTCAAAAAAGAATTCTTTATCCACTCCCAATCTGGCAAGCCTCTTAGGTCCCAGAGTGACTCAGGATCCTTTATGTTGCAGGAACCAATAATAATACTGATTAATATCCTTCTAACCTTTTTCAGTTATAGCATTCTTTTCATACAACCCACTTACTTAACAAATCTGTGAGAGAGACAGAACAAATTCCTTTATCTCACTGTTTAGAAAGAACCTGAGGTTGAGGGAAATTAAAGGATTAGCTCAGCCTTGCACAGCTAACTAACAAAATTTTGAGTTAAGATTTGAAGGTGGAGATGTAATGGAAAACCCTTTTAGTATTCCTTTTTAAAAATAAATTCTCATACTTACATGGCATGTCATTATTTATGGAGACTTGTACATCAAAGATACATAAAGGGCTTTAGAAATCATCTAATCTAGGTTGCCTAATAATAAATTTTTAAAAATTTCTAAGTATTTTCATTTCTTGGTTATAGTGACATCATAATTTATTGTACCATATTATTTTTTTCTCATAGAATTGCAAAATGTTAAAGCTATAGGAGACGTTAGAGATAATCTAGCCCAACTCCCACATTTAACAAATGAAGAAAACAAGGGTGAACAAGCTATGTGTTTATGCCATTAAGAGCCATGGAAACACCCCTAAGAAGGATGTATATTTCATGATTATCGTCAACATCTTCATGTCTCATGACACCAAGACAAAAAAAACTACACATACTGATAAAATCACAAAATGTGGGGCCGAGGGAGAAATTTCAACAATTAACCTTGAGCAAGTGTTTCAGTGAATTTATGTCTGAACCCTGACATAGTCACCTTCTGCCTTCAGCCAGAATCAGTGCTTCAGTAGGATTAGGAGAGGAAAAGAGGAAACAGGTGGAAAGTTAAGGTGTGAGGATATAGGTGAACTTCAGTGGAGAGATAAATAGACCAATAGGTGTCAAAAAACATTTCATAAAGAAGATGCAATGGCATTTGAACTCAACTGATTTGAAGCAAAAACAAAATGCTCAACTGTCTATGCGGTATGATTTGAATACCTGTCCCAAAATATGTTCTATCAGCCCACCATGTTCTCTAGAATTACCATCAATAAAATGATTCCTTTGGGTTGGGGTGTTCAACAAAACACATATTTATTATTTGGAAGGAACAGTAGAGTAAACCATTAATACCCTTTGAGTACATTAGCATAAATAAATCTATTAGATTAACCTGCTAATACTATCAGAGTGAACATGGTTCTAGTAGACAGAGGATAGACAAGTTTTCTTAGAAAGAAGGTTGCAACAAACAGTCTAGAACAGGAATCATATCCTATGAGTCATGGACTGAATCTTGCTACTACTGCTTGCTTTTATATAGCTCATAAGGTTCTTAAAAAACATTCTTAACTCAAGGGTTATGAGTCGTCCATTGCTTATAGTTTGCAACAAAGATTCTAAACCCTGGGTGCAACACTTTAAGCCTAGCAGAACCAGAATAAAATGTAATTGGGAAATATTTAATAAAATAAATAAAAAATACAATGCAGCCCACAGGAATTTTTAAGTATGATTGGTATCTACTATTTCAATTTGAGTCTGATACCACTAGTCAGTGGATAGAACACTGGGCTTGAAATTAGGAAGACTCATCTTTGTGAGATCAAATCTGGCCTCAGACACTTAGCTGTGTCACCCTGGGCAAGTCACCTAACCCTGTTTCTCTCAGTTCCTCATTTGTAAAATGAGCTGGAGAAGGAAATGGCAAACCACTCCAATATCTTTACAAAGAATCAAACATAAATAAAATGACTGAACAAAAATAAATGCCTTAAGAAAAAACCTGAATCTTAGAGAACATCATTGAAAAGAAAAACAGGAAGCACTGCACACAAATTTCACCCACTAAAAAATTTTGCCCTAACTGCTTACAATTGGTCAGTCAGTAAAAATTCTGCATTTCCAATAGCAACCTCCCTCAGTACTTCAATTATTGCTGAGTGAAATTTTATATTTGCATGGGAAGATCTTGATAAGTGAAAACAACGCCAACACAGGCCTTGTAAACCTTAGAAATCATCTAAATCAATTCCTTTTTTTTTTCAACAAAATAAAGAAACCAAGACCCAGATAAGTGAAGTGATTTGCTAAGGTTAAACCCACAACAAGTAACAGAGTTAGGAATGAATCTCAGGTCCTTTAACTCCAAATACAGTATTATTTAGAAAATCATGAAGAAGAAATATTGTTGACTCTTCTGAGCATCTGTGTTAGTAATCAACTTTCTATCTGACGATTTGGATTTTTCTGACTCACAATTTTTCCTAATTTCATACGATGTTATTTATATATTCATAGTTCAATTCAACAAACATGCCTACACTATCTACTAAAAAAAAAAGAAAAGAAAGCATTGTGCTAAGTGCCAGCTAAACAAAGATGAAACTCAATCCCTTCCCTTAAAGAGTTTTCAATTTACCAAGAGATATAGGAAAAATATCACATCATATAAATAAGTATCACATAAGTAGAATGAGATAAGAGAAGAGGTAGTAAAATGAAACATATTCTAGGAAGATGACAAGAGAAATATTATTTTTAGTTGGGAAAACTGGGAATCATGGAAGACCCAAGGTTGGTTGCTCATTTAAAAAATACTTTGGGAAAAATTTACAAATGATGACTCATTCATTTAACTGTTCAAATGAAACAAGAATTATTTTAAGTGTTGTTATTAATGCTTTCTCTGGAGTTTGTAGGAAATTCATTTGAGTTTTTATATCAGATAAAGACCATTGCTTACAAATTTCTTGTCTAGTTAAAATAAAGACTTCCAAAACAATTAGTCAAATTCGTAGTTGGAATCACAGCCCAGGGATGGAGGTGCCATGTTCCTCTAGAGGTTGAAAACCTAATTTTTCTTCTAGCTATTACTTAATCATTTAGTATCCCTCACTTTCCCCCTCCCACATCCACAGACTAGTGGTATCTTAAATATTCCTAAATCTTTCCAGGATATGGGAAAAATTAAGGGAAATGATATTTTCTAAAAGTTTCCTAACTTCTATAGGTAATAGATATTTCAAATCAGAGGACAAAACCATCCTTGGTTTCTTTGTTATTGTTTTTTCCTCCCCATACTGGAATGACAATTAATTAACAAGTATTTATTAAATATCACAGAAGGCAGATGGAATATTGCATGTGATAAGCAGTAAGAAAGGCAAGAGTAATCTCAATTCAACATATATTTATTAAGCCCCTACTATGAGCAAAGCATAGAGGGAACAAAGATGAATGAGGCACACTTTCTGTTCTAGCAGATTTGACACTCTGAAGGGGATAGGATATGGATAAATCAAATACTAAATAATTATAAAATCCTGTGCATCCAAATATAACAAATGTCGTAAGAGAGGGATAAAGAAAAGTGCTAAGAGGATTCAGGGAAAATTTGTCTGATTAGTTGGCAGACAATATCTCCTGAGTCAATCCAAGTGCTATTCATTTCCAGGGGTTATGGGTCTGCATCTCTGACATTCTCATAACATTTAAAATTGGCCTTGCCCACTTATAAGGGGGGTATTCATTGTAATCATTTACCAAGTTGATGGAAAAGAATGTCTCAACCTCAGCATCTTCTCTGGCAAAGAATATGGAATCTTTTCCTGGGATAGAAGGGGCCTTATAAAGTAAGTTCTTTCTATGTCATGTACCACTACACAGTTAAGTTGAAACATAGTTTAATGTTTCATGGCCCATACACAGGATATTTCAATTAGCTTTCAGTCTCTTAGGGAATTGCATCCCTTTTTGTAAAATTTCATGACTAACTACAATCCAGTCCCTGGACAGTTGCAAAGGTATTTGTCTCCTCTTGATCACTTAAGGAACTGAAGTAGACATCCTTACATTTAAGGAAAGAATTAAATTACTAAGATTTGCCAATTTGGGGCTTCCAGAAAGTAAAATTAGTTCTCCACAGATTTTTTTTAAAAAGCTATTTCCTTAAATGTGATGAAAAAGCCAAAGTTCTTTTGTGTTTTCCCCCTCAGAAGAATATATGTCTAGACAGAATGTGGGTAAAGTTTTCCATGAAATATTCTTTCCCATTAAATAAAAATACTTGAGTTCCCAGGGAATTATACAAGTCTCTCTGAGAATCCTGCTTCTCCCTTAAATCCAAAAGAAAAAAAAAAGGTAAAGGTAAAGGTAGGTAAAGACAAAGCTGACCTAAATCTGCCAATGCTCTAAGTCCAGTCATGGGCTCTTTCCCTGCTTTCCCCATCCCCCAGCCTCATTCAAATTTTCAAAGGCTGTCAGTTACGCAGGACAGTTCATTTTTTAAAAAAGGATTTGACTGGTTAAGTCAGTCTACATTTGCCCTGTAGCATTCCTTACATATTTGGCTTGGAGCAGTGTAGAGAATTGTGTTTCAGTTTGCGCAGGCACTCAGTAGTATTCTGACATCTACCACTCCCCCCTCCTTCTCTTCCTTTTTTGTCAATGTCTAACACGGAGCTGCTGTCTAAACATGTGAGGTTTATACTCCATGCTGAGGTTTGACAGCAGCAAAGAAACACGATTTTCCTAAGAGAAAAAAAAAGAAGTGGATTTTTCTAAGTCCTAAAAAACTAAATGGAAGGGGAAAAATTACTCTGGGATCTCTTAACTTTCAACAACCAACATGTTTTGTCTAAATCAGGCTGTTTCTGTTTTGGAGCCAAACTGCCAATTAAGTTGGTACAATGAGTTGGGAGCCATTTTCCCTCCAATCTGAAGATAATGTAACCCTTTGTAAACTCTGGAACAATAAGCACCCACATAAAGATTTGTTCTGTGTGCTTAATGGTAATCATATATATATATATATATGTATGTATGTATATATACATATATATATATTCCCCCCTTAAAATTCTAGCTTTTTATCTTATTATCTGATCCTAGCTCATTTTCTATTTCCTAGACACACAAAGAAAGTGGCAGATTTGAGATCCAGTGACATCCTGACCCATTTAAAAGTCCTGTGGATGATAAATCCTTTCTTATTTGTGTAGACATGGAAATTGCCTCCCCTGATGCAAATCAATAATAAATAAGAAAGCTTTCTCCCACCTCCTTTTCTCTTCCTCTCCTTTCATTTCCCCCTCTCTTCCCCCCCTCGCTTCTTCTCCCTCCCCCGTTCTCTCTCTTTTTCACTCCCTCCCTCTCTCTCCCTCTCTTTCCCTCTCTTTTTCTCTTCCTCTCTCTCTCTCTCTCTCTCTCTCTCTCTCTCTCTCTCTCTCTCTCTCTCTCTCTC